>CM026213.1:399597-436413 GCA_014839995.1 Xenentodon cancila | reverse complement strand
TGTCTCTCTCTCTCTCTCCTCTCTCTCTCCCTCTCTCTTCTCTCTCTGTCTCTCTCTGTCTCTCTCTCTCTCCTCTCTCTCTCTCTCCTCTCTCCTCCTCTCTCTGTCTCCCTCTCTCTCTCTCTGTCTCCCCCTCTCTCTTCTCTCTCTCTCTCCCTCTCTCTTCTCTCTCTCTCTCCCCCTCTCTCTTCTCTCTCTCTCTCCTCTCCTCTTCTCTCTCTGTCTCTCCCTCTCTCTTCTCTCTCTGTCTCTCTCTCTCTCTCCTCTCTCTGTCTCTCCCTCTCTCTTTTCTCTCTCTCTCTCTCTCTCTCTCTCTCTCCCTCTCTCTTCTCTTAGTTTGGGAAAAAATGAATGCAAAGCATTCAAAGATTCAAAGACATGCAAAGATTATTTAGCATCTCACAGGTTAGTACAACCAAGCTGGTGGACTTAAGGGGGCTACTGAGACCAGGCCCTGACCACCAGGTTAATGAAAGCATGTCAATAAAGTTCTGTTTAAGAATAAAAGCTGCTTCCTGTCTTCCAGTTCGGCTCCATGACAGCATTTCTGAGGAGGCTCATCATTACCTCATCTTTGACCTGTGAGTCACATGACGTTGCCTGCGTGTCACCGGGTCTGTTCAAGCTGAAAGTGTGTGTTGATATGAGCTTTGTGTGTCTCAGGGTTACAGGTGGAGAGCTGTTCGAAGACATTGTAGCCAGAGAATACTACAGCGAAGCTGACGCCAGGTAGGAGCACACCTGCGCCTTCATCCTCCTCTGCTTGGTCCATGGTTAAGCTCTTCCTGCTCCACACTAACGGGAGCTCTGCTGTGTCTCTGCAGCCACTGCATCCAGCAGATTCTGGAGGCGGTGCTTCACTGCCATCAGATGGGTGTGGTCCACAGAGATCTGAAGGTACCGATGTCTCAATCTGCTCTCTCAGGAAATGATGTTTTCTGCTTCTTCATTGACAAGAAGTTTCAGAGATTAGTAAAGGCCTCTGTTTATTAACTATGTGTGATTTGGATAAAAGCACTTCAGTTAGCATGTGTCCGGTGTCTCTGTAGCCGGAGAACCTGCTGCTGGCGTCCAAGTCCAAAGGAGCAGCGGTGAAACTGGCTGACTTCGGTCTCGCCATCGAGGTGGAGGGAGACCAGCAGGCCTGGTTTGGTGAGACAGTGCTCGTGTTAGTAATGTTGGTGCTGTAATACTGCAGTGTCGGTCTTTAGCTGGTGCTTAATTCATTTCAGTTACTTTCCATTTGAAAGGTATTTACATTTTATCTCATTTTCACTACTTACAAATTGCTGGAGGTTTTTTTTATCAGTTTAAAGTTAAGACTACAGGGTGGCTGCCCTGAGAGAAACTCACTGAACTACAAAAACACTACAAAAAAACCTTCCACAGCTCAGCAGCTGCCCACATGGGGGCGCTGGAACATCCTCAAGGACTCACTAATACAAACAAACCCAAGCCTGCTCTAGATGAAGGGAATAGTTACATTTCGCAACATTTATATCAAATAAAAGCAGTTTTATAGTGTTTTAGCTGGAAGAACGTCAATGACAAAATGTAGCAAAAATCCATCTAAGCATTCGTCTTCAGAAACTTTAAAAGTCTCTGTTCTGCAACAGGAACATCAGTCTTGGTCCAATAAATTGTGAGATGTTGTAGAAGTGACGTTGACTCAGTCGCCAGCAGGCCTCAGCAGGCTGACCTCTGTAGCCACAAAGTTCCTAGTATATTCTTGACCTTTATCCCTGTTGTGTCCGCATCTTAATTTTGCTCAACAGATCAATAATCACCTGCGTGGCATTAGCAGCCTTTGTCAGAACCTTAGCAGAACAAATCCTCTTCCCTTTCTGCACTTCAAGGCATAAACTGGGTTACGTCTGTGTACATGCTTTTACATCACTTTTGTAATTCGTGTTATAAGAAGAAAATACACCAAACAGAAACATTTCCATTTTGCAAAAACTCCCACATATCTCAAAAATGTATGTATGCATAACACAACTCAACTGAAGTTCTCAAGTTGTTCTCAACTTCTGAATCCACTGATTCTTCCATGAAATCACTGGGATTCCAGGAATCACCACCGCAGACATGGCCAACCCAGCTGTGTGGCCCACACACCCACCAGAGCTGTCAGGTCTGCAGGGCCAACCTCGTCCACTGCAGCAACCATCTAGTTTTTAATCTACGGTGCAAGGATGAGTATGTGATCCCAACAAGTCTCAACATCAAACATGGAAAAGATCTTCACCAGAGTCAAAAAGGATTTAGTCAAGACAAGGATAAAAGAACAATAAACAAAATCATCAGATTGAACATGCAAATCAGAGAGGATGAAGAAACCCACTAAACAATTCCCAATGGGCACTAAACAGACAATAGAAGAACAACTAAAAGGCACCAAAGAACAGGAAGAAAATATTGAAGAAACCAACTCAAGGAGAGATGGGGAAAAAACACACAAACCGAGAAATAAATAAAAAATTGATGCATAACTCATTACAAGGCACCCTTACAGAAACAGAACAAACGAGTTTTAATCCAGAGCTTAAACTATGTGGTCACACCAAAAAACATCCTGCATGAAGAATACATCTTATCCACAGAGTTGGCATGTCAAGAAATACAGGACCAGGGCAAGAAAGATGAACTGCACAACGCCGTTGCAGGCTTACTGGAAACAGAAAAGTCTCAAAAAGCAACATCACAACAGAAGAAAGAGCAGCCATAGACACTCTGAAAAAAGACTAAACTAGCAGCTTCCTACCGGCTGACAAAGGCAACAGTAGTCACGGACACCGACAAATACATATCATCAATCCATGTTAGCAGACAAAAACACATAATAAAGAAAACCCCACAGAGAAAAAGAAAACGTTGAAACCTCTTGTGGGAAACAAGAAAGAAATCACAGGAAGCATATGTTCATCTCATACCTACAGCCAATGTCGCCCCCCAAATATATGGTACCCCAAACCGTCACAGGAAAGCGTCTCCTCTACGGCCCATAGAGGACAGTACAGGTTCAGTAACTTATCGAAAAGCACCGGTTGTGTAATCAAATCCATTCTCAGCAAAACAAAAATAGAAAGTGATGATATCTTTATTTCTTTAGATGTGATATCACTGTTTTCAAAACCCCAAGTGGATGTCACCCTACGCAACGTAAGGGAAGAGCACCTGGACACAATCCCTTACGAACCACCTCAATACCATGGACACCTTAACTTTACACACGAAGGAGGAGCACTGGCATGTCTGGACATGAACATAAACCTCAAGGACGACGGCAGCAAAAGATTACAGTCTACAGGAAGCCGATCAATATCTGCTCTGGACTTGGGAACATCCAACGGCACACAGACTCTCAGTAGTCAGGACACTGTATGAACGAACCACCTTCACCATGGACAAAGAGGACAGACGACAGGGCCTCATGCTGCCAGTAACCCCGATGGGCCATCAGAAAGTGAATTAGTAAGTGTGCAGCAGAGATTAAGATCAGTGTGCAAATGTGGCAAAAGATGAATAAATTAAAGTGAATTATGGTAGAAAGTTATGGGATGACGTAGGAAGGTGGTTTCTTCAGTCTCCTCCCCTCCTCCACGGTATCAAAGCTCTCCAGCAGGAGACCGATCTCATAGCCAGCTTTCTTGATGAACCCCCATTAGTCAAAAGAAGAAGAAAAAAAGATGATGCTGGAGACAACAGGCTGAGGAAAGATCTCCAACATCTTGTTGCATACATTAAATGATCTGCTCTACTCTTTCCTTTCCTGTACTCAGACTTGGTGTTAGATCTCCAGTCCAGTCTGCTGTCAATCATACCACCCAGGTATCTGTAGTCCTCCACCTCCTCCCCCCTGATCTGTAGAGCTTCTGCAGGCGTCTTCTCCCTCCTGAAGTTGCTCACCAGCTCTCTGGTCTTGCTGACATTTAGCAGCAGGTGGTTCAGTTCAGTCCACTTCACAAATCCGTCCACCAGTTCCCTGTACTCCCCCTCCTCTTCCCCTCTTATACACCATACAACAGCAGATTCATCTGAGAATTCCTGTGGGTGGCATGACTCAGAACTGAAGGTCAGTGGAGTGCAAGGTGGAGAGAAATGGAGAA
The DNA here is from genome assembly GCA_014839995.1 of Xenentodon cancila. Classification (NCBI taxonomy): domain Eukaryota; kingdom Metazoa; phylum Chordata; class Actinopteri; order Beloniformes; family Belonidae; genus Xenentodon; species Xenentodon cancila. The sequence continues at coordinate 432,304 of CM026213.1, read as the reverse complement.
AGCACAGTCCTCTGAGGAGCTCCAGTATCACTGACCACCACATCAGACGGAAGCCTGGGCAAACTGCCTGTCAGGCAGTCAGTCATCCAGGAGATCACCGAGTTGTTGACACTCATCACCTGCAGCTTCTCACCCAGGTGCAGACAATAGAACTACAGAAAAGAACCCACACTGCCACCTGGTGTTTGGAGGTGAAATTACAGCAACACAAAAAACAAACTTGCTTCTGCTTCTGACATGCCTTCATCAAACCACCCACAACCATTCACTCTTCTACTTTTACAGAAATTAGCTGCCCCACCCCCATGTACAATGTCACTAGTTTCACTGGTTGACGCTGTCAATGATACACAAGTTGAAAAACCAGCTTTTGAGGACACATTTAATTCAAACACAGACATTTCAGCATTTCCCAGTATGTCTCAATGCAGTGATGCTGTCGTTTCCAGGCTTCGCGGGGACTCCAGGTTACTTGTCTCCAGAGGTGTTGAGGAAGGACCCGTACGGGAAGGCGGTGGACCTCTGGGCCTGCGGTCAGGTTCCACGCTGCTCTGTTGCTGCCTTGCTTCATTTGTCCTCATATGGGATTGGTTGCTTCACTTGTTTGTTTGTTTGCTTCTCAGGTGTGATTCTCTACATCCTGCTAGTCGGTTATCCTCCGTTCTGGGATGAAGATCAACATCGTCTCTACCAGCAGATCAAAGCTGGAGCATACGATGTGAGTCACATGACTCAATATGATGTAATGTTGCTAACATAGACAGAAACTAGAGAAACCCATCACAGGTTCTCAGAAGTCACTTTGAAGCCCAGTCTGGGGAGCTCCAGACTTGTGCCCACTTTCCTCAAACTAACCATTTTAGCTTTGTTTAACTCATGTTTACCTTTGACTGGGTTGCAATATGTGGATCAAGGATCAGATGTTTTCATGGATCTAAATTGACATTACTGAGCACTAGCAACTTTTTACTTTTAAATTCTGATAAAACAAAGGTTGTTGTTTGTGGCCCAACCCCCGCAGGGTTCAGTGCTAGGGCCAATCTTGTTCAGTTTATTCCCCTTCGGAAGTTTTATCCGGAACCACGGCATTAATGTTCATTGTCATGCTGATGATACGCAGCTGTATCTGTCTATGAAGATGAAACAGAACCATCAGACAAACTTCAGGTGTCTTAAGGACATCAAGGACTGGATGTCCACAAATGTTTTGCTAGAATCCAATTCAACACTTTATTACTTGTGATAAAGTCCTAAACATCCAAACTCCTGGTTTTCTCCAAGACCTGATGGTTCCTCATGTTCCTAACAGAGTTCTCTGTTCTCAGAGTGCAGGTTTACTCGTAGTTCCTGGAAGATCCAGATGTAGATCTGGAGGACGGGTCTTCTGCTATCAGGAACCATCACTATGGAACCAACTTCCAGTTTGGGTGAAGGAGGCTGACACCACCTCCACCTTTAAAACCAAACTTCAAACGTTTGTGTTCAGTAAAACATCTAGTTGGTGTAAACTTTAGTGTGTCAGGACCAGTAGTCACAGCTGCAGCTGCAGGACCAGACTAGAGCAGCTGGTCTTCAACACAGCTTCATCTGGATCTGCTGCTGTAGACCTGCTGCAGGGGGACACCAACATGATCCACTGACCTGCAGTCCCACCTCTGACCACCTCAGTGTCTGCTGTCTCCACCTGTTTAGATAGTGGTCTCTGTAGTCCACCAACTAACCAGGTACCAGTCTGATGGACAGAAAACTCTCAGTTCTCCAGGTAACAGATGATTATACTGATGGATCTGGTCTTTGGTACCTTTGACGGTGTGTCTGTGTCTCTTCTCTCTACTTCCTGCTCTACCCGTCTGGTCTTCAGCAGGAGGGTCCCCCCTTATGATCCAGGTCCTGGTCCAGGTTTCTTCCCTCTCAAAGGGGAGTTTCTGTAATAATTGTTTGGGGGTCATGTTCTGGGTCTCTGGAAAGATACTGGAGACAACTTGTATTGTAATAGAAGCTTTATAAAAATAAAATTGACCTCTATTGATTCTAGTGGTCAGTCGGGGAACCACAGGTCTGAATTCAGACTTGCAGTTATTCCACATACCTCTAGGGTCTACCAAAATGTTCTTTGGTCTTTGTTGTGTCGTAGAGTTCAGCCATTGGTCAGTCTATGTGGGCAGAAATTTGAACCCACTTCTTCTTTCCTTGCATCCTCATTGTAAGTGTCTTTACTCTTTCCTGGTCTTGTGTCCTTGCCTCTTTTCCTTGTTGTCTCATGTTGCTTAATTCCTTTGTGTCCATTCCTATCCCTCCTCATCCACTCTGTTTATCTTTCTCGTACTTGCTCTCCTCAACATCCACTTCTTGTCTCCTAGTTTCCTTCCCCAGAGTGGGACACCGTGACGCCTGAAGCCAAAGACCTGATCAATAAGATGTTGACAATCAATCCGGCCAAACGGATCACAGCCGCTGAGGCACTCAAACACCCCTGGATCTCCGTGAGTCCTCCATCTTCTTTTCCATTGTAGTTAATGATGATGATGATGATGGTGATTATGGTGATTATAAGGATGATGAGGATGAATATGATGGTGGGGATTATGAGGAGGATCATAGCAATCAAGAAGATTGTGATGATGAAGACGATGAAGAGAATGATGATATTTGCTCTTGCTACCTTTTTCAGCATCGCTCCACAGTGGCGTCTTGTATGCACAGACAGGAAACTGTCGAGTGTCTGAAGAAGTTCAATGCTCGCAGGAAGCTGAAGGTGAGTCCTTTCAAAATAAAGTTTTTATTCATTAAACAAGTGTTTGTTGTAATTGGCTGTGATTGTAAATGACTTCACCGCTGTTGTTGTGAAACAGCAGCTGGACAGTTGCAGGACACCAGGTGGTCACACCCCCTCCAAGAACAGCCACCTCAGCTTTGATTGGTCAAGTGAAATGGCGTGATTAGACTACACTCTCTTTTTCTGACAAGGTCCATTAAAGTTCAATGGTTAAGCGTTTTTCATTTGATGCTAAAAGAGTCCTCTCCCCTGGTACCAGCTTATCAATGTTTTACTGTTTTAAACTTTTCTTAGGGTATTAGAACTCTAAAACGTATTTAAAAGGTAATTTGTCCTCGTTCCCAGGCTAAATGTTCTGTTTCATTGTAAAACCATATAAAAGTATTTTAGCACTAAGTTGCTGTTTTTTCTGTCCAGAGCTGCGAGGAACTTGTTGACTTTAAAATGACTTCACATGACTACCAACAACATAAAATAGAAATCGTACAATATATTTGTGTATTTTTCCTTCCTGAAACCAGAAGTAAGAAACTTTCTGAGAGATAAAGATCTAAGTACATTTAGGTGTTATCTGAGAAAAAAGCTGAAACAGCCATTCCTTCTCTTAGACACAATGACTCCAGTCAGTTTTATGAGTTAACTAGCAGCACAAGGAGCAAAGTTGTTCAAAGATTTTTTTTTTATCGCACAAGTGGAACCACATTGTTGTTTTAGAGGTTTTCTATCATCCAGTTTCTATTTTTCATGTTCCTATCCTACAATGATCAACATTTTATGTGACTTGATCTGCTGTATTTTTCCTTCTTTTGTAATGTGTGAAGTTAATTGAAATGATCAGTAGATGTTTCATGATCCTAAATCTGACATTTCATTTTTTAGACTCCTTGGTCTACGGATAATGTTTAAATCATCTGATAGATTCCAGTTTGTTCATGTTCATGAGGTTTCTTCAAGACAGACGAGGGTCTACTATGGTGTCCCGCAGGGTTCAGTTCTAGGGCGAATCTTGTTCAGTTTATACATGCAGCCCTTAAGAAGTTTTATCCGGAACCACGGCATTAATGTTCATTGTTATGCTGATGATACGCAGCTGTATCTGTCTATGAAGATGAAACAGAACCATCAGACAAACTTCAGATGTGTCTTAAGGACATCAAGGACTGGATGTCCACAAATGTCTTGCTACTAAATTCTGATAAAACAGAGGTTGTTTGTGGTCCAAACACCTCAGGAAGGGATTAGATGGTCTTGCGATGTCCTCCAGTAAAACTGTGAGAAACCTTGGTGTTATATTCGATCAGGATTTGTCATTTAAACAGCAGATTAATCAGGTTTGTAAAAGCGTGTTTTTCCACCTCCGTAATATCACAAAGATCAGGAACATCCTCTCCCAGAGTGATGCTGGAAAACTAATTCACACATTCGTATCTTCTAGACTAGATTACTGTAACGTGTTGTTGGCTGGATGTCCATGTAATTCTCTGAAGATCCTCCAGATGATCCAAAATGCAGCAGCGTGAATCCTGACAGGAACCAACAAGAGAGACCACGTCCACCAACATTTTATTACTTGTGCCCAAAAAAAAAAAAAAAAAAAAAAAAAAAAAAAAAAAAAAAAAAAAAATTTTATTACTTGTGTATAAAGTCCTAAACATCCAAACTCCTGGTTTTCTCCAAGACCTGATGGTTCCTCATGTTCCTAACAGAGTTCTCCGTTCTCAGAGTGCAGGTTTACTCGTAGTTCCTAGAAGATCCAGATGTAGATCTGGAGGACGGGTCTTCTGCTACCAGGAACCATCACTCTGGAACCAACTTCCAGTTTGGGTGAAGGAGGCTGACACCACCTCCACCTTTAAAACCAAACTTCCAACGTTTGTGTTCAGTAAAACATCTAGTTGGTGTAAACTTTAGTGTGTCAGGACCAGTAGTCACAGCTGCAGCTGCAGGACCAGACTGGAGCAGCTGGTCTTCAACACAGCTTCATCTGGATCTGCTGCTGTAGACCTGCTGCAGGGGGACACCAACATGATCCACGGACCTGCAGTCCCACCTCTGACCACCTCAGTGTCTGCTGTCTACACCTGTTTAGATAGTGGTCTCTGTAGTCCACCAACTAACCAGGTACCAGTCTGATGGACAGAAAACTCTCAGTTCTCCAGGTAACAGATAATTATACTGATGGATCTGGTCTTTGGTACCTTTGACGGTGTGTCTGTGTCTCTTCTCTCTACTTCCTGTTCTACCGGCTGGTCTTCAGCAGGAGGGTCCCCCCTTATGATCCAGGTCCTGGTCCAGGTTTCTTCCCCCTTATGATCCAGGTCCTGGTCCAGGTTTCTTCCCTCTTAAAGGGGAGTTTCTACCTGCTGTTGTTTATAAAATAATTGATCAGGGTCATGTTCTGGTCTCTGGAAAGATCCTGTGTTCTTGTGTTCTAATAGATGCTGTATAAGTAAAACTCAATTTATTAAGGACCTTGCAGCTTGGTGGTCCCCCCTGCAGGAACACACTGCATCCATATGATTAAAAAATTGTACCCATTTTACTAGAATTTTATTTTCCTTTCTTTTTCAGGGAGCCATCCTAACCACCATGTTGGCCACCAGGAATTTCTCCGGTAAGTTCTGCAGTTCTTCATTGGCCCGCCCACCTCTGCCTAGGTCAGAAGTCATATGAGGAGCTGGTGTGTTTCCTAAAAGCTGCTCCCTGTGGTGGAGTTCAGCACTCTGGGAGGTTTTGTTCATAGACTGTAAAAAAACAATGGACGCAGCATTAATGAGCCACTGGTTTCTGAAGACTGGTAGGGTATGGGCGCTGCCTGAGCTGCTCTGGAAGCTGACAGGAACACGCCCACTGTATGTCACTTAATGTTAGCTTTGCTCCCAGCTCCTGTAGTGGACCCCAGCAGAAGTTGTCATCAATGAGCAATCAAATAATTGAGACCAAAATGGGTTTTTTTGGTACCGGACTGTCATCACCAACCGCTACAGTGCATCGTAGCCCACACGTTGATTTGGCCCATGGCCCTTCCTGACACAACACCCACACTCAGGGAGACACAACCAGCTGTTCATGTTCACACACCCCTACTGGCAATTTAGAATTTTCAATCAATGAAAACATGCATGTTTTTGGACTAGAAGGAAGCTGGCGTACCCGACGAGAACCCATGCGAGCACAGGGTGAACATGCAACTCCACACAGAAAGATTCCCACAGGGCCTGGGAGTCGAACCAGGAACCTTCTTGCTGTGAGGCAACAGTGCTAGACAGTAAATTTCGGATGTAAACTTAGACATTTTAACATGGAGGTCAGTGGAAAGTGACTTACTTTTGCAGCCAGCCTCAAGTGACCAGTCGAGGAACTTGGTCCCACATGAGGCTCGACCTGGAAGTTAGATGATTAGTTTTACTCCAGGATTAGCTGACATGACCCGCCCCTTTCAACTCTGACTGCCTGCTGTCTGAGTCACTTTCAGGAGTCAACACCCTACTTTTATAATGTGTTTTCGTTCCAGTATTAAACCAAAACATCCTCAGATAAACAGCAACCTATCACATTTATCATTGTGGATTTTTAAAAAACAAATATAAGGGCAAAAACAAAGAACTGTTATGCCCTCACATGCTTGTGGAGGAATTTCAGCCCATTTTTCTTCAAAATAACAATGCTACAAAACAACCCCAGACCATCATACCTCCACCATTGGGGTTGACAGTGGGTACGACGTGTTAAGACCAAACACTTTTTTTGGCTCTGAGGTGTAGCTGCTGAGTATATAGGGGGGAAATTTGCTGGCAAGTCCACCCCTGGGAAGACTGACAGCTGACTTGTGTGTTTCCCACTTCTCGCTGTAAAACCTTTAACTCCAAATTGTTTGAAAAAGATTTTATAATGCCTCCCAGGTCAATATTGCTTCCTCAAAGACAACTTTGTATGTTGTTTCCTTTTGGCATTGTGTTAACGCACACCTGAATGCTTTTATAGAAGTCTGCACACCTCAATTCAATTCAATTTTATTTTCAATTCAATTTTATTTAAACAGCGTCTATTACAACACTAGTCGTCTCCAGGATCTCTCCAGAGACCAGAACATGACCCTGATCAATTATTACATAAACAACGGCAGGTAAAAACTCCCCTTTAAGAGGGAAGAAACCTGGACCAGGACCTGGATCATGCTGAAGACCAGCCGGGTAGAACAGGAAGTAGAGAGAGAATAAAGACAAAGACACACCGTCAAAGGTACAAAAGACCAGATCCATCAGTATAAATATCCGTCAGAAGCAGAACTAAGACTTCTGTGCATATATGGATAGTTGATTATCCACATAGATGAGGACTGCAGGTCAGGATGTCAGCAGGTATCCAACAGAGACATCCATACAGACAGGTGGAGGTGAACACTGAGATGGTCAGAGGACACCTGCTGATGATCAGTCCATCAAGCTGTGATGGTTGACACCTAACTGCTATAAAAGCCGTACGAGGGTACTTAGGATTACCTGCATGATGTATGTACATTTTATAGTTGTCTCAATTTTTGCAAAATGAATCATCTGTTGTTGTTTATATGAGGTTGTATGTGTCAGAGACCCTACACCAGTGGCTGATAGGAAGGCTCGTGGCTTGCAGGAGGATCTTTGACTAGAAAAAATGTGATTCAGTAGTAGAAGGTTTAACACAAAAAACAACCAATTCCTTTCAGTTAATGACAGTAACTTTAATGTAAAACTACAGGGAATTGAAAGCAACACAGTTGAGGGTTTCTACTCCCTGTAAAACACAACTGTTTTAAATATAAGTTAAAAATTAAGCAAAAAGCACAGATAAACATGCTTGAAGCTACAAGCTGCTGCCAACTCTGGACAGCTATGTCAGCGATGTCTAGTACGGAGAAGGGAAGTGAAATGATGGCAGCCCAGCAAAGTTAGTGGTGCTGTAGTTAGTGGTGCTGTAGTTAGTGGTGCTGGAGTTAGTGGTGCTGGAGTTAGTGGTGCTGGAGTTAGTGGTGCTGTAGTTAGTGGTGCTGGAGTTAGTGGTGCTGGAGTTAGTGGTGCTGTAGTTAGTGGTGCTGGAGTTAGTGGTGCTGGAGTTAGTGGTGCTGTAGTTAGTGGTGCTGGAGTTAGTGGTGCTGTAGTTAGTGGTGCTGGAGTTAGTGGTGCTGGAGTTAGTGGTGCTGTAGTTAGTGGTGCTGGAGTTAGTGGTGCTGTAGTTAGTGGTGCTGTAGTTAGTGGTGCTGGAGTTAGTGGTGCTGTAGTTAGTGGTGCTGGAGTTAGTGGTGCTGGAGTTAGTGGTGCTGTAGTTAGTGGTGCTGGAGTTAGTGGTGCTGGAGTTAGTGGTGCTGTAGTTAGTGGTGCTGGAGTTAGTGGTGCTGGAGTTAGTGAGTGTGCAGTTAGTGGTGCTGGAGTTAGTGGTGCTGTAGTTAGTGGTGCTGGAGTTAGTGGTGCTGTAGTTAGTGGTGCTGGAGTTAGTGAGTGTGCAGTTAGTGGTGCTGGAGTTAGTGGTGCTGTAGTTAGTGGTGCTGGAGTTAGTGGTGCTGGAGTTAGTGGTGCTGGAGTTAGTGGTGCTGGAGTTAGTGGTTCTGTAGTTAGTGGTGCTGGAGTTAGTGGTGCTGTAGTTAGTGGTGCTGGAGTTAGTGGTGCTGTAGTTAGTGGTGCTGTAGTTAGTGGTGCTGTAGTTAGTGGTGCTGGAGTTAGTGGTGCTGGAGTTAGTGGTGCTGTAGTTAGTGGTGCTGGAGTTAGTGGTTCTGTAGTTAGTGGTGCTGGAGTTAGTGGTGCTGTAGTTAGTGGTGCTGTAGTTAGTGGTGCTGTAGTTAGTGGTGCTGGAGTTAGTGGTGCTGGAGTTAGTGGTGCTGTAGTTAGTGGTGCTGGAGTTAGTGGTGCTGTAGTTAGTGGTGCTGGAGTTAGTGAGTGTGCAGTTAGTGGTGCTGTAGTTAGTGGTGCTGGAGTTAGTGAGTGTGCAGTTAGTGGTGCTGTAGTTAGTGGTGCTGGAGTTAGTGGTGCTGTAGTTAGTGGTGCTGGAGTTAGTGGTGCTGGAGTTAGTGGTGCTGTAGTTAGTGGTGCTGGAGTTAGTGGTGCTGGAGTTAGTGGTGCTGTAGTTGGTGGTGCTGGAGTTAGTGAGTGTGCAGTTAGTGGTGCTGTAGTTAGTGGTGCTGGAGTTAGTGAGTGTGCAGTTAGTGGTGCTGTAGTTAGTGGTGCTGGAGTTAGTGGTGCTGTAGTTAGTGGTGCTGGAGTTAGTGGTGCTGGAGTTAGTGGTGCTGTAGTTAGTGGTGCTGGAGTTAGTGGTGCTGGAGTTAGTGGTTCTGGAGTTAGTGGTGCTGGAGTTAGTGGTGCTGGAGTTAGTGGTGCTGTAGTTAGTGGTGCTGGAGTTAGTGGTGCTGGAGTTAGTGGTGCTGGAGTTAGTGGTGCTGTAGTTAGTGGGGGTGTAGTTAGTGGTGCTGTAGTTAGTGGTGCTGGAGTTAGTGGTGCTGGAGTTAGTGGTGCTGTAGTTAGTGGTGCTGGAGTTAGTGAGTGTGCAGTTAGTGGTGCTGTAGTTAGTGGTGCTGGAGTTAGTGGTGCTGGAGTTAGTGGTGCTGGAGTTAGTGGTGCTGTAGTTAGTGGTGCTGGAGTTAGTGGTGCTGGAGTTAGTGGTGCTGGAGTTAGTGGTGCTGGAGTTAGTGGGGGTGTAGTTAGTGAGTGTGTAGTTATTTATGCTGTAGTTATTGGTGTTGTATTTAGTGGTGCTGTAGTTAGTGGTGGTGTAGTTAGTGGGTGTGTAGTTAGTGGGTGTGTAGTTAGTGAGTGTGTAGTTATTTATGCTGTAGTTATTGGTGTTGTATTTAGTGGTGCTGTAGTTAGTGGTGCTGTAGTTAGTGGGGGTGTAGTTAGTGGGTGTGTAGTTAGTGGGTGTGTAGTTAGTGAGTGTGTAGTTATTTATGCTGTAGTTAGTGGTGCTGTTGTTAGTGGTCCTGTAGTTAGTCGTGCTGTAGTTAGTGTAGTGTGTAGTGTGTGTGTGTGTGTGTGTGTGTGTGTGTGTATATATTTAATACATATTCAAGTATACAATATATAGTCATAAACATGTAGTCAACTAGTACATAAACATATTAATTGTGGGAGGGGAAACAGAAAAATATTGTAAAAAAATTTTTTTGCCATTGTAAATACTTTTTCCTGTTATTTCTATTGTAAAATATAACATGAAAGTGGTGTTTTTTTTATCCATGATGTCTTGCCAGCCGTAGTTAGTGGGGGTGTAGTTAGTGGTGCTGGAGTTAGTGGGTGTGTAGTTAATGAGTGTGCAGTTAGTGGTGCTGTAGTTAGTGGTGCTGTAGTTAGTGGTGCTGGAGTTAGTGGGTGTGTAGTTAATGAGTGTGCAGTTAGTGGTGCTGTAGTTAGTGGTGCTGGAGTTAGTGGTGCTGTAGTTAGTGGTGCTGTAGTTAGTGGTGCTGGAGTTAGTGGGTGTGTAGTTAATGAGTGTGCAGTTAGTGGTGCTGTAGTTAGTGGTGCTGGAGTTAGTGGTGCTGTAGTTAGTGGTGCTGTAGTTAGTGGTGCTGTAGTTAGTGGGTGTGTAGTTAGTGAGTGTGTAGTTAGTGAGTGTGTAGTTATTGAGTGTGTAGTTAGTGGTGCTGAAGTTAGTGGTGCTGTAGTTAGTGTAGTGTGTAGTGTGTGTGTGTGTGTGTGTGTGTGTATATATTTAATACATATTCAAGTATACAATATATAGTCATAAACATGTAGTCAACTAGTACATAAACATATTAATTGTGGGAGGGGAAAAAGAAAAATATTGTAAAAAAAATTTTTTGCCATTGTAAATACTTTTTCCTGTTATTTCTATTGTAAAATATAACATGAAAGTGGTGTTTTTTTTATCCATGATGTCTTGCCATACACACGTTCTGGTTCAGCAAGAAAGCAGCAGGTTTGTGAGGAGCAGACAGCAGGGGGCGCTTCTGCATCAGAACCTGGACTTGAGGTGCTTGTAGTGTTTGAGGGGTTCAGGACAACATTGTTGCCATGCAGGAAACTGTTGGCTGATGATCTCTACGCATTTGCTCACTCAGGAATGTATGCTCTCCAGCTATCTGGAGTTGATCCTAAATTTGGCCTCTGACAGACTCTGACAGACTGACCCACATGTCAAGCCAGGGACTCCCCCCTCTGTCCATCTGTCCATCCGTCTGGAGGTTCAGACCTCCTCCAGGTTTTAACGTTCGGAAAGCCTTGCTAAAGGGAACGCTGGCAGCAGCTGTCAGTATGATGTCAGCACTCCTCTTCTCTGCATTTGTACCATTCTTCCTCACTCTGCTGCTTCTCTCTCTCTTCATTTTCATCCCTCGTTCAGGAGGAAAGAGTGGGAGCAACAAGAAGGCTGACGGGGTCAAGGTAACGCCTCTTTAATTGTTCCCATGGTTACTGCTGTAAACAAGCATGTAAACCTGACGATTTCACTCATCACGTATGTCGGGACTTGGTTTTATCTGTCTGCCTGCAAACTGTCATAAAAGGTCTGCAGCCATGAGTCGAATCTACAAATACAGCCCGGAAGATCATTGACAGTCAGTTTTAATGCCCTATTTTGATGTAAAAATCCAATAAGTGTCATTTGATAGACAAATTGACATAAACAACAACATGAAACTTTTTTTTACTGTCACACATTATTTTATTTATTCCATTTAACCAGGAATAGCCTCATTGAGATTAAAATCTCTTTTGCAAAAGTGTCCTGGTGATGACAGGCCGCAGCACAATTAACAGATATTCAGACAAACATATAAGAAATCATATGACAATAAGAGATTAGATAACTGAACAAATACATTAAATATCAAAAGTATTCAATATGTAATTGTCACCAGTCAAACATATCAGAGATCAGCCAGAACCAGTATATATTAGTCAATCTAAAATATCCTTTACAACATCTACATTCAGAGTCACCTGACTCCACATGATTTAAAATTGCTCTCAGTTCCTCTAACTGGCTCTCTGAGATTCAGGTAATTAAATGCATTTTTTCCCAATTCTTTATGGGCTTTTGGAACAGATAATAAATAAAGGTCCTGGGAGCGAAGATGATCATTTCCCGTATTTTTTTAACGGATATAGTTTTGCAGATAAGATGGACGCAGTCCTAGAATCGACTTATAAATAAAAATCTGCCAGTGACTGAAGAGTCTGCAGGTGGACAAGGTGACCCACCAACCCCTGCGCGTGTGTGAGGGCTTTAGAGGTAATAATGAACCCCAGTGCTTCATGATCGATGTGATCCGGCATTACTACGCTTTTGAAACATCTTCCAGTACAGACAGGAATGTGGCTGAAACAAGTCTCTTTTTGGCTTTGAGAGAAAGTTAAAACTAAATATTACCTTCAGGTTTTTTTTGTTTTTTTTTGGTTTTTGTTTTTTTACCAATTGTTAAATGTGAGTCATAAAATAAAGAGAATCATCAATTATAAATCCCAGATATTGTGAGAGAATCAGTATGGATGGAAGGTTCAAAGACTTGGAATATGCTTATGAAATTAAAAGCTAAAAGCTTGTTTAGGCGGACAAAGAGCCAGGCTTGTAGGTGCCGAGCAGTATATCACCGTCATCAGTGCAAAAGTGAAAATTGGTGTTGGAAACATTTTGACTAAGACTATTAAAATATGAAGTAAATAGAAGTGGTCCCAAGACCGATGCCTGAGTCACGCAAAGAAAAGAAGTTATGAGGGCAATGCCAAGGACTCCCCAGTTTGGTGAGGCAGCTTCAGCAACAGGAGCTCACAGGAGATGTTTCCTTCAGCATTAGATGTATCCTCTCAGTTCCTGCTTTCTCTGACTGGACCTCACCAAATATCACCAAATCCTCATCAGAATCATTCCCGTGTAAATAATGCCGTAGGGACCTAAATCAGCATCACACTCTTGTTTATTGAAAAGCTGCACCCTCTGGAAGGGACCAATCAGAAGTGGTGAGCGGGACACACCTGAGCAGGATGATGTTGTGATTGACAGGTGTGTTGTTGTTGCAGGAGTCATCTGAGAGCACGAACACCACCATTGAGGATGAAGATACTAGAGGTGAAGCCTTCCTCACCAAAAATGACACAATGCTGACAAAGCAGCTGTGTAAATAACTGACCTGTGTGTGTGTGTGTGTGTGTGTGTGTGTGTGTGTGTAGTCAGGAAACAGGACATCATCAGAGTGACGGAGCAGCTCATTGAGGCTATCAGCAATGGAGACTTTGAGAGCTACACGTATGTAACACAATTTCCCGCCGTTCTCATTTCCTTACTGAGACTTTTATTTTGAAAGTCATTACCTGGACAGGAAGCAGGAGAAGTCGGAGCCCCTCTAGAAAATTCTGCTGACCTAATTTCAGTAAAAATAAAGGTTCAAATTCAAGTCAAGATGGTGTGGGACTTTGAGGGAACAATCCAGGGGCCATGTAGAGGTTCTCCAGACTTATTTCATATAAGCACCTGTGGAGGACTGATAAACGTCCTGCTGAAGTTCACCTGGACATGATGTTTGCTGTTTAGTAATTTAATTACAGTGAAACGTAGTTAACCCACTAAATAATATGAATGCAGTAAGATGTGTACTTATGCCCCCTCAAACACCTCATAAAGTAACTTTAAAAAATTAAGTAACATAAAAATGTATGAAGACCTTTCACTTTTCTCTTGTTAAGGCCACTTTATGTAGTAAAACCACTTCTGACCATGCAGGGGCAGCACGTCAAAAGAAGATACGTCCACCATGTGTCAGTCTGGTGTAAAGCTCCTCTAGTGGAACAAAGTGGTATTGCAGGACCTGCCAGACTACCCCTGTTCAATAACACAGTTCTGTCAGTGGTTTTCTTGTTGCCTACTTGGTTTGCATTGCGGCCTTTGATCCATGTTAAACCCCTATATGACATAAGACCCTAATTAAGACTCAACAGTGAAACCTGCTGAAAAATAATGATTTATGGAGCATGACTTCCTCATCAGAGGCAGATAAGAACATAGAATTCCTAAACCTTAAATCTGATTTTTGGTGGAAGTGACATTTGATTTCATGTAGCTGCACTGACTCTGCCAGTCGACGTCGACATTGTGGAGCACCTCCGTTTACCTGTGGATCCACTGATCCTGACTTTGTTTTGCTTGGAGCTCAGCTGCTGGTTAAACTGGAAAAGTTCTGGTTTAGATGGTACCACAGCTAATGCTCCTTGTGTCATCAGTAAACCATCCTCAGAGTGAGTATTTCTGTCCCCTCAGTAAGATGTGCGACCCGGCCGTGACGGCTTTTGAGCCAGAGGCGTTGGGGAACCTTGTCGAAGGCCTGGACTTCCACCGCTTTTATTTTGAAAACTGTGAGCTGAACCAGACTTCCCACATGTCTCCTTGCGTGTTAAAGCTTAGCTGCTCCTCTGTAACTGCGTGTGTTTCTGTCCCAGTGTGGTCCAAAAACAGCAAGCCGGTCCACACCACCATCCTGAACCCCCACATTCACCTGGTGGGTGACGAGGCCGCCTGCATTGCCTACATCAGAGTGACGCAGTACATCGACTCCAACGGCACGCCCCGCACTGCCCAGTCAGAGGAGACCCGGGTGTGGCACCGTCGCGACGGCAAGTGGCAGATTGTTCACTTCCACCGCTCAGGCTCCGCCTCCACACTGAGCAAGTAAGAACGGGCCAGGGGGCCGTCTTATGGGGAGGAGGGGGTAAGAGAAAGCAGCAGCAACATTAACGCTCTAGTTTTTTAAAAACATTAAAAAAAAAAAACATTCTTTCTTGAACGTCCTGGACATGGTGGAACCCACAGTGCAATGTCACAAAAGCTCGTACCCCAATCTTTAACGTTGTTGTTGTTTTTTTATGTAAAAGTGTGATGACAAACATCTCCTTTTTTTCTTTTGTTTGCATATATATTACTGGTTAATACCAAGTTTGGTAGAAGAGCTATATATTTATAAAATCGTCTCACTATGCATGAACGTAAAATACACATGTACATGCCTAATTATACATACATACAAATATACATTTATTCTGCCCCTATCTGCCCCCGTGCTGGGGGGGATAATTATATAATATGAATAGGGGCAGCACGGCAGCTTAGTGGTCAGCACTGCTGCCTCACAGCAAGAAGGTTCATGGTTCGATTCCCAGCCCGGTGGTTTTTTCTGTGTGGAGTTTGCATGTTCTCCCCGTGCTTATTTGCAAACATAAATACATACATATACACAAATAGAGTAATAATAATAGCACTAATAATTAATAGTTTTAATAATTCTTACATTGAAATAGTCATTCTTACAGTTACGTTGTTGGTTCTTATCATCATTGGAACCTGCGGCCGCCGCGCCTCGCACCCCCTTCTAGCACAACACCATTACCAGCCTGAGACCCAGCAGGCCCCAGGGTCGCGAGAGGCCCCCACACCCCCATGCACCTTAACACATGCAGCCAGCAACCAGGCCAGAAGGCCACAGGGCCAGGCAGGCGGAACCCGCCAACACATCATGGGTACACCCAGACAGCGACTAGTCCCAGGCACCCATGTACCCAGGCCCCAGCAGGTCTCCCCAGCAGATGCCCCTGACCAGCCCTGCCAACCTCCCCCATCCAACTTGACCTTTTTTTCCACCTGTTTTTGTTCTTATGTCCACCTATGTTAATTTTAATAATAATAAAAAACATCATCTGAGCGGAGTGCATTAGTTACAGCCTTCATCATTGATGAACTGATCATCAGCAGATGGTTGCAGGTCTGAAGCCTTCAGGTGTGTGTTAGCACAATGCCAGGAGGGAAAGATGTCAGCAACCCAGACAGTATGTCCATGTGGGGCCCATCACACATTGTGTGAGTCCCATGTAGTGTCAGTAATCTATGCCCCACATTCAGCCAGTTTGGTCTAAACTAAAAACCAGGTAAATCCCACTCAGCACTCATAGGCAAACAGGTAGGTGCACCTGGAATCTGTAGACAAACCCACCTTTTTTTAAACCAAGTTTTAGCCCACATGAAGACCACACAGAAAACCTGGCTGGAATCATGCGTTTGTCTGTTTCCGTGGTAACACACCTCCAGACGGCAGGGGGCGCTGCAGCACAAACAGCATGGTACATCTACTTCATGGTTAATTTAGTGTCTAAATGACTGTTTCTTGTCCTGCAGCTAACTTCCAACCTCCAGAGTGGGCGGGTCTCTGATGGGGCTGCCATTGCCTTGGCAGCAGGTTGATTGACAGCAGACCAGGCGTCTGATACCAACCATTCAGGATTTTGATTTAAGGAGTCAGAGAAGGAGACAGCGGTGCCGGAACGCTTCACTTGGACTCATCCAGCAGATTGCATCATAACCTTTCAGTGCATCCATTGATTAGCCAATCAACCTCCTCTCAGCCTGCTTGGACTTTACTCCAGCCACGCCCCTCTGTAATTGTCAGATCAGCTCACTCAGTGTAGATTAGCTCCACATTGCAGGTCGTGCTTGCATTTGGAAACCTTGTATCTCTGGTTCTTCAGGATTGACAGGACTGATACTTCGCCAACACAGATCCTGTCAATATGAGGGGAACTGTTAGCCCCACCCTCCAGCAGATCAGGGATGTTACTGAGCATGTATAGGGGTCTCACCTCCACCTGTCAGCTCTGGTGTCTCTTTTCTTTATTAAGGCAGCTCGTTAGCTGAAGACCTGATTAGAGAACTGAAGCTGACAGACTGACAGAGATAAAAGGGTTCCACCTGCTGGTCAACTCAAGTATTACAGCATTAATGTTCTCCCACAAGCAAAAACATTCAATATTATCACCAAAACCAACTCAGGAAGAAGTTGGAACTATGTGGAAAATGCAAATAAAAGAAAAAAGGCAATAATTCTTCAATTTTCTTGAATTTTATATTTTCATGGCCTTAAAAACCCAAGATATTTCATGTTTTTTTACTCATCAATTTCATTTTATTTGTACAGTATTGTATTGCGTTTGCTTGAGAAATGAAAAAAAATTGTTTTTCTAAATTTACAGTTTCCTTTCTCAAGATATCTTTTTCGCTTAATTTTATTAATTTTCTTTATTAAAATATTAGATTCCCTTAAAAGGTATTTCCTTTTTTTGTTTTTCTGAATTAGGATTTAAAATAAGCCAGGCTAATTGACTATTTTTGATACTCACGACCTTATTCTTATCATTCAAGATCAGCTCGTTTCAGTTCCTGGGCATGCAAGGATTTTTTTTCCTTCATCAAATTTTAAATCATTTATCCAAAATCAACAGAAAAAAAAAAAAAATATATATATATATATATATATATATATATATATTTTAGAAAAGAAAAATTTAATTATGTTAATTAAAAAATGTAATAAATACATTTTCACTCATTGGATAATATTCCTCCATTTTCTGTCAGACCTGCAACAGTTTGAATTTAGTGCTACTAAGATTTTTTAAGCAAAAGTTTAGAAATGGTCATTTCTTTTAAAACATAATTTGTTAGTCTTATTCTGCTCTGGACACACAGGAATCTGGGATGGACTGCCACCATGCAGACATAAACTGTACTACATGACCAGTACCACAAGGCTCTGTACGAGGAACTCCTCTTTAGTT
Organism: Xenentodon cancila; assembly: GCA_014839995.1. Classification (NCBI taxonomy): domain Eukaryota; kingdom Metazoa; phylum Chordata; class Actinopteri; order Beloniformes; family Belonidae; genus Xenentodon; species Xenentodon cancila. Next base: position 414,952 of record CM026213.1, on the reverse strand, counting down.
CTATATGATACCACTCAGCATTATCTGGTTTTTATTCATACAAATGTGAGTTTATATACTGATGATACTGTGATTTATATCCCCAATCACTATTCCAGGTGTTTTTTTTTTAAATGGGTGCTGTGATCTCTGGAAATAGAAGCAAAAATGTGAACGATAGAAAATATACAAAACAAAAGTTGGAACAGTAAAGTTTTTACCTGATTTTAATTTTTTACATTCCTTCTCTCAATAATGAAAAGTATTCTGACATTAAGGATAGCAAACAATGAAGAATTTCTCCAGATAGAGTTCAGTATCCAGAACAGTTCAGTATTGTACCATCTTCTTCCTTAGTCATATGTTAATAACATGTCCAGATCAGAGTTCTACTTTGTCTTCCTGATAACTACATGGACATCCCTGAAGCAGATGAAGTCTTGAAAACAGCAGATATTGCACAGCACTCATTTCTTCCAGACAAAGATTTGGAATACTGGAACAAGAAAATCTGAGAAAAACAGTCAGTGTCATTTGCAATAACCTAATATTTTGTTCTTTAAAAGCTCTGCAAGTTACAATCCCTTGTGTTTCAGCACCACTTCTGATATGGAGGATGCCAGAAGATAGCTGCTGGGTGGTGCAGGTCCACGAGGAATATGGAGGGAAGTATGAAAAGGAAAAGCCTTCAAAAAAGAAGTTTATTAGAGTGTAGAGAAAATTAAAAGGATTCACTGATATCATCAGGTGGACTCTAACACCTCCAGAAGGGCAATCCAGGGACCAGGTGGGGTACAGATATGGTCCAGGTAGTGTCCAGGTGGGGTTCAGATATGGTCCATATGGGTTCAAAGTGGGATCCAGTTGAGGTCCAGGAGGGGTTCAGGTATGGCTCTCTCTTCTTATACATAAACAATGGCAGGTAAAGCAGAGCAGGAAAAGGGAGGATGAAGAACAGAGAGAGGAGAGACACACCGTCAAAGGTACAAAAGACAAGATACAGTTTTTTTTCTTCTTGGGGCTCCGTTGCTAAAGATTATGTACTACCTACTCTTGGTGCACCGTCACCTTCCACCTGTCCTATACTTTGACCGTTAGATTAAAGTAATACAGCTTTGTCCAGACAAAGTATTCATCAACTGCATCCTTCCAGGAGACTGTCAGCTCAATTAAGTGACTGAGCTTAAACAAGCTGGACTAGAGGACCAGGTCTGGTTGCAGGGTGGGGGTGTGATTTCTGGAGGTGACCTCGATCTACTCATTTCCCTGAATTAATTACGCCACATGATGTTGATTGTTATCACGTACAATTAAACAAGTGGAGGTCCTCATACAGAGCCTTGTGGTAGTCTTCGGTTAGTATTATCCATGTTCCCATGGTGCTGCTCCATCCCCGACACCTCTGAGTCCAGAGATGTCCCCTCTTGACCAGGTTAGGATAAATTCACAATTAATCCCGGTTCCAGCATAAAAAGATAGTTTTCAAATATTTCAACTATTTTCTTTTAAAAAATGGAAATCCTCTGTCTATGTTTGGAGTCTTTGAACACCTTCCAAAATAACATCTTTATTTTATACTTAAACCTCATTAGTAATGCTGTATTTCATTTTTTTAATGTGTTGCAGCACTAAAATGTTAAAGATAATAAGATGATGAAGAAACATCTAATATCTTGAGTTTGTGCTGTCTACACAGATTTAAAGGTTAAACATCTGAATCATTTCCATATTGTTCCAACTCTTTCTAATTTGGTGTTTTTTGATTGCTCTAAACAATATTGTTGAAGCAGCTCATCTCTGAAGCTCAACATGTGTATCACAAACTTCCATCTGACTTAGCTGCAGAAGGTTCATGGCTCTCCGACTGGTCGTCTTTAATGTAAATACCTCGAAGTCGGGTCCCACTGGTGACAGTCGTGTTAACAAAATGATTTTCTTGTCAAGGTAAACATCCATGACTGCAGAAATAGAATGTACATGTAAGTGAAGGTTTGGTGGAGCTCCTTGTTCGTTTTTGGGATGCCAGCTGATGCCTGGACGAAGAAATTGGCTCCCGGCTGTTTTCATTATCAATCAACAAAATAAAGCTCCTTTCAGACATTCAAAATCTGACAAACTCGCCTGTCGTTGTAAAACTCATCCCAGAGTCCCAGAAGTGTCAAAATATAAAATCAGGTTTAGATAAAACCATGTGACTTAAAAGATAAAAATCTTTTGCCATCAGAAATCAAACTCTCCATGATTCATGGAATCACACGCCTGAGATGAATCAAGATCACGCTCTTGCACGCTGTATGTACGATGCACACTGAAATTGGGAGCGATTAGGATTTACCATTGTGGGCTTGAACCTTGGTCCTCCACGCCCAAGCCCACCACTGTAACCACTAGGCCACCACTCCCCACTTTGGTTGATGGATGAGCTGGAAAAGATCACACAGTACTGAAATCATTTAAGCAAGTATTTAATTGTTTCTTTTTTCTAGCAGAGGACTAGGACTAGGAGACCTGAAACCAGGACTAGCAGATCTGAAACCAGGACTAATAAACCTGAAACCAGGACTAGCAGACCTGAAACCAGGACTAATAAACCTGAAACCAGGACTAGCAGACCTGAAACCAGGACTAATAAACCTGAAACCAGGACTAGCAGACCTGAAACCAGGACTAATAAACACGAAACCAGGACTAATACACCTGAAACCAGGACTAGCAGACCAGAAACCAGGACTAGCAGATCTGAAACCAGGACTAGCAGACCTGAAACCAGGACTAATAAACACGAAACCAGGACTAATACACCTGAAACCAGGACTAATACACCTGAAACCAGGACTAGCAGACCAGAAACCAGGACTAGCAGACCTGAAACCAGGACTAATAAACATGAAACCAAGACTAATACACCTGAAACCAGGACTAGCAGACCAGAAACCAGGACTAGCAGAACTGAAACCAGGACTTGCAGATCTGAAACCAGGACTAATACACCTGAAACCAGGACTATCAGACCAGAAACCAGGACTAGCAGACCTGAAACCAGGACTAATAGATCTGAAACCAGGACTAATAAACCTGAAACCAGGACAAGCAGATCTGAAACCAGGACTGGTAGAACTTCAGTTGAGGAATAACAGGACCTTGTTGAGTCAATATTTTGCTGTTTGACCTTGGTCTTCTAGGTTTTTAGAGCTGGACCCTAGTGGAGGTCTGGACCACGTTAGTGCGTCTGAAAGACGCCAGATCAGCCTGAAGTCACTTAGGTAATAACAGCTAGCTGTTAAACAGCAGGCATCCTGACGAGGTCAGCTGATATAAACAAAGCCAAGACTGATGAGGTCAGTTCTTTTTGACTCTTCTGGGACTCTGTATATGGGAACGGTCCGACTTTGTTGGCGTGTGGGGCGGTGACGTGGCTGTGGAACCTTGTATCTCTAGTTCTGCCTCATGATCTTCAAACAAATGAAATGTTAGTGATGTGAACCTGCGTGCTGGTTTGGAGGTTTATCTGGCAGCAGACTTCAGGTTTAGTGGTGCTGGCGGAGCTCCAACTGCTCGGTTTTTCTCTGGAGTTCTGCATGGAGCTCGTACTTCTTCCTCTTTGGTGACGGTGTTTCTGTACAGGTTGTGTGATTTGCTGCATGCTGGACTTTGTGTTTTTGTGTTTGGGCTTCGGCCGTGTTTTGCGTACTTGCAGCTTTCAGGCAGCTTCGACCTCATTAGCAAAGGTGCCTGTTAGCTGCTTGCTAGCAAAATGTAGGCAACTATAAAATTCTGCCACTTTAAACCCTTTGTGTTCGTCTTAGAAACCTCAATGAGCTTTTTCCCGTCGAGAGAATGTAGAACTTTGTACAATCAGATTCTTACAATGACGATATTATTACTTCGATATGAGGCGTTTGTATATTTAAAAGCTTTTTAATGTTCCACCTGGACTTCCAGCGCCGCCGTTGTGGATCACGCTGCAGGCAACATGCGTGTGCTTTTAGCTTTATGACTTTAATTGCCGTGATGTGACTGTAGAGTGACGCCAGTTCATTTTGCGGCTTCTGAATGTCTTTGTCTCTTATGCTTCAGCTTGTTGGACAAATTGGTGCCATTTGGCGTCTCAGACCAGCAGAGAGCTGAAAGGGCGTGGCATAATAACCTTGTCCTCGACCACACCCATTCTAAATGAACGGACGTCCTGATGGGGCCTACAAATGCAGGAGTGCAGATATTAAAAATCCGGTTTAGACTAAAAACACTCTTTGTAACTTCACAGCTTCAGTTCTGTTGTGTGACGAAGTTTCCTGCTTCAGTTCGACCCATTTTAGAGAAACGAGAGTCCATTTCTGAAATTACAAAAATCAAACCACAGTAAGTGAATGTACTGGATTATTTGTTTCTGATTCTGCAAAGACTGTTGTGTCTTTTATGTCTTTAATGTCTTTAATGTCTTTTAGCTCTTTTATGTCTTGTCCAGACACAAATATGATTTTTCCATAGCAACACTTCGTCACACAGAAGCAACAGATGATGAACACATGCCTGAAAATTATTTTACACTGCCATGAAAACGTAACACTCCAAAGAAGAGTAACCCTTTTATTCCAATAATACAGATGTTACTCTTAAAAAAATGTGCTAATGTGTTTTAAAAACTTGCAATTTAAACATGCTAAAGTTAGTTGAAGCTAGCCATTGCTGATTAACTTGTAATGTTTGTTAAATTAGCATTAGTTGGCTTTATTTTACGCTGATAATGTTACAGAAGTCAAAGTTAGTGCCAAGTTAAAATGCTAAAATAGTTAAAGTTAGCTGGCTTTAATAAACATGCTACATTAATCTAGTTAAAGTTAACTAGCTTTAATAAACATGTCAGATTAATCTAGTTAAAGTTAACTGGCTTTAATAAACATGCTACATTAATCTAGTTAAAGTTAACTAGCTTTAATAAACATGTCAGATTAATCTAGTTAAAGTTTACTGGCTTTAATAAACATGCTACATTAATCTAGTTAAAGTTAACTAGCTTTAATAAACATGTCACATTAATCTAGTTAAAGTTAACTGGCTTTAATAAACATGTCACATTAATCTAGTTAAAGTTAACTAGCTTTAATAAACATGTCACATTAATCTAGTTAAAGTTAACTGGCTTTAATAAACATGTCACATTAATCTAGTTAAAGTTTACTGGCTTTAATAAACATGTTACATTAATCTGGTTAAAGTTAACTAGCTTTAATAAACATGTCACATTAATCTAGTTAAAGTTTACTGGCTTTAATAAACATGCCACATTAATCTAGTTAAAGTTTACTGGCTTTAATAAACATGTCACATTAATCTAGTTAAAGTTTACTGGCTTTAATAAACATGTTATATTAATCTAGTTAAAGTTAACTAGCTTTAATAAATGCGTCAGATTAATCTAGTTAAAGTTAACTGGCTTTAATAAACACGTTACATTAATCTAGTTAAAGTTAACTAGCTTTAATAAACACGTCACATTAATCTAGTTAAAGTTTACTGGCTTTAATAAACACGTTACATTAATCTAGTTAAAGTTAACTGGCTTTAATAAACACGTCACATTAATCTAGTTAAAGTCAACTGGCTTTAATAAACACGTTACATTAATCTAGTTAAAGTTAACTAGCTTTAATAAACACGTCACATTAATCTAGTTAAAGTTAACTGGCTTTAATAAACACGTCACATTAATCTAGTTAAAGTTTACTGGCTTTAATAAACACGTCAAATTAATCTAGTTAAAGTTAACTGGCTTTAATAAACACGTCACATTAATCTAGTTAAAGTTTACTGGCTTTAATAAACACGTCACATTAATCTAGTTAAAGTTAACTAGCTTTAATAAACACGTCACATTAATCTAGTTAAAGTTAACTGGCTTTAATAAACACGTCACATTAATCTAGTTAAAGTTTACTGGCTTTAATAAACATGTTACATTAATCTAGTTAAAGTTTACTGGCTTTAATAAACATGTCACATTAATCTAGTTAAAGTTTACTGGCTTTAATAAACATGCCACATTAATCTAGTTAAAGTTTACTGGCTTTAATAAACATGTCACATTAATCTAGTTAAAGTTTACTGGCTTTAATAAACATGCCACATTAATCTAGTTAAAGTTAACTGGCTTTAATAAACATGTCACATTAATCTAGTTAAAGTTAACTAGCTTTAATAAACATGCCACATTAATCTAGTTAAAGTTAACTGGCTTTAATAAACACGTCACATTAATCTAGTTAAAGTTAACTGGCTTTAATAAACATGTTACATTAATCTAGTTAAAGTTAACTAGCTTTAATAAACACGTCACATTAATCTAGTTAAAGTTAACTGGCTTTAATAAACACGTTACATTAATCTAGTTAAAATTAGCTGGCCATTGTAAACTTGCAGTATTCATTATCCAACATTATCACATTATTTTCTTCAAAAAACTGGACAGGTTTGTTTAGATTACAAGTTTTTTAAACTATCAAATGTTTCATTAAAATTAAGGTTTTAATTTACGCCAACAAGCATGTGTTTGTGTTGTAAATTGCAAGGATAATGAGGGAAAGAATGTAACTAAAGATCATAAACTTTTAAGCTCACTTTTTAACCTGGGTTTGAAAGAAGCTAAACACAGTTTGTGGTGGAACCACACCATCAAATAAAGATAAATATGAATATTTAGTCTTACTGCTGACAAATTTCAACTTCTGCAGTGTTCAAACATCACAAAAACATTTTTATAGCGTCAAGATGTAAGAAGTAGAGGACTTTTCTATTACAGTTACTGCCTGCAGTCTTCAGGGGCGCTGCTGAGCTCCAGCCGGGACTCCAAATGGCACATCTGGAGTGAACTCTGAACTTTTACCGCTGTAAAAGTCTTTAAGTGATGGAAGATGCAGCAAGTGTCCCTGCAGATACCCCAGATGTCATTTTTAGAACTATTTTGGTGTTTTTTTTGCTTTAAACTAAAGAGTTCATGTTAGATTAGATTTCACTTTATCCCCATGAGGATAATTTCTGCTGCTCTTCCTTTTTTCAGTACGAAATTGAACAAATCCAAAGCAGCGATGTCAATCGAGCAGCACCTTGCTGCCGGCGGTGGCTTACAGAAACGATGAAAATCTGGCTTGTGATTTGTCAGCAGAGGCAGGTGGGAGGTTCCTGCTGTGGAGCCACACCTGTAGGTCTGACATCTTCTGAGATCAGTGTCATCGCAGCTTCTCTTCTCAGCTGGACAGGAAACAGGAGGATGTCTGAAGACCTGAAGCTCAGATATGTAATTGTTAGAAACAGCAATGCTGGCCTGAAAACAGACAGAGCCGAGCTCATCTCTGGTACGTCTGGCTCAGGTGTGGCACTGAAGAGCTGTGAGGCCCGGACGTGGCTCATATTTGGTCCACATCCTATAGGCCCAACTAGCAGAAACAATCCAACAAACTCCACGTAAACTCATCGCTTTTATTTCTACACATTTGTTGCTTTGGGTCATATTTATACTGAGTTTAAATTCTGTTCAGTTTTAGTTCAAAAGATTCTGATAAAATGTGACATTTTAAATGTCACATTTAAAACAACATGAGTGGATTTGGAAAATCAGGATTTCTGAGTTTCACGTCTGATTTTATGGATTAGTTTCTGTCTCAAACACTCGTCCTCCTGTTTCCTGCAGAATCATTAATAATCATCTTTTCTACTTTCATGGATGTTGTGTATTAACTGGATTAATGCTGCATGCCCAGTGTGTGTGTGTGTGTGTGTGTGTGTGTGTGTGTGTGTGTGTGTGTGTGAGGGCGAGTGTGTTTTTAATCTTCTTCTTTTGTAGTTTTTGGAGTAACTTCTTCTTCTGCATCGTGTTTAAAGTGTTTCTGTAAATAAACGGAGGTGGTCAAACACTGTGCTCTGATTGGTGTGTTTTGTTTTGTCCACTGAGAGAAAAACCAGCATGTTTGGAGAGAAGTTCAGGTTCTCCAGAAGAAGCATTTTAATGAAAACTGGAACACAAATGACCCAATGAAATATCAGTTTCAGAACACGACTCAGTTTTGACTCTTGAAGTCCCATCAGAGACGTGACGGCTGTTAACGTAGCTCAGGTTCATGCACTGATCAAATAAGAACAGGACACGCCCTCAGTGATGTCATCCAGGGCTCTGGGCGACGCCTTCTTGGAGAAGCTAACTTGCTTGAACACTGCTAGCATAATCAGAAGTGCCACTTGCTAACAGGCATGCCAGGCAAATACTCGGGGCCCTGAGCCAGAAGGGGGCCCTGAGGGCCGACGAGCTTTTAATCAACACAGAGCAGTGACATTGAGGAGAATTTGCAATAACAGTGGTCGAGTGGCAGAGAACTCCCTGAAGGGGCCCCGCCTCCACCTGTCACTCTTGATGAGTCTTACATAAACAAACCTCATCAAAAATTAAGAGAAGTGCCATCTGGCAGTAAGAAGTGAAATAAAATAAACAGGAGGAGAAAAAAAGCATCAGAAAGTGGTGAGTAGAGCAGATAATAATGAGAAGAGGTAGCAGTCAGTGTCCTGCTGATGCGTCACAGTGACGACGCCTGCAGGCGGCTGGTTTACTCAGCTAACAGGCTGAGATACAAGAACTATCTTGGACAAATCAGATGTCAAATCAAAGCTGCGTCCAGTTGAACTCAGCTGTCAAGCTAACAGTGCTAACTTACAGAATTTATTGCTAAGAAATTTTAAAATGTGCTACTAAGGTGGCTGGATGGAAATGGTACTTTGTGTGTCAGTGGTGTTTATATTTTATTTTGAAACTATACGCATTTAATAAAAATGTCTTTCTTTCACATTTTTCGTTAGTGTCAGATTATTTACCTCGAAAGGTTGAACAATTAGTTGAAGGGGCTTCTGTGAATTTGTGCCCAGGGCCCCAAGAGACTCCAGAACCGCCTCTGAGCTTAATGGACAAAATCGTGTTTTTAAACATGTTTTGCTCAGAAATGCATGTTTACGTATATTGTAAAATGTTATAATATAGTATTTACAATTTACTGTCAATAAAGTTAAATAAAATGAACAACCGCGTGGCGGCAGCAGCTCGTTCCCGCGCCGGAAGTGGTCATGTTCTGCGCCGGAAGCGGGACGCTCTTCCTTTCTTGTTTCTGCTCGTCAAAGAGACGCTCTGAGGTGAGTTCAGGCTCGGACTTCATCCGACAGGAATCTGCCGCAAACGCAACCATCTGCCGTCGGAACGAGTCTCAGCGGAACCCGTGACAGTTTTCCCGTCTGTCGGTGTCTGAATTGTTTCTCCGTGAAACTTCTGGTGTGTATTTTTCAACGTTTTATCTCCGAGTGTCCGCTGCGCGCCGAGGCTCTGCATCTGGAAACAAACGGCTGTTTTGTTGGCTCGGTCGAAGGACCGCGCGAACAGGTGAGCCGGAGGCTCCCGCTGGTTTCCTCGATTGAAGGAGCCGGGGATAAAAAGCTTTTAAACGGAAGACTTGTGAGAGAAAGCAACAAGTTGACGTTAGCTTCCCGGTCGCTGCTTGGTGCGCATGCGCACTACGTGCGCATTCTGGTAATTGTCGGGAAAGGTGAGATGTGGCACGTGCGTGTTAAAATTTACACCGCGCGCTTCCAGCGGATCGGGACTTTGATTTGAGACTCCATTTGTGTGAATGACCTGCAGCTTCGGTCGCCACGTGACCTGTTTGGTCGGATAGTTCCGTTATCGGACAGCGATCCTGCTCAAAATCATTTGACGCGATAATCCGCCGATTTGAGAGGTGACGTCAGTCAAACGTCAACAGTCGCGTTCAGTTTAGTTTACTGGTCGGTGTTTGTGCAGAAATGTTTGTTTCAGAGCTGCAGGTGAGTCTGGTTTTACTGCATGAAACATTTGCAGTGGATTAGATGGTTTAATTTGATTCTGAATATTGAGCCTTGGTTGTGGTTGCCATGGAAACATGCATGAACTGGTTCTCCATCACGGTTCTTTGGTTCCTCCTCAGAAATGGCTCCTCGTAAAGGAAAGGAGAAGAAGGAGGAACAGGTCATCAGCTTGGGTCCACAGGTGGCTGAAGGAGAGAACGTCTTCGGGGTTTGCCACATCTTTGCCTCCTTCAACGACACCTTCGTCCATGTCACCGACCTCTCTGGGAAGTACGTCTGTGTGTTGCTGAGCCCGTCGCTGATCAGTCTGTGAGGGGCCCGTCTGATGCATGTTTGTGTGTTTCCAGGGAGACAATCTGCCGCGTCACTGGTGGGATGAAGGTGAAGGCTGACAGAGACGAGTCGTCTCCTTATGCCGCTATGTTGGCGGCTCAGGACGTGGCTCAGCGCTGCAAAGAGCTAGGAATCACAGCGCTGCACATCAAGCTGAGGGCCACCGGGGGCAACAGGTACGCTCACCTGCAGCCATGCGACCTTCACCAGGGGTTTTAGATGCCCCATAGGACTGTTTTTAATGGGTACAAAGGTGCCGCGTTTACGAACAGTTTTCAGTGTTTCAGGTTTCATGCTGCGTACCAGCGTGCGCCTCCAACTATCATACACCGCCTAACTCTTCGTTAAATAGCCGAGTAAGAAGTTGAAACGGTTTAAAATGGCTTGTTGTGCCATCAAAGACGTTAAACACATTTAACGAGAACCACATTTTGAGCGAAGCGGTGAATGTCGATGAAGAGCAGGTATGAAGGTGATGGACCCGCCAGAGCCCTGGTGTTCTCATGAAACTGACCCGGGTTCTGCTCTGCGGCCTTTCGGTAGGTCTTCCCACCATCGCTCCGTTTGGTAAATTTTTAAAGATGTGGGGGTGTTTCTGTCACTAACGCTTTTATCTGAAGTGGCCTGAACCCGACGAGTCCAGCTTCAGTTACAGTCGATCGGAGTAGATGCAGATGAAATGTTCCAAGAGGAGCAACTTGCTCACTTGATTGAAAACTTTCTGGATCTAAATCAACCCTTGGTTTGATTAACTGATTACATCATATGACATTGCTCCGACTCAGGAGGCGTCATCGGCCAATCAGCAGATGACTATTGATTCAATTTTTAAATTCAATTTTATTTATATAGCGTCTATTACAACAGAAGTTGTCTCCAGGATCTTTCCAGAGACCCAGAACATGACCCCCAAGCATTTAATTACATAAATGACGGCAGGTAAAAACTCCCCTTTAAGAGGGAAGAAACCTGGATCAGGACCTGGATCATAAGGGGGAAGAAACCTGGATCAGGACCTGGCTCATGAGGGGGGACCCTCCTGCCGAAGACCAGCCGGGTAGAGCAAAAAATAAGAAAGAATAGAGACATAGAGACACCGTCAAAGGTACAAGACAGGATACAATAGTAACTATCATCAGTAGTCCAATTAGACTTCTGTGAATATGGGTGATATATGGATAGACGGTGATCCAAGGGGATGAGGACTGCAGGTCGGGATGTCAGCAAGTATCCAACAGACATCCACACAGACAGGTGGAGGTACACTGGGATGGTCAGAGGTGGAACTGCAGGTCAGCAAGCAGGTCCTGAGGTTCTGGTCCGCAGGACATGTACAGAAGAGGAAAAGAAGGACCAGACAAGCACAACAAACTACAAGAACAATGGACCATAATTAAGTTTATGGGATATTGTTAATAAATGAGGGTTGAGGTGAAGCAGAGACAGAGAAGACAAAGAGAAACAGAGGAGGTGAAAGGCACCACTCAGTGGATCATGGTGGTGCCCCCCTGCAGCAGAGGCCTATAGCAGCATATCTACACCGAAGCTGTTTAAGATGAGCTGCTCTAATCTGGTCCTGTAGCTGCAGCTTTGACTACTGGTCCTGACACATTAAGGTACTAAATGTACACTAACTATAGTGTATATTTAGTACACTATTGAACAGTAACAGTTGAAGGTCTCCACAGACCTTAAACATCTGCAGCAAAGACTGGGTTGGATGTGTGTGTCCAGGTGATTAACGTGTGTGTGTGTCTGTCAGGACGAAGACTCCAGGACCTGGAGCTCAGTCTGCTCTCAGAGCTTTGGCTCGATCCGGCATGAAGATCGGACGAATCGGTACGTTCACACACTCCCCCTGAGCTTCACAGCAAAGGCGGGGTTTTAGTTTCAGGTGTGTTTACCTGGTTAAATGTCATGACAATTTTCTGACTTCCTCTATCCATCTCTTCTTCAGAGGACGTCACTCCCATCCCGTCGGATTCCACCAGGAGGAAGGGCGGTCGCCGTGGCCGTCGTCTGTAACTCGCCAGTTTTCACAATAAAAGCTTAAAGTCTTGACTGAGTTGTTCACTGATCAATACCGCCGATCATTTTCTGGAATATGATTTCTCATTATTGCAGTACAATAACTAAAGACACTGATCAGCTGTGACCAATAATGGCAATCAATACTCCAGCTACATCACGTGTTCAGCTGCTGATTGGTCCAGACCTGTAACTTTAAACTGCACAACCCACTTGACCACACCTGTGGAACAGGTGAGCCACTGCTGGAGCGAGCTTTCAACCTGACGAGCAGCGGGGTCATCTCATTTAAACAAACTAAACTGTTGAGGTTTTTAGAATCAGACGTATTTATAAAGTCCAGAACATGTTATCTAGGATACGCTAAGCCTCAAGGCGACCACCTCACTCTATAGCTACTTGTTTTTTCTTCATAAATGACAAGTATTTAACTTTCCAGAAACTAAAGATGTGGATGTTGAACTGACGAACACACGCTTTGGTCACGTGTGAGATTTGTCCCAAACGTTGCAGACGAGTAGATAAACTCCAACAGAACGCAGCTCCTGGTTTATCAGCCAGGTCGCTATGGTAACAGCCTCCAGCAGCGACGGTCTGAAAATAACCTGACCAACAGCGCGCCATGACTCCTGAACTGTTCTGGAGCATAAAAATTAAAACAAGACATTTGTTTGATGCGGAAGATTAAGGTTTAATGAAGACGTCTCCATTGTCCACAAGCACTTAAGCAGCTCCTGAATCTGTTTGTCTGGACTTTGATATCCAGACTTGGAAGTCCAGCTGCAGAATAATGAATCTTTCAGCCAATCAGAGCAGAGGAACCAGGCGTTGCAACTGTAATGAGAACCAACATTTTATATAACGGTGAAACAAAATATTGTCTTGGGACTGCAGGTCACTCCTCTGCCTGGAGGCCCCGCCCCTCTGTGTCAGCCTTCTGGGGGCTCTGTTCTTCCTCTGCTGTGGAGGAGGCGAGGTTCTCACTATCGTAGACAATGTCTTCGGGGTTTGGCGCTGGAGGACAGAACTCCTCATCAGGAAGAATCTTCTGGAAGATGGATTCAGCCTGAAAACAGAAAAGTCAGAAGCTTTAAGTCGCGCTTCTGTTTCCAGTTTGCTCCCACCAGCTTCCTAACGAGGACTTTGATCTCATTTGGATTCAGGCAATAAAACTTAAACGCCTCAACATTTACAGGGCCAAGACCGAGTTTTCAGTATTTTTTCTTTTTCAGTAAAAAAAAAAAAAAAAAAAGTTCAAGTGATCTAAGGCGGATCCATCGGACTGATCAGTTTATCAGTGATCAGGCCGGGTCATCTGCAGACAGGTGTGCTGGTAAAAGTGGGAGGTTCCTCGTTTGTTTAAAAGACATGAAAACAAAGTCAAATTTAATTCATGCAGCCAGTCGGGGCGGGCCATGGTGGAGATCACCTGCTTGATGGCGTGTTCGTGACTCAAACTTCCATCTGGACCAGAGCACAGGTGAACATTAGATGGGAGGCGGTGACCTTCAGCGAGGAGCGACGAGCCGTCAACCACATTGAAGTACAGACACCAGAGGACCGTCGGACGAGCTGCGAGCTGCTCTTCTGACCCTGAAAGAAACCGTCATCAGCTCTTCCTGATGGGTCAGGGATTCACCAGGCGTTTTGGAAGGAATTGTGCTCAATCAAACTGGATCATAATCATGTGACCCGTGTGTGTTACCTCTGTTTGTGGACTCTTCTGTGTTGAACATCCTGGTTACCAGTGGCGACAGATCGTCATGGGCAGAGCCAAACGATTGACAGGTGAGGTGGAGGAGATCTGCAGAAAAGAGATCACCATCAGCATGGCAACAGGTCAAACTGTGAGAAATTCAGCTCTAATGATGAACAGAGCAAAAGACTGATCAATAAATGATTTCTGATGGATCTGCTGGGTTTTGTTTTGTCTGAATCTGCCCGAACAGGTCTGAACTGGTTTAAACCAGTCTGAACAGGTGTGTACCGGCCTGAGCTGGTCGGAACCTGCCTAAACAGGTCTAAACCGGTCTGAACCTGCCTGAAACAATCTAAACAGAAACGGTGTGAACAGGTCTGAACCTATTTGAACAGGCATACATGCCCTTGAAAAGACTCAGATGTGTTTTTGACGCGTTTGAACATGTGAACAGATCCTCCATTGATCCTCCTGAATGTTTGATGATGTTTTTAGCTCAGTCTCAGTTTGGGTCCGTTTCCTCTGTGAAAAGACGTCTTTACTTCCATAAATACTTTTACTGTACTGTACTTAGTACATAAATACTACAAATGTTAACTTGGGTTCAGGGTTGTTTTTTCATATTGATTCTTTCTTGGTAATCATGGAGGACGCTCACATGTTCCAGGGATGCAGGTCATCGTGGACGAACACAGCTCCACCATCTTCACTACCGGATGCCCCACCTCCTCTGGAGGAATTGTTACCATGGAAACCTGCAGACACAAGGCAGACAGATATGGTTGGAAGCCACGCCTTCATTGATTATGATACGTCTTCCTCTAAACCAGGAGCTCGGCAGGAAGCTAGTGTAGAGAAGACGTGTTGTTTGAGCCTGATGATGATGTCATCAGAGCACAGCTACAAGGACTCAGGTGAGTCCAGGTGGTTTACCTGCTGCTCCGAATCCCCGGCCAGGACGGAGGAGTCCGTGATGAGGATAGCTCTGCTCAGAAACCTGAAACACAAGTCATTGTTCATCATCATGGCGTCTGTCTGTGCATTTGTCTGTGTGTGTGTGTGTGTGTGCGTGTATGTTTGTCTGTGTGTGTGTGTGCGTGCGTGTATGTTTGTCTGTGTGTGTGTGTGCGTGCGTGTATGTTTGTCTGTGTGTGTGTGTGCGTGCGTGTATGTTTGTCTGTGTGTGTGTGTGCGTGCGTGCGTGTATATTTGTCTGTGTGTGTGCGTGCGTGTATATTTGTCTGTGTGTGTGTGTGTGCGTGTATATTTGTCTGTGTGTGTGTGTGTGTGCGTGCGTGTATATTTGTCTGTCTGTATTTGTGTGTGTGTGTGTGTGTGTGTGCGTGTATGTTTGTCTGTGTGTGTGTGTGCGTGCGTGCGTGTATATTTGTCTGTATTTGTGTGTGTGTGTGCGTGCGTGTATATTTGTCTGTATTTGTGTGT
>CM026213.1:367097-394597 GCA_014839995.1 Xenentodon cancila | reverse complement strand
CCCGGGTCTACTAGTCAGAGCGGTGCGCACCCGTGACCCAGGTCTACTAATAAGAACGGTTCGTACCCGTGACCCGGGTCTACTAGTCAGAGCAATGCGCACCCGTGACCCGGGTCTACTAGTCAGAACGGTGCGCACCCGTGACCCAGGTCTACTAATAAGAACGGTTCGTACCCGTGACCCGGGTCTACTAATCAGAACGGTTCGTACCCGTGACCCAGGTCTACTAATAAGAACGGTTCGTACCCGTGACCCGGGTCTACTAATCAGAACGGTTCGTACCCGTGACCCGGGTCTACTAATCAGAACGGTTCATACCCGTGACCCGGGTCTACTAGTCAGAGCGGTGCGCACCCGTGACCCAGGTCTACTAATAAGAACGGTTCGTACCCGTGACCCGGGTCTACTAGTCAGAGCAATGCGCACCCGTGACCCGGGTCTACTAGTCAGAACGGTGCGCACCCGTGACCCAGGTCTACTAATAAGAACGGTTCGTACCCGTGACCCGGGTCTACTAATCAGAACGGTTCGTACCCGTGACCCGGGTCTACTAATCAGAACGGTTCGTACCCGTGACCCAGGTCTACTAGTCAGAGCGGTGCGCACCCGTGACCCGGGTCTACTAATAAGAACGGTTCGTACCCGTGACCCGGGTCTACTAATCAGAACGGTGTGCACCCGTGACCCGGGTCTACTAGTCAGAGCGGTGCGCACCCGTGACCCAGGTCTACTAATAAGAACGGTTCGTACCCGTGACCCGGGTCTACTAATAAGAACGGTTCGTACTCGTGACCCGGGTCTACTAATCAGAACGGTTCGTACCCGTGACCGGGGTCTACTAATCAGAACGGTGTGCACCCGTGACCCGGGTCTACTAATCAGAACGGTGTGCACCCGTGACCCGGGTCTACTAATCAGAACGGTTCGTACCCGTGACCCGGGTCTACTAATAAGAACGGTTCGTACCCGTGACCCGGGTCTACTAATAAGAACGGTTCGTACCCGTGACCCGGGTCTACTAATAAGAACGGTTCGTACCCGTGACCCGGGTCTACTAATCAGAACGGTGTGCACCCGTGACCCGGGTCTACTAGTCAGAACGGTGTGCACCCGTGACCCGGGTCTACTAGTCAGAAGGGTTCGTACCTGCTCAGTGGGTTGAGCGAGTGCCGTTTGCAGAGGCTGTCACGCTCGTGCGGGTGGCGCTGGTTCAGATCCTAGCTTGTCGGTGTTTGCTGCGTGTTCTCCCCCATCTTTCTCTGCCCGTTTCCTTTCCACCTACTTTAAATAAAGGCCACTAGTGCCACAAACCTTAAAAAAATAAAATAAAATAAGTGTGTAGACTCAGGTCTACTGGTGCCTACCTGTTGGAGTCTTTGTCCACTATCAGAGCGTGAACCGAGTGTCTGAGACAGTAGATCCCCCCGAAGACGGCACTCATCCTGGAAAACACCCAGGTGTCAAACATGTGATCAGTAGGTTACCATGACAACCAGGACTACTTCAAAAGATCTGAATAGAACCACATATTGTCTACTGCTTTTAATGTGGTCTACACGTGCAGAAAAAAAGATTAACAAAGATTTCAAGAAGAAACAGTTTGACAGCTGTCTAAGCCAATCACAGCCGGCTGCCTGTGTGGCACATGGATGGTAGAACTAGAGGGAACTGGCTCCTCCTCCTCCACAATGAAACCAGAGCCTTTCATTAAACTTCCGTCAGTCATCAAACACTCAGTAGGTGTGTGTATGTGTGTGTGCTGAGCTTTTCATGCACCGTTAATACATTACATTCAGCGGCCTGTCATCATGAGATTATTATAACGTGTGCTTTCATTTCTTTACACACACAGCTGATTAAAGAAAGCAAAACATTAACAACGAGGGGACAGAAATTAGACTTCAAACACATCAGGTGTGTGTGCCCGAGTCAATGAGCTGTCACATGACCCTTTTATCAGCAGCGCATTAATCTTCTGATTTCTAATTTTCTTCTTTATAAAACTCTCCTGACGTGTTACAAAAAAAAATTTCACCCCCTCAGAGTTGTCATGGAAATCACATGAATAAAACCGAATTGTTTATTGAAACAGACTGTAAATATGTTTCTGCTCTAAAGTTGGACATTTTAACATGGAGGTTAATGGAGACTGACTCGCTTTTGGAGCCTCTAGCGGTCAGACGAAGAACTGCAGCCAAACTTAAGTTTTCCCTGTCCAGACCTGCAGTGCCTCTACGAACCACCAGGGTTTGGATCCAGACCCGAAGTTGCTCTTCAGAACACTAAGGTGTGGTTTCAGTTGTGGCAGCACTTGTTTCACTTAAATAGCAACACTTCAAATGGGACGTTTGGCCAGATGTGATGAGTATGAATTTCAGGTAAAGTTAGTACGCTATATTATCCAGAACGTGTTTACAGAGGTTAAGTGGGCGTGCTTTAACCAGCTCCTCCAAGATGGTGTCACTATGAGAGACATTTCTTACCTGCAGAAACACTGCGGGATCTCTCCAAGGCCATACACAGGAAACAAGAAGGGGGTGTTACCATAGCGGCCCAGGGAGTGCAGGAAGTGACGGGTAGAGGCCAGCCCATCCTCTGTGAGCGTGTCTTCTGTCACCATGGCAATGGAATGCAACAGAAAGTGCTGCAAGTTGTCACTGAGCTGCTGGTCACGTAGGAACTCAAAATACGGCCGACCCCTGTAGGCTGGGAATACGAAGACAAAAGAAAGACTTTAGTACCTGCAATGCCACACTATGAGGATGTTCGCAGGTGATCAGGTGAAGCTCACCTTGATGCTCCTCTGCCTCCTCCATACAGGAAGTCAGGAAACGCATCAACTTCCTCTTTTCAACCACCGACAGCTGACGACTTGCAAATACATCGGCACGGCTGCAGGGAACCTGGGAGATGGATAGGTGAGAGGACAAGTGAGACAAAAGGCATGAAGACAGGTAGGGGTGGCAGGTAAGACAACAGGGATGAGGACACGTGTAAGGACAGGTGAGACAACAGGTGTAAGGGCAGGTGAGAGGAAAGGTAAAAAAAGAAGGCGTCACCAGTGTCAGGATAAGTGAGAGGGCAGGAGAGACAACAGGCGTGGGAACAAATGTGGCATAGGGACAGGTGAAAGGGTAGATGTGGGAGATGTAAACAGACCAATAGATAGACAGTGGTACAGACCGGTTCCACGTTGCCATGGCGATAGGTGAGTATCCGGGTGACGTTCTTGAACTCTGCATAGCGGCTGACATTTGATTTGATAAGTAGATCGATCAAGGAGCCACGAGAAAACATGAGCTGAGAAAAAGGAGGAGCCAGAAGGTGACTGGACGGTTTCTGGATGAGATCTTCAAATCAGTTTCAGTTTAGCATCTCATCTACCATTGTACAGGTTACATATGTCACATGTCACATTCGAGGGAGTGGTGGCCTAGTGGTTACAGTGGTGGGCTTAGTTATACCATATAATATAAAATATTATACCATTCTAATGTTCTGACGCTATTGTAGGGGGTTCAAGGTTTATACAGGTTCTGTTTGATACTCCAGTGTGGTGGATGAGTTCAAAGCCTTTGAGGTCTCTGGTGATGCATAAATCTGTTACAATTAAAGAAAAAAGGTGAGCCGATGTAGATTTAGCTGATAGTAGTTGAGCTAACATGAGGCACGCCTGAGAACAAACATCACAGCGGCGAGGGGGACCTTCCCTGAAGAAAAGCTCAAACTCTGCTTTAAAAGCACCACTACACAGCATTACCAACTCTGACCACATGGGGACAGCACATCACAAAACCCTTGCCAGCCTGCAAGATACAACAAAGTGCACCTCTGGTGGAACAAAGTGGTATTACAACATGTAGCGGTCCATCTGCACTCACTAGTGCAGTATTGTCTGAGGCCTTTTTGTCAACACAACAGGCATAAATGCCCTCATGTGGTCAGAAAAGGAATGTTGAGCAAAGCTTGTGAGAAAAAAAAAATCAGTTGAAAAACTTCAAACAACTTGTAACACGGCAAAAAGTCAAATCTAGACTTAAAACACACACATTTACCCAAATTTTGAATAGTAGTATGGAAATGGATGAGCAAAAAACTTACATTGACTAAAAATGTTTAATTTTTCAATTAAAAAAAAATAAAAGGTAAAAGCAAATTAAGAAATTTTTACCATAAAACCTGTAATTTCATAGAAATGTTCTAATGTGTTTCTAAAGTTCTTACTTTATTCTGATGTTCTCCCGCTACAGGAGTTTTTCCTGTTGTTTATGTAATAACTGATCGGGGTCATGTTCTGGTCTCTGGAAAGATCCTGGAGACGACTTGTGTT
The DNA here is from genome assembly GCA_014839995.1 of Xenentodon cancila. Lineage (NCBI taxonomy): Eukaryota > Metazoa > Chordata > Actinopteri > Beloniformes > Belonidae > Xenentodon > Xenentodon cancila. Next base: position 390,267 of record CM026213.1, on the reverse strand, counting down.
GTCCTAATAATGATTGATCCCAACATTTTAATACATTAAAATACATATTATTGGGATTACCGTAATTGGATCAAACTTGTTTAAGTTATATTTCTTTTTTTTTCCCTTTCCAAATTACCATTCTTGTCAGTATGGACATATGGACATTGTATGCACATGCTGTATGTACGACACACACCGAAATTGGACCTCAGCATCAGCGCCCGGGGAGCAATTGGGAGTTAAGGGCCTTGCTCAGGGGCCCCCAGTGATTTACCTGTGTAGCGTCTTCCACGCCCAAGCCCACCACTGTAACCACTAGACCACCACTCACAGTTTAATGTAAATGAGTCGTCCTCACGTACCCGCACAGAGTTCTGCAGGGTTCAGTGTTTGGACCGATTATTTTCTCCAGGTATGTAGTTACTCTAGATGGTACTTCCTTGGTACTAGTACTACAGTCAGTATTTTGACCAGAATCTGTCCTTTGATTCACATATTAGACAGTTTTGTAGGAACGCCTTCTTTCATCCTGGTAATATTGGTAAAATCAGGACCATCCTGTCTCAGACTGACAGAAAAACGGATCCATCTATTGTTACCGTTCTTTATTATTGGGTTGTCCTAAAAAATCTGTAAAAACCCCCGGCTCATCCAAATTGCTGCAGTCAGGGTTCTGACGAGAACCAGCAGGAGACATCTTATTTCTCCCGTTTTACCTTCTCTTCACCGGTGACCTATAAAATCCAGAATAGAAGTTAAACTTTTTCTCCTCACATGTAAAGCTCTTAATGACTAACGTCCAACACATCTTAAAGACCTCATAGGTCCAGATTTTCCAAGTAGAACACTTGTCTCACTTGTTGACAGCAGGTTTACTTGTGGTTCCTGGAGGTAGAATGTAGAATGGGCGGTAGAACCTTCAGGTATCAGGTTCTCTCCTCTGGAACCAGCTGCCAGTTTGTGTTCAAGGAGCAGGCACCCTCTCTACCTTTAAGATGAAGGTTCTAACCTTTGTTTTTTTGATCAAGTTTGTAGTTGGGGATGGATCAGGAGACCTGAAACACACTTTAGTCGTGCTGCTATAGACCCGGACTGCTGGGAGACATCCCATCATGCACCTCTCCTCACTCCGTTTCCTTCTATTCCAGCTCTACTAATGACTCTATTGTTGGTGCTATGAACCCGTGTTCCTTCTTCCCAGCAGGTGCTGATCTATTGTTCTTTTCTGTCTCCTCTTTCCAGTCCTCTCAACCTCCAACCGGTCCAGCTGGATGCTGGTCCGTCCGGAGTCTGGTTTTTTCAGAGGTTTCTTCCTGTTAGAGGGCAGTTAAACTTTCCACAGTCGCCTGGTGCTGGATCAGTACGAGGGAGTGGATCCAAGAAAAGTTTGGATGCAATCTGTTGGGTTTCCTTAGCAACTCAATAATTATTAGTGTTATTTTATTGGATTTGTTTTAATTGGACTAATTTGGAACGAGTTGAATTGTATTGTTGACGTGCTTTGAGATGATATTTGTTGTGATTTGGTATATAAATAAAGCAGAATTGACATGAATTGAACGGAATTGAATTCTGATGTTCTTGTGTTCTTTTAATATTGTTCTGATGTTCTTATGATCTTGTTTCTGTCAATGACTGGTACCTTGGAGACCAGATCAATGTTGAACCTGCGTCCCTCCTTCACCAGCTGAGGGTAGCTGATCTTCCTTCTGGTGTGCTCTGATTGGACTGGAGCAGCAGAGGGGTGTGGCTGGCCCATGCCTGGCTCCTCCCCCTGTGTATTGACAGCCTGGGATTGGATGACACAGGAGCTGATAAGCAGCTGATCAATAAGGCTGAGGGCCTGGTGTTTTTTAGCTGCTCTTCCTCACCTGCTCCTCCTCCTCTCCATCTGTTCTCACGTCTTCTTCATCTTTGGAATCTGAAACTGAACAAGGTTTCCTTCTGGACTGAATCTTATTGAACCAGTCTGATTTGATTTCCCTCACCAATAAAACCCATCAATAATTTAATTCACCCAGCAGACAACAGTTTCTTGACCTCAGTCTTTGAATGAAGACTTAACAAACCTGCAGAAACCATCTCCGTCTCCTTAACAGCATCTTTATCACCTGGCTTTACTTCCTCTGGTGTGTTTGGGTCAGAACTCTGAGCATTCTTCTCCTCATGTTCTTCACTGAGAACAAACATTAACAGTGTGATCAATAACTCTTTTACATGCAGGTAGACACAAACCGGTAAAAGAAAATCGCATCAGGTGCTGGGGTTTACCTGGTGTAACAAAACACCTGCAGGTTGGAGATGGAGGCAGGCTCTGAATGTGACAGTTGTATTAGCTCCTCCCCTTCCACCAACAGGCTCGTCCAGTCCTGGACTTCCTCTGGCTCAGACTCCTCCTACCAACATACACAGATAACAGGACCTGACATACTACCTTTGTACCTGATCAATAACCAGTGATTAGCAAGTCATGATTAATACCTGGTGATCAATAATAGCTGAATTCACCTGCTGCTGCTGTATCCAGGTGAGCAGGCCGTTGAAGGTGAAACTGGCCCAACCGGCCGCATAATAGCTCCTCCTGAAAACACACGTGGGAAGCTACATTTCAGGAGCAAACCTTTCACAATAAAAGCTCCATGGACTCTTCTGATTATTAAATAATAACAGAAATAATCCACTGATTATACCATCAAAGACTCATGATCTTTTTTTTTTTTATTTAATTGCTCCCAACATGAAAAACTGGACATTTTGAACCCAACACTGTCTGTGATAAAAGACTGATCATTTAAATCATCAATAAAAATAAATATAAAAGGCTAATCAATAATCCAGAAGAATTAAATAAATATAATCCAACAATTTACTTAATTTAAAAAAAAAAACAACTAAAAAATGTTTATGGCAAAGAGGCTTGGTAGGAGTGCTGCTGAAAAATCCCACAAATGTGTGACAAAAATTAATTTTTAGCTAAAAAAAACCCTCAAAATTTAGAATAATATTCTGTGAAAAAAACTGAAGAATTGACAAAAACATACATTGCAAAAATACAAAATAAAATTAGACTAAAAATTACTTATCATCAATACAAAAACAATAAAAGAAAATGTTCTTCAATAATTTTTAAGAAAAAAAAACAAAAAAAAAAACTTTCAACCTTTACTTTAATACAGCAACAAAATGTTTATCCCTCACTGTGTCCTGATGATCGGTAAAGTCATTGACCAGTGACTGCTCACCTGTCTAGGTGAAGAACCTTCTGACCGACTCTGGAGCATGCTGCTGCCACCACTGACTCTACAAGACCTGAACACATGATCATGACAAAACTCAAAGAACCCAGTGATCAATAACTGAAAACAAGGAGATGACATGATACAAACAGAACAGAAAACACCCAGCTTGTCCTAATCACATGATCAATAGTGTATGTGTTCGTATCTTCTAGACTAGATTACTGTAACGTGTTGTTGGCTGGATGTCCAAGTAATTCTCTGAAGATCCTCCAGCTGATCCAAAATGCAGCAGCGCGAGTGCTGACAGGAACCAACAAGAGAACACGTCTCTCCAGTGTTCACTTCCCTCCATGGGCTCCCCGGAAAACTCAGAATCCAATTCAACATTTTATTACTTGTGTATAAAGTCCTGGTTTTCTCCAAGACCTGATGGTTCCTCATGTAACAGTTCTCCGTTCTCAGAGTGCAGGTTTACTCGTGGATCCTAGAAGATCAGGAACCATCACTATGGGACCAACTTCCAGTTTGGGTGAAGGAGGCTGACACCACCTCCACCTTTAAACCAAACTTCAAACGTTTGTGTTCAGTAAAACATCTAGTTGGTGTAAACTTTAGTGTGTCAGGACCAGTAGTCACAGCTGCAGCTGCAGGACCAGACTGGAGCAGCTGGTCTTCAACACAGCTTCATCCTGGATCTGCTGCTGTAGACCTGCTGCAGGGGGACACCAACATGATCCACTGACCTGCAGTCCCACCTCTGACCACCTCAGTGTCTGCTGTCTACACCTGTTTAGATAGTGGTCTCTGTAGTCCACCAACTAACCAGGTACCAGTCTGATGGACAGAAAACTCTCAGTTCTCCAGGTAACAGATAATTATACTGATGGATCTGGTCTTTGGTACCTTTGACGGTGTGTCTGTGTCTCTTCTCTCTACTTCCTGTTCTATCTGGCTGGTCTTCAGCAGGAGGGTCCCCGGTTATGATCCAGGTCCTGGTCCAGGTTTCTTCCCCCTATGATCCAGGTCCTGGTCCAGGTTTCTTCCCTCTTAAAGGGGTGTTTTTACCTGCCGTTGTTTATGTAATAATGTTCTGGTCTTTGGAAAGATCCTGGAGACAACTTGTGTTGTAATAGACGCTGTATAAATAAAACTGAATTGAACTGAATTAAAACCGTCGCTGTAGCAACCAGCTGCTACTAAAACAATACCAGCCTGTTCGCAGTTTAAAGCTAAGACTGCACTGATTCATGTAATCCCACGACTGAGATATACCTGCATCGTTATTGGTCTCTGATCTCTTCTGTTAACTACTAAAAGATTAAGCAGCTTCACATACTTTCAAGGAAAAACTTTTTTTGTCTTAAGAAAAAAATGCAAAATGTAGAAAAACTTTTTTACTGGAACAATAAATATATTATTAAATATATGGTACAATAAACTGTTATGGTGTCCATAGCTCACATCTATGACAACTGTACAGGGATGTACCTCATCAGGTAAAAGTATATAAAACAATAAACTTAAATACAATTAGGGTCATGAACTTTTGACTGGCAGCAATGTTTCAGACGTCATTTTAGTAGCAACACCTGAAATAAGGATGGTTGGACAGATTTGATTAGAATAAATGTAAGATTAGTTAGCATGTTAATCAAGCTGAAGTAAGTCACTTCAGGTTAATGAATTCAGGCAACAGTGTTTCAGTCATACAATGAAAGTAACATGAGACCCAAAATGGAACCCTGAGGAACCCCAAAACGAAAGACACTCCAGAAGAATAGGTTTAACTGTAATCAGCATGGCTCACCTGAACTAATCAAACTATCATCTTTCTATGTAACCCTAACCGAACAGAACCACCCCAACCTAACCCACTGCTGTTGTGGGACTGATCCACAACCTAGACTGGAAAGCAGCACAAACCAGCAGCTGTTCGTCACTCTGAGCAGCTGATTGATTAGGTAAGGAACTTTCCGCAGCTGTTCGAAGACGTCCTGGAGCCGTTGGTGCTGGTCCACTTCGGAGTTTAATGGAATGTCCTTTATGAATCACTTTAGTACCCTAACCATTTAAAATGATGAACCAGCCACGCCCCTGACTGCACCGGGTACCTCCAGTTAGCCAGAGACACTCGGGCGTTCAGCGACGTCACGCTGACGTTTACTCCGCATCACAGCTCCTCGTTCCTACGCCGTTAGCTGCTAGCCGCTGCCGTTGGAAGTGAATAGGCTGTTAGCTCAAAGCTAACGCCGAGGCTAGCGTGAAGCTGTGCCCCGGTTTGGAGCAGCTTAAAGCGTGGTTCCGGGAGGTTCAGGACTAGTGGGAGTCCGGACACATGCAGACACGCTACCTGGACCACAGCACGTCACACAGCCAGAGTGAATCTCTTACCTGTCCCCAGAATGACGATGTCAAACTCCGACGGCAGGTCCTCGGCGGCCATGTTGTTAGTGGTGGAACACAGTCACGTGACCAAGGGAGGAACCTTTCTCTTGTCAATCACTGGCCGGTGAACGATCTGACACGATAAATATAGATTTTTGATCAATTGTAAGCATTCAATCCACTTTTATTCACATAAAAGGAGGTCATATTTACATAACCACTAAGAAAATGCACATCCATTCAAACAACAATGTTAGAACAGTGTTTTTATGGTTTTTTTTAGCTGTATCCTCTCTGTTGTAACGTTTCTTACCACAGTATAACTTCTATTTCTTCCAGCTGGATGGCACCAACTCACAAACTAGTGAAGGAGGTGAACATGTCCTTGTGAGCATTACTCGGAAATCATGTCAGTCTACCGGGTCTTGCTGAAGGTCATGAGGAGTTTTTTGCTTCATTACTCATCTCTCATATAACCAAGGAACCACAATCGGTTTACAAGTCTGACTCAGTGCAGGAAGTCAGGAAAAGTTGCAGGTCCTCTACTGACCACCAGGGTCTGGATTCTGACCTGCGGTTCCTCTACCGACCACCAGGGTCCGGATCCAGGATAAGGATCTAAATCTGCATTAGGATCAGTTTCAGGATCTGGATAAGGATCTGGAGACACGTGATCCTGAAGTCTCGTCTGGCAGATCTTCCTAGATTCCCGCTAGATTTACCTCAATATTTAAATTTAGAGATCTTTTTCGATTCTATCTCCATATTTCCAGATCTAGACAGTTTTCTTCTTCAAAGTGAACACATTAATGCACCAGAAAGTAAAAAAAAATATGGAAACAGTCCTGTACACTTATAAACTCTTTGAAGTCATTATTCATTTAAAATAATCTGTGAAGCCCCGCCTCCAGGTAGCTTCCTTTACCCAATGGGAAGCCTGTCCGCCTGGTCTGGTGGTCTCCTATTGGTTGTTGGAGCAGAGCGCGTGGGGGTAGAAAGAAAAGGAGAGTAGATAAAACTGAGAAGCAGAAACAAGAAGACATTACTCGTCTTTCTCCTCTTCTTCCTCTGTAGTTTGTACTCGGACATGGCGGGCTCCTTCCTCCGGACCTCCAGCACACACTCCGACCAGCTCTTCCACTTCGACACGCCTCACAGCACTCCTCACTCAGCCAGCACGCCGCAGCTGCCCGGGGCACTCCGGAGCGTCAGCGGCGTGCACGCGGACTGCAGGCTGGTGGATGTGCACGGCGCGAAGGTGGCGTCGTTCACAGTGGACGGCTTGGAGCTGATCTGCCTTCCGCAGGTGTTTGAGCTTTTCTTGAAGAACCTGGTGGGGGGGCTGCACACCGTCTACACCAAGCTTAAACGGCTGGACATCCGCCCCGCAGTGTGCACGGTGGAGCAGGTGCGCGCGCTGCGCGGCCTCGGGGCCATCCAGCCCGGTGTAAACCGCTGCAAACTCATCAGCAGAGCCGACTTCGACACACTGTACCGGGACTGCACCACCGCCAGGTGAGCCGCGGGGTCCCTGCTGAGGCACGGCGCCGTGAGCACCGTGGTCAGGGACTCGGCCGAGCGGTTTGTGATTATTGACACAAAGCAGGAAAAAACGACAACAGACATGGAAACAGGCTGCCATTGTTTATGTAATACTTGCTCTCAGTCATTTTCTGGGTCCCTGGTACCTAGGAACAACTTGTGTTGTAATAGACGCTATATAAATAAAATTGAATTTACCTGAACCCGTGATTGACAGCTGTATTCACGTAAATGTGAAACTCCAGATCTCAAACTCTACACGCAAACATTTTTTTGTTTGTTTCAGTTGTAGGTTTGTTGATGTGTTCAGGTTTTCAGTTGGAGCTGGACTGGTCAGACTGGGTTCAGTGTGTGTGTGCATGTGTTAAATAAAAGACATCTTGTCCCAGTTTAATTAAATGTTGAATCCCAAACACACACATTGACATGCGAGTGGTTTAGAGGAATTTAATTTCCTGAGGATCGGAGTATAGTCTCAGAGCTGTCAATCAAAGTTGACCTGTGTGTGGTGTCATAGTCTGGTCCTTATGATGGGTTGGGTCTTCAGAGTTTTGTTTGAAGGCTCTCACCTAGTTTTAACTCCAGTCAGAACCAGTATCCAAACAGGGTCTAGTTAGAACCAGGGTACAATTATGTTTGTCTATGTCTGTGTGCCATAGAAGGGAAGAGGTAGTGATAGAGGGATGGATGAAGGGCTGAAAGATGACAGAGGATGGATGCATGGATAGATGGTGGATGGATGGATGAACATGTATCTGTTCTGCTGTCTCTGATTTAAATACATTTATTATAAATACATTTTAAGATATGTCCAAATGTTCTTGCTGATTGTCACATGTCTGGTTAATTTAAACTTTTCTTTTCTGTGTGTTTTTTCTTTTCACTCTGCGATAAAAGCATCTCACACTCGTCCTCGGGGACGATGGACGCTGATGATAAATGACCTTCAGGGCAGAAAGGGATGAAACTGATTTATTCATGAAGTTCAAACCAGAGATGAGACTGGACTGTTAAAGCTGATTTCAGACCTGCATGAGGTCTTTAAGGTGGAACTCCTCCTTTTGTTAAGGTGGTCATCATCCTGCTGTGTTTGTAACTCTGAGTCTGTCTCCAGCTCTCGTCCAGGTCGTCCTCCTAAGAGAACGCTGGGTGGGACCAACCTGACTGATTGCTCCAGGCTCCTCCCACACAATCTGCTAAGCCCTGCCCTACTTCCTCAGACAGGTGAGTGAGCCAAGCAAAAAGATAAGGAGAACCTTTATTAGTCCTGAGAGGAGAAACTTACATCATTAAAGCAGCACAGTGGACAGAGAAGAACATAAATATAAGTGTGATAAACAATCCAATTTATTTTTTTAATAAAAGAAAAAACAAAGGGGAAAACTCAAATAGTGAAAAGGTATTGCACAAATATGAATATCTAATACGGATATCCTGATCACATATTTTGCTCTTGTGTCCAAGTCATTTGATTTTGAGTGTTGTTCCCAACAAGTCCCAATCAGATTCTCTGGCAATCATAAAACAAACAAACAAACAACTAATTCCCAAACTGCAAACAGCTAAAGCTGCTGCAGTGCTGCATTTGTTGTCCAATTTGAAGAAAATTGTAAATTTCTAAAAACCCAGGGCCCTACTTCAAGTTTTGTCTACGTTTATGTCAGCCAGTGTTGTAAACTCAGCAGGAAAGTGGCTGATGGCTGTAACTATGTAAATACGTGTGGTGGATGCTGTCAGAGAGGAATGAAGCAGAAGGGGGAGATAAAAAAGGGTGTAAACGCACTTTGTATTGAACTACAGATTAACTTTTGTTGATCCTTTTTACCCCTCCTTTGTTTTGACTATGGGCCAGTGCAGGGTCATTGAATATTTACTGTAATCATTACATTCATTATAATACATAAATAATTATTATTTATTATTCAACGGCACTGGGCCAGTGCAAGAACAGCCAGCTTTGGATTCGTCAGTACACGATTCATTTGCAGTATGGATGTTGAGAGGTGAACGTATCCCTCTGCGGTATGGGGGAGGGGCCTACTTTGGTACAGGGGAGCACCCACTTTGGTATGGGGAGGGGCCTGTTTTGGTACAGGGGAGGGGCCATGGCAGCACCGGCACAATCCGAGGATGATACAAGCCTTTAACTTCTACAAGTCTTTTACCATTGATGGACAATAAATAAATAATGTGTATAATTATTTATTAAATAATGAGATATAGTTGTTTGTTTTTTTTATTCCTCTAATTTCCCCCCAATCATTTAGAAATCACATCATTGGATTGGGAAATCACTACTGTGTAATGTTTGATATTGCACAGCTATGAAGGGTTGAAAAAGCATGAAGGTGAAACTGGTGAATGAGTCACTGCAAGTGCATGTGATAAGTTGGAGGTGATTGTCATGTCTGTCAGCTGCAGGAAGGTTTGGCAAAATGTCTCCATTACACACTTTAGGTGGACGAGGCTCACTGGAGGAGCTCTCCAGTGCAGACAGATCGTCCTGCCTGGGGTCTTCACCATCTCTAAGGGACTCTCCAGCATAGAGCTGACCTTCTTGATTAGTCAAGTCTCAATCAAGTCTCTTCTCCTCGGCAGCTGAGATGCTGTTGCTTAAGCAGAACACTCCATAAAACTGATGAAGTGCGTTTTCATTGGCGGGGTTTCTGGGGAAACCCACCAGACATTGGTGTAAAATGCTGACAAGACCTGAGCCGACACATTGGTCCATGTGTCGTTGTTTCTGGAATTTCCATCAAATGAGCTCACTGTAAAATGTTTCTTGTTCAAATGGTTTAAACAAATTGTGTTCACATGATTTCTGCTCATGTGAGAGTGCTGAACATAATTAAGAAATCCCAGTTAGCAGAGACCCTCTGTCAGGGGGACAATCTGAGTACCTCTCCTACTACAGATAAGATAAGATATATAGCAGGGAAATAAGAAACCGTGAGCAAAATAAAACCATGCTGTTGTCTTGTCAGTCAAGTCCAGTTTGTTGAGGTGAACTCCCAGGGGTCTGGTGGGACCCAAACGTCTCATGATTTGTTCATGTAGTCCAGGGTTAATTTCTTCTGCAATCATACAGATGTCCTTGTGTTCCTGACGAAATAAGGAAATGTCACCATCTATGATGTCATAGAGAGCTGATGTTAGAAAAAAAACCCTCCAAATTCCCAGCAGCTTGAAAACTGAGAGGTGTCATCTCACAGCAGAGATGGCACCTCAAGCAATGCAGTGATGCAGTCAGGCTTCTCTCTCAGAAGAACTGTCACTTGAAAATAAAATGTTGTTACATAGCAAGAGCTGAAGAGGTGTGGATCTGCCGGGAAACCCAGCAGCAGACAAACACTGGTGAAGAGAAGATTAAAAAGTGCTTTCTAATGACAAGAGGAGAATAACTGACATCAGTCAGTCCCACGACTGGTTCAAGTATGGCAAGACAGTCCAGATTATGTTCTGCCACTGACATCATGCTTTACTTTAGGCCTGCTGAGGCCTAAAATAAAATACCTGAAACTTGGACACATCCAAGAAAATCATCCAGGAAAATCACCACCAAGGAAATGGCTGCCATGAAGACAGTCAGCAGTCTGGAGGCAGTGGAGACCAACCAACAAGCCTTTAACAGATAAAGATGAGTCTGTGGCCTGTGAGATGGACTTGTCCATTACCAGAACCAGCCAAGGAAGTTCAAAAGCTTCTTAGTGGCAGGGCTGTCTTGGTTGAAAACACCCTTAACATCACATGGACGTGAACATTGGTGGGCTTGGGTAGTGGTTCCTTCTCTAAAAAGGAGGACTGGAAGGTGTGTTTCAGTTACGGGGGAAGGCATTTGTACGTCTGGATTATCCTGTGGGGAATGTTTTCCAATTGCGGTTCTGAAGGGCCACTCTCTTGCATGTTACCTGTTTTTATCTCTGGATTTTACTGAATGAGTCAATAACTGGAAGTGCGTGGGCCTGTATGACAAGCTGGTGGTGGTACGTTCATTTGAATCAAGTCTATTGAAGAAGAGAAATGTCTGAGCTATGCAGAACCTGGACTGGGGAACACTGTTTTGGGGGTTCTGGGTCTATTGCTACAAGCCATTCAGTCTCAGTAAACACAGAACCAGAGTCTGGATCAGATCACTGATAGTTAGTTGGATATGTTCCAGATGGGAGTTGGACTCTGATCTTTATCACAGATTCTGTACAAAACCTTTGTGGACAGAATTTCTAAGTGCAACCAAGGAGGAGCTCTGGTGATGACTTCTCCCATCTCTGCTTTTTGCAGATGATATGGTCTTGTTAGCGTTATCCAGTTGTGATTTTCATCTTCTTTGGAGTGGTTTTTAGATGAGTAGATGCATAGATGCGAATCAGATCAGCTGCTCTAAACCTGAGACCATGTCCTCCTGGAAGATCTAGTGGAGCTGGATGGAGAGAAGACTGTCTTGGCCTCTCTGATTAGACTGCTTCCACCATGACATGAACTCGGATGGGAGGAAGATGTTGTTGTTGATCACATCTAAGATGATAACCTGTCACACTGTCACTGTACTGATGTCAGGAAACATCAAAAAATTGAAAGCGGCATCTTACCAAGGTCCACCCCTCTCAGATTTCTTCACACTAACAAGTCCTTTTCACTTCACACCACGACACAAATGACCTGAGAACATCTCAGTTTGTTAGATTTTATTGAAGTCCACAGGAACAGTGTACGAGAATTTCTATAATGTTCCAGAGGTCTGCTGGTTTGTTCAGATGTAGTTTTGTGAACTTCAGTTGTGCTTCTATGTTGAGGTTTTCTCATGGAAACCTTTCTAACAAGCTGTCATGGACGTTCCAGCAACCTTATGGTAACCTTCCATAAATATTTCATCATTTATGCTCCATCAATGTTCCATCTATTCTTCCTCAATATTCTATCAATGCTCCATTGATGTTCTATCGATGCTTCATTAATGTCCCATCAATGTTCCATCAATGCTCCATCCATGATCCACCAATGCTCCATTGATGTCCATCACTTTTCCATCAAAGTTTCTTTCAATGTTATGTTAATGCTCCTTCAATGTTCCCTCAATGTCCCCCCAATGTTCCATCAACCCTGCATTAATGTTCCGTCAATGCTCCATTGATGTTTTATCAATGTTTCACCAATGCTCCCTCCGTGTTCCATCAATGGTCCAGACTGAAAGACTCGGCTCATCTTAAGGTCCTTACTTAGTGCAATTTTTTTGCGGCTCATTCCTCCTTTTGCCGGTCTTGGAGCCACTTTCTGGAAAGGTGTAAAATCTGATCACCTCTTTTATTCCACTTTCCGAGGTAGACAAAAAAGCGTAAAAAAGACAGACCAGTTGTGTATGTATGAGGGCCATCACTCATAATGGTACTGAGTGAGAAGTATTTGGATTTGTAACAACTTTCTGAGCAGAGCAACTGAAAGCTCTGCTCCCCATGGTGCTGAGATGGGAGGAATGCACAGAGAGGTGGAGGGAGGAGGAGGACCTGAGAGACAGGGGGTAGATACAGATCAGATCAGACAAGAGGGGTGGAGGGTGGATGGCTTGAAGCTATGGAGGAGAACTTTGAAGGTGATTCTGAATTTAACCAGGACTCTTAGTTATACTTTAAGTAGTAGTTTCACTGATTTACCTTACAAGGTGCATAAAAGATTACCCAGGGACATAAATGTAACTTTGGAGACCAAAACTGTTTTGGTTATTTCTAATGTGACGTGTGACATTTTAACATGAAGGTTAATGGAGAGGAACTCACTGTTGGATCCAGGCTGTTGTCGGTAGAGGAACCGCCAGTCTGGATCTGGAGGCACCAGTTGGACAGATAATGATAGTTTATACTGGGCCACCAGGATGGAAGTCTTTATTGTTTTGTTTTACTGGTCCGAAACTGGTTTGAAACTCAGACCAGTTTCTGACCAGTTTTTGTTCCATTGCTGAACATTGTGTGTCCCAGTTTCATGAACTTGGATCAAATCAGGTGGTGAAGCTGAGAACAGAGACTTTTCTTGTGTTTTATTCATCAGTTAACAAACTGCCAACAGGACCGCCCCCTCGTTAGCAGCAGTCCCTCATTAATACATTCAAGTTAATTAGAGGAGCTGGTTAACGAGGCCAAGTGGCTACAGGGACAGAGAGGTAGCCGAGAGACGGTAACTGGAGACACTCTGATTAATTATTGAGCACTCATGAAGTCCCTAAAAACATTATCACCAGCCCCACCCCCGCTCCCCCAGCCTTCAGGACAAAAATGTCGAGAAGAGTAAAAGTGCTCACTGACAGATACCTGATTATTTAAATGTACCACATAGATCTGATGTATGCCCACAGCCTCCTCCAGATCAGATTTCTGCCGACGTGCCACCCCCTGTGAACACGTTCAGACTCTGGTGGGTCGTTGACCATTTGTCATCCTCTACAGGTCTGACAGGGGCAGCAGCCATGGTTGAGGCTCTGAAGCTGCAGAAGATGAGAATGATGATGCATTTCCATGGCAGCAGCAACCATCAGCAGCATCAGCAGCAGCTGGAAATGGAGGACGATGATGCAGGTTTGATTACCTTAAACGACAGAAACTCCTCACACCCTCTCCTTGTTCCCTCCTCTCCTCATCTCCTCGTCTCCTCAGTACTCAATGAAGGAACCTGGGAGAAGGAGCAGTGCCTCCCAGCTCCTCCTTCTTTGGCTGTTGTGCCCCCGGCTGGTTCCCTTGCTCGCCGTGCTCTGCAGCAGCACAGCTCGCTATTGGCCAACCGTGAGTCACAGCTCGTCTCTGATTGGATAAGTGATTTCTGTTGGTTTTGTATCACAGCATCACCTCTGTCTTTGCTTCTTCAGGTTTGTCTGATCTTCCTTTTATGATGATGTCACACCCACTTCTTCCTGTGGGCCTGCCTCCCGCCAGCGTTGCCCTGACAGTCAACCAGATGAGTCAGCTGGGCAGCTTGACCAACACGGCCGCCACGCCACGGACGGAAGAGTCCCAGGTGACCAATAGCAGCATAAAGCTAGCAGTGTGAATGCTTGAAGTGAAGTGCACCAGATTATGACATTTCATCCCGGTAATGACTGTTTCCAGATATTCCAGTTCAGTTACCACTCCAACCACTAGTACTATCTATTATTGCTTTTATTTTGATCTATATGGTGTCTGGATTTATTGTGTTTATTTTCTGTACATTAAACTTGATTATCATGAGAGGCACCTTTGAATAAAATGTATAATGATGATGATTAATATTTTTATTATTATTATTATTATTATTATACTACAGCTGCAGGCCTTTTGTCCATGATTTCTTGCGCTTCTTTCTTTAGCCATGTTTAAGTTCAAAGATGTGGACTCTCATGCCAAGACCACTTCTTCAGGGACTGCAGTATGCCTGGTTTGGTGCACCATTGTGGTAGCTGGGTTTGCACTGGTTCTTAATCATGGTCCTGGTTCTGAGTCCTATTCCTGGTCCAAGATGTTTTAATATTCATGTTGATGCTGAAAATGATGTCACCTTTAATTTTATTTGATCTCACCGGTGTGTGGACCATCTCACTGACTTAATCATAATTTGAAGTTACACTTCCTTTAACACTAAATTTGAGCAAAACCTAAATATTACGAATATTATATATTACTATTAGTCTCCAAAAAATAAGATTGATTGATTATTTTCTGTCTTTGTGTATTTGGATGACTTTTGTTGGGGATTACTGAATGTTCTGCTAATACTAACTCCACTCTTGGAGCTCAGGACTCTGTCACAAGAAGCCCCGCCCCAAGCAAAGATGAGCTCCACCCCAAGCAACCAACCAGCCAATCATCTTGTAAAGAATCTTCATGCTCCTCCTCCTCATCTCTTGCTCCAGAACACACACAAGAACTGGGTCAGAACACAGATACACACACAGACACTACTAGTCCTGGTTTCACATCCAATAGTCCTGATTTCAGTTCTACTAGTCCTGGTTTCACATCCAATAGTCCTGGTTTCAGTTCTACTAGTCATGGTTTCAGTTCTACTAGTCCTAGTTTCAGTTCTGTTATTCCTGGTTTCAGTTCTGTTAGTCCTGGTTTCAGATCTACTAGTCCTGGTTTCAGTTCTACCAGTCCTGTTTTTTATACCTACTAGTCCTGGTATTATTTTTTGTAGTCCTGTTCTGCTAGTCCTGGTTTCGGATCTACTAGTCCTGGTATTATTTTTTGTAGTCCTGTTCTGCTAGTCCTGGTTTCAGATCTACTAGTCCTGGTTTCAGTTCTGTTAGTCCTGGTTTCAGTTCTGCTAGTCCTGGTTTCAGATCTACTAGTCCTAGTTTCAGTTCTGTTAGTTCTGGTTTCAGTTCTGTTAGTCCTGGTTTCAGTTCTGCTAGTCCTGGTTTCAGATCTACTAGTCCTGGTTTCAGATCTACTAGTCCTGGTTTCGGATCTACTAGTCCTGGTATTATTTTTTGTAGTCCTGTTCTGCTAGTCCTGGTTTCAGATCTACTAGTCCTGGTTTCAGATCTACTAGTCCTAGTTTCAGTTCTGTTAGTTCTGGTTTCAGTTCTGTTAGTCCTGGTTTCAGATCTACTAGTCCTGGTTTCAGTTCTACCAGTCCTGGTTTTTATACTTACGAGTCCTGGTATTATTTTTTGTAGTCCTGTTCTGCTAGTCCTGGTTTTAGATCTAGTAGTCCTGGTTTCAGTTCTACCAGTTCTGGTTTCAGATCTACTAGTCCTTGGTTCAGATCTACTAGTCCTGGTTTCAGTTCTACCAGTTTTGGTTTCAGATCTACTAGTCCTGGATTCAGATCTGCTAGTCCTGGTTTCAGATCTACTAGTCCTGGTTTCAGTTCTACCAGTTCTGGCTTCAGATCTACTAATCCTGGTTGCAGTTCAGGTATTCTAGTCCTGCTTTCAGATCCAATAGTCCAGGTTTAATTCTACTAGTCCTAGTTTCAGTTCTACTAGTCCTAGTTTTAGTTCTACTAGTCCTAGTTTCAGTTTTGTTAGTCCAGCTTTCAGTTCTGTTAGTCCTGCTTTCAGATCTACTAGTCCTGCTTTCAGATCTATTAGTCCTGGTTTCCGTTCTGTTAGTCCTGGTGTCAGTTCTACTAGTCCTGGTTTCAGATCCAATAGTCCTTTTTCAGTTCTGTTAGTCCTAGTTTCAATTCTGTTAGTCCTGGTTTCAGTTATGTTAGTCCTGGTTTCAGATCTACTAGTCTTGGTTTCAGCTCCACCAGTCCTGGTTTTTATACCTACTAGTCCTGGTATTATTTTTTGGTGTCCTGTTCTGCTAGTCCTGGTTTCAGATCTACTAGTCCTGGTTTCGGTTCTGTTAGTCCTGGTTTCAGTTTTGTTAGTCCTGGTTTCAGTTCTACTAGTCCTGGTTTCAGATCTGCTAGTCCTGGTTTTAGTTCTACTAGTTCTAGTTTCAGATCTGTTAGTCCTGGTTTCAGATCTACTAGTCCTGGTTTCAGTTCTACTAGTCTTGGTTTCAGTTCTGTTAGTCCTGGTTTCAGTTCTACTAGTCCTGGTTTCAGATCCAATAGTCCTGGTTTCAGTTCTACTAGTCCTGGTTTCAGTTCTACTAGTCCTGGTTTCAGTTCTACCAGTCCTGGTTTTTATACCTACTAGTCCTGGTAATATTTTTTGTAGTCCTGTTCTGCTAGTCCTGGTTTCAGATCTACTAGTCCTGGTTTCGGTTTTACTAGTCCTGGTATTATTTTTTGTAGTCCTGTTCTGCTAGTCCTGGTTTCAGATCTACTAGTCCTGGTTTCAGATCTACTAGTCCTGGTTTCAGTTCTGTTAGTTCTGGTTTCAGTTCTGTTAGTCCTGGTTTCAGTTCTGCTAGTCCTGTTTTCAGATCTACTAGTCCTAGTTTCAGTTCTGTTAGTTCTGGTTTCAGTTCTGTTAGTCCTAGTTTCAGTTCTGTTATTCCTGGTTTCAGTTCTGTTAGTCCTGGTTTCAGATCTACTAGTCCTGGTTTCAGTTATACCAGTCCTACTTTTGGTTTTGTTAGTCCTGGTTTAAGATATACTAGTCCTGGTTTAAGTTCTGTTAGTCCTGGTTTCAGTTCTACTAGTCCTGGTTTCAGATCCAATAGTCCTGGTTTCAGTTCCACTAGTCCTAGTTTCAGTTTTGTTAGTCCTGGTTTCAGATCTACTAGTCCTGGTTTCAGTTCTATTAGTCCTGGTTTCAGTTCTGTTAGTCCTGGTTTCAGTTCTACTAGTCTTAGTTTCAGTTCTGTTAGTTCTGGTTTCAGTTCTGTTAGTCCTGGTTTCAGTTCTACTAGTCATGGTTTCAGTTCTACTAGTCCTGGTATTATTTTTTTGTATTCCTGTTCTGCTAGTCCTGGTTTCAGATCTACTAGTCCTGGTTTCAGTTCTGTTAGTTCTGGTTTCAGTTCTGTTAGTCCTGGTTTAAGTTCTACTAGTCATGGTTTCAGTTCTACTAGTCTTAGTTTCAGTTCTGTTAGTCCTGGTTTCAGTTCTGCTAGTCCTGGTTTCAGATCTACTAGTCGTGGTTTCGGATCTACTAGTCCTGGTATTATTTTTTGTAGTCCTGTTCTGCTAGTCCTGGTTTCAGATCTACTAGTCCTGGTTTCAGATCTACTAGTCCTGGTTTCAGTTCTGTTAGTTCTGGTTTTAGTTCTACTAGTCCTGGTTTCAGTTCTGCTAGTCCTGGTTTCAGATCTACTAGTCCTTGTTTCAGTTCTGTTAGTTCTGGTTTCAGTTCTGTTAGTTCTGGTTTCAGATCTACTAGTCCTGGTTTCAGATCTACTAGTTCTAGTTTCAGTTCTGTTAGTTCTGGTTTCAGTTCTGTTAGTCCTGGTTTCAGATCAACTAGTCCTGGTTTCAGTTCTACCAGTCCTGGTTTTTATACTTACGAGTCCTGGTATTATTTTTTGTAGTCCTGTTCTGCTAGTCCTGGTTTCAGTTTTGTTAGTCCTGGTGTCAGATCTACTAGTCCTGGTATCAGCTCTACCAGTCCTGGTTTTTTTACCTACGACTCCTGGTATTATTTTTTGTAGTCCTGTTCTGCTTGTCCTGGTTTCAGATCTACTAGTCCTGGTTTCGGATCTACTAGTCCTGGTATTATTTTTTGTAGTCCTGTTCTGCTAGTCCTGGTTTCAGATCTACTAGTCCTGGTTTCAGATCTACTAGTCCTAGTTTCAGTTCTGTTAGTTCTGGTTTCAGTTTTGTTAGTCCTGGTATCAGATCTACTAGTCCTGGTTTCAGTTCTACTAGTTCTACTTTTAGTTTTGTTAGTCCTGGTTTAAGATATACTAGTCCTGGTTTAAGTTCTGTTAGTCCTGGTTTCAGTTCTACTAGTCCTGGCTTCAGATCCAATAGTCCTGGTTTCAGTTCCATTAGTCCTAGTTTCAGTTTTGTTAGTCCTGGTTTCAGATCTACTAGTCCTGGTTTCAGTTCTACTAGTCCTGGTTTCAGTTCTGTTAGTCCTGGTTTCAGTTCTACTAGTCTTAGTTTCAGTTCTGTTAGTTCTGGTTTCAGTTCTGTTAGTCCTGGTTTCAGTTCTACTAGTCATGGTTTCAGTTCTACTAGTCCTGATATTATTTTTTTGTATTCCTGTTCTGCTAGTCCTGGTTTCAGATCTACTAGTCCTGGTTTCAGTTCTGTTAGTTCTGGTTTCCGTTCTGTTAGTCCTGGTTTCAGTTCTACTAGTCATGGTTTCAGTTCTACTAGTCCTAGTTTCAGTTCTGTTAGTCCTGGTTTCAGTTCTGTTAGTCCTGGTTTCAGATCTACTAGTCCTGGTTTCAGATCTACTAGTCCTGGTTTCAGTTCTACCAGTCCTGGTTTTTATACCTACTAGTCCTGGTATTATTTTTTGTAGTCCTGTTCTGCTAGTCCTGGTTTCAGATCTACTAGTCCTGGTTTCGGATCTACTAGTCCTGGTATTATTTTTTGTAGTCCTTTTCTGCTAGTCCTGGTTTCAGTTCTGTTAGTTCTGGTTTTAGTTCTACTAGTCCTGGTTTCAGTTCTGCTAGTCCTGGTTTCAGATCTACTAGTCCTAGTTTCAGTTCTGTTAGTCCTGGATTTAATTGTATTACTCCTGTGTTCAGGTATTCTAGTCCTGCTTTCAGATCCAATAATCCAGGTTTCAATTCTACTAGTCCTAGTTTCAGTTCTGTTAGTCCTGGTTTCAGTTCTTTTAGTCCTTGTTTCAGTTCTACTAGTCCTGGTTTCAGATCCAATAGTCCTGGTTTTAGTTCTACTAGTCCTAGTTTCAGTTCTGTTAGTCCTGGTTTCAGATCTACTAGTCCTGGTTTCAGATCCAATAGTCCTGGTTTCAGTTCTGTTAGTCCTGGTATCAGATCTACTAGTCCTGGTTTCAGTTCTACTAGTCCTACTTTTGGTTTTGTTAGTCCTGGTTTAAGATATACTAGTCCTGGTTTAAGTTCTGTTAGTCCTGGTTTCAGTTCTACTAGTCCTGGTTTCAGATCCAATAGTCCTGGTTTCAGTTCCACTAGTCCTAGTTTCAGTTCTGTTAGTCCTGGTTTCAGATCTACTAGTCCTGGTTTCAGTTCTACTAGTCCTGGTTTCAGATCCAATAGTCCTGGTTTCAGTTCTACTAGTCCTAGTTTCAGTTCTGTTAGTCCTGGTTTCAGTTCTGTTAGTCCTGGTTTCAGTTCTAGTAGTCCTGGTTTTTATACCTACTAGTCCTGGTTTCAGTTCTGTTAGTCCTGGTTTCAGTTCTGCTAGTCCTGGTTTCAGTTCTAGTAGTCCTGGTTTTTATACCTACTAGTCCTGGTTTCGGATCTACTAGTCCTGGTATTATTTTTTGTAGTCCTGTTCTGCTAGTCCTGTTTTCAGATCTACTAGTCCTAGTTTCAGTTCTGTTAGTCCTGGTTTCAGTTCTACTCGTCCTGGTTTCAGATCCAATAGTTTTGGTTTCAGTTCTGTTAGTCCTGGTTTCAGTTCTGCTAGTCCTGGTTTCAGTTCTGTTAGTCCTGGTTTCAGTTCTACCATACCTGGTTTTTATACCTACTAGTCCTGGTATTATTTTTTGTAGTCCTGTTCTGCTAGTCCTGGTTTCAGATCCAATAGTCCTGGTTTCAGTTCTGTTAGTCCTGGTTTTAGATCTACTAGTCCTGGTTTCAGCTCTACCAGTCCTGGTTTTTATGCCTACTAGTCCTGGTATTATTTTTTGTAGTCCTGTTCTGCTAGTCCTGGTTTCAGATCTACTAGTCCTAGTTTCAGTTCTGTTAGTTCTGGTTTCAGTTCTGTTAGTCCTGATTTCAGTTCTACTAGTCCTGGTTTCAGTTCTACCAGTCCTGGTTTTTATACCTACGAGTCCTGGTATTATTTCTTGTAGTCCTGTTCTGCTAGTCCTGGTTTCAGATCTACTAGTCCTGATTTCAGTTCTGTTAGTCCTGGGTTTAAATGTATTACTCCTGGGTTCAGGTATTCTAGTCCTGCTTTCAGGTCCAATAGGACAGGTTCCAGTTCTACTAATCCTTGTTTCAAATATCATTTGAATTGGAACACTTGAAGTTAGGATGCTTGGGCAGATTTGATCAGGTAACTCAGGTAACTCAGGTATGGTGGACGTGTTCCAGGCAGGCTCTAGAACTTCTTGTTCTACCCATTTTCCAATTTAGATGAACTGTAGTTGGGCCGAGACTGTTCATTCATGTGGCTGAGTAAAAAGCTGTAAAAGAAGTGTTAGAAACCTCTTCAGAAAATGTGTGTAGAGCTTGATGGTTTGCTGATGATGATTTGTTCAGTTGATTCAGGTGTGCTGAAGAAAAGAAACACCGGAAACAAAAAGGGACTGTAGTCTTCCAGGACCAGGGTTCCCTGTCCCTGGTCTATGGTTTCTGGCGTGTTAAAAGTTCACGTTTGACCTTAAACAAGGAATAAACAAAATTAGCAGCAGGTTTTGGAAAAAAATATTTTGGTCAAATATTCATGCTGATTCTGAAAAGAAATTGTACTAAATCTGGTCTTATTTTCTTTTTTGACCTCCAGATGACTGTATTTTGCCCCTCCCTGTCCTCAAACTGACCAATGACAAGCTGCCTCTCAGATCTCAATCACCCTTGGTCAACAACACAAATGCAATGTTTGCTCCGCTGCTTCTGGCTGAGGGACTGTCATCCATGGAAACGCTTCTGACCAATGTACAGGTAAAGGGGTTACCTAATGATTCAGTTACAGGTGAAGGAGTTAGTAACGGGAGGTGATTCCGTTACAGGTGAAGGCTTTAAGTGAGAAGATTTGTCTACAGGGGAAGATGTTACCTGAGGTCATTTACTTAAGTAATGCAAAAGAATGAAGTGCAGAAGGTGAGGCAGGCTGATATCTTGACTTAAGATACCATAATGGAGTTCTGAGTTATTTTTCTGTGATGTTCTTCAGGGACTCCTGAAGGTGGCAGTCGAGTGCACGCACTCTCAGAACAAAGAGAAGCAGCTCGAGAGGGCCGAGTTAAAACTAGAGTTGGATCGAGAACAACATGTCCGACAGACAATTCAAAAACGTCTGAGCAGCGAGTTTCAGATGCGAGGTGAGATTTTGCAAATCTTTTTCACATCTTCCTCCAGGTCTGGGGGCTCCAAGGTTCCAAGACTGCAAAGAGTGGAAGAGTTTGTAGAATAAGTGCTGAACTTTCTTGGTTGCCTATCATCCAAGGTTTCCTGGTTGCCAAGCAGCCGAGGTCTCTGGGTCGGCTAAAAGCGGAGTTTTGTGGGTCGCCCAACAGCCGAGGTTCCTGGGTCGCCTAAGAGCCGAGGTTCCTGGGTCGCCTAAGAGCCGAGGTTCCTGGGTTGCCCAACAGCTGAGGTTTCTGGGTCGCCTAAGAGCTGACGTTTCTGGGTCGCCCAACAACTGAGGTTCCTGGGTCGCCCAACAGCTGAGGTTTCTGGGTCGCCCAACAACTGACGTTTCTGGGTCGCCTAAGAGCCGAGGTTCCTGGGTCGCCCAACAGCTGAGGTTTCTGGGTCGCCCAACAGCTGAGGTTTCTGGGTCACCCAACAGCTGAGGTTTCTGGGTCGCCCAACAGCTGAGGTTCCTGGGTCGCCTAAGAGCAGAGGTTCCTGGGTCGCCCAACAGCTGAGGTTTCTGGGTCGCCTAAGAGCCGAGGTTCCTGGGTCGCCCAACAGCTGAGGTTTCTGGGTCGCCTAAGAGCTGAGGTTTTCCTGTAGCCAAAAAAGCAGCCTAGAAAATCAAGCAAATGGTAATCGTTAGCGGTGGGGATTGTCCGAATAATAGACCTTCTAGTAACTTAGAAAGATTCTTAGATGGTTGAATGTAGGATTGCTCTTCTGGAGAACTCGGAACACCAGAATCATGGCTGCACTTTTGTCAAGTGCTATGACGGAAAATCCTGATTGTATTTGTCAGTGTTGTTGCAGAGGAGGCTGAAGAAGGAGAAGAGAGCAAAGAGGAGGCTGCAGGAGGTGCTGGAGTTTGAGTCGAGGCGGAGAGAAGAGGTGGAGCGAACGCTCTTATTCACAGGTGAGAAAAAAATAATTTTTGAAAAAAACAAACACTTTACAGCAATCCTGGTCTTCTTGTTACATCATGCTACTTCCAGATTTTCAGTCCAGCAGACCTGCAGATGATTGAAATACTCACCAGATGTAAAAAGGCAGTTCGTGTTTGTTTGCAGACGCAGCGACTCCTGAAAGCAAACGAGAAAATCATCAGCTGGAGACGCTGGAGATCACGGTAACAATGACGCTGCAGTCAGGAACATCAACTACTTTCTTACGTAGTTCCTCTCTAGTCCAAGAACCACTTAAGGCACTTTTACAGCACAAGCAACTTTCTCTCACTGCCACACATTGATTACATTGATGTATTTACGGGACCACATTATTCCTTTTATATTATATTACCCCAATAAATTAAATGAGACCATAATCAGCATAAATGAAGCCTGGGTGGAATTTAGTTTTACCAGTTAGTCTTACCGTTGTTTCGACTAACTGGTAAAGATTCCTAACAACAGAGCTAGAGGTTAAGGAAACATTTATCTAAATTAAATGCACAGCTCAGGAGCACCTCCTGGAGATGCT
>CM026213.1:347097-359597 GCA_014839995.1 Xenentodon cancila | reverse complement strand
TCGAAGCCGGATAAAATGCAACGTGACCGTTCTGACTGCTGTCGCTTCAACACAGATCGGATTTGGCTCTAATTTAGGACCACATATGGAAGTTTTGTCGGTCGGGTTTGAAAAAAAACAACAATAAAATCAGATTTGTGCATTCAGACTCTCATTAAAATAACCAGATATGAGTCACATATATGCAAAAAACCCCAAGAAAAAACAGTTGAGCTGCAGTGTGAACGTAGCCTAAGAGGCGTTCAGGTCCAGACTGCAGTTACTGATTATTATTTTACAGCACTTTTTCTGTCTGTTCAACATTATTTGAACACCAAACCTGACAAGTACTTCCAAACCTGATCAATGTCTTTGATATTCTTTAAGATGACCTTGAATGGCTTCTAGAAGATGCTACTACAAGAAAGTTTATGTTTGACCTTCTACCTGAGGAGTATGAAAATTTAACCTCCAATTTCCTGGATGCTCCTGAAACACTTGAATTTGTGAGTAAAAAAAGTGAGTAAAGAAGACAGGTGAGTGAAGACCCACTTGGGTAGAGCCTCCTTGTTGTTCATGTAGTCGGAGTATTCCTCCTGGGTGTCGAAATCCCAGCGACCCAGCGGACCTTTCTTGTTACCCTGAAACAGACACACGAAGGCTGCTGCATTATGTGACCCGACTGAGCACCACTGCATGCTGGGAGTTGTAGTTACCTGGTCCATCTTACTGTAGTCCACCTCTTCGTCACTGTCCACAGCCAGGTCGTCCATCCTACATGAAACAGATTCACCCCTGATTAAAACATGTATTTGGGCTTTCTGCTTTTTGTATGGCAAGCCAGGAGGATCAAAAATGACCTGTCCTCCAATGGATCCACAACCTCTATACTAGCCTGTCTACCAACATCTACGAGCACCATCTCAAAAATTGAGAAAGAGAAGTATCGTAGAACACAGAACTCGTTTAAAAGAAAAAATATGAGTAGAATTTGTTGCAGAAGTAGAGCGGCAGTCCGAAGACCTGGATGACTGCAAACCACAACAAACTCCATCACCTCTTAATTTTCCCAAGTAATAAAGCAAAAAAACAAAAATGTAGTCCGTGGCTGTAGCCGACCAGCACATCACTAACCCCGGTTCTTTTTCAATTTTTCACAAATCTTGATGTTCTAAATGCCAATTTCCTGCTGCATCAGGTAATTTATGTCCCTCAAGGCTTGCCATACACTAGCACAACTGGAACACTGAGAACTATTGAAAGTTCAGACAAGGTTCAGGTGTACATAAGGATCCTGCAGATGTGTCTGTGTTCTGAGCGACTTACGTTGCAGGGTAACACTCAGCGTATGAGTTGGATCCTCCAAAGAAATCTCCCAGCTGTTCTTTCCCGGACTCTCTCCTTTGAGAACCAGTACAAACTGGTTAAGGCCAGAAACCACATCTGTGACGCGACAGGGGAATACACAGCAAGCCCCACCCCTTCCTGTGAGCATCCAATAGAACAGAAGGATATGGTTCTTGGCCCTGCCACTGGCTGGCTGCAGCTCCTGCAAACTTCTCGTTGATCATCTTGATCTGCTCTCTCACCGACCCAGGACCTGCTAGGACAGATGCTCACCACGTAACTACAGGGTCCTTTCTGGAAAGCTTCTCCACATCATCTCTAGATATCAATCTCTACATCAAAAATTCAGAAAACCTGGGAATGATCTGTAATCCAAGTTTGTTTTTCTTTTTTGATAACCTCCCCCCGGTATTGTCCAATGTCATTTTCAGCCCATTACTAGATAGCTCCACAAAGCCAATTCCAAGAACATTTCTAGATAACTTCTTCTGATCTAGGTTAACACTCACATTTGTGATGTTTGGGTTCTGTTAACGGGACATTTGTGTGAATAATAATAATAATAATAATAATAATAATAATAAGTACCCGTGTCCACCTCCACTTCCACCACCTGCACAAACACAGAAAGAGTTGGAGTCAGTCATCATGAAGCTCCTCAAACTCGTCCTCACCTGTCTGTCACACCTGTCCTCCTCCCGTGTGTCTCACCTGGTGATCATCTCCTCGAGGTTTCTCGAAGTAGCTGTGTCTCCTGCTCTTCCCATCATCGTCCCGGTCCCGGTCTCGGTCTCGGTGTCGGTCCTTGTCTTTGGGCGGCTTGGAAGACGAGGTGGCGGTCGGGATGTAGTCGCCGATGTCGTCAAAGATGCTGAAAGACAACGGATGTCACACAACTACACTTCTCTTGAGATCCAGTGTGACATTTGTGGTGAACTGACCTGAGATCAGCTTCAGGAGCCCTCTTGTCATCCAGTTTACCTGAAAACACAACAACAGGTGAGCTGTGGAGAGACAAAGACCATCTGAGCAGGTCGACAGCTCTACAGGTTACCTTTGTCCCTCTTCTTCATCTTCTTGTGGCGGGTCCCCTGTCTCAGGTAGGACAGGATCTGAGTCAGCTTCGAAATGACAATGTCGTTGGTGGTGAGAGTGGTCTGAGCCTGGGGGAGGGGCAAGGGGTGGAGTCAGAGACAGGCCATGAGATTCTTGTGTTTTCTCTTGTGTTTTTACAGCTGGTTCGGACACTTTACCTTTGGGAGGCGGGGTTGCTCCAAGCCACGCCATTTACTAAAAATATTCACCAGTCTTCAAACACTTTTTAGAAAACTCCTAAATAACTTCCAGTTAATTTCTAGATAATCTGAAACACGTTTCTAGATCACCTCCAGCTAACTTAAAGACATATTCTGGGTTCCGCCCACATAGACGTGGATCATCTTTGGGAACTTTGACATGAATCTAAAATCACTTCTACATATTTATAGATCTTTACTAGATTACTACCTCGTTGCGTCCAGACAGACAGGGCCGGGGGGCCAGGACAGAGACAGGGACGGGGGGCCGGGACAGAGACAGGGACGGGGGGCCGGGACAGAGACAGGGACCGGGGACCGGGACAGAGACAGGGACCAGTATTGAGACAGATATGAGGGCCGGGACAGAGACAGGGACCAGTATTGAGACAGATATGAGGGCCGGGACAGAGACAGGGACGAGGGCTGGGCCAGGAAAATAGACTGGGACTGGGACAGTTTGTACCTCCATACTGGGACAGTCGGCCTTGCTGCGGATCAGTGTCGTCGGGATGTCGGTATCTGTGAACTCGTCGTCCAGGTCCACCACATAGGCCATCCTGCCAGGCAGGAAAAGCTCATTCCTCTCTGGAACGCCGGACCTGAACACCACACGGTAGATGTTCCTACCTGACAGGAGGAGAGCGAGGAAAGAGCGTGTCAGTACCCGTGATGCAGGAATGACCGAGTCAACGTCCAACAGGAAGTTACAGTAAATAAGTAAATTCAAGATCATTTAAAGGTAGTTTTACGTCATCTGTACAGCAGTTCCACACCATTTTTAGATAATTTAACAACACTTTTCTATAACTATTTACAGGTAGTTTCTAAAAAACAAAAACAACTATATTCTTGAGAAATAAATATGAATAAAAATATTTGCCAGCTTCCAGCTACTCTCCAGAACATATGCATCCAGTTGATTCATTTCCAGCAGTTTTTAGAAAATTAAAAACAAAGATGTTCCAAGTTTTACAACCAAAATGTCGTTATCAGCTGGAAGCTGTTTTCATCGTGATCCTGTAAAACCTTCCATTCCGGACCCCAACGTACAACCAGAACTCACCAAGACGAGTCTTAAACTCCATCTTCTCCTCCGGCTCCACGTCCTTCCTGACAGACAGAAGAATGCACAGACAGGTGAATGCACAGAAAAACAGACGAGTCGACAAATAGACAGAAAACTGGGTCATACTTGGCCTCTTTCTGCACTTTCTCCATCAGGTCTTCTTCTTCCTTCTCCTTGCTGGTGATCTCAGCTCTCACCTGAAACAAACATGAAAGTTTAGGTGAGCGTTCAGATGAGTTCAGGACTGTTCAGCTCTGCTTTACATCCAAACAGACCAACCTTCTGCAGCAGAGCGAAGTCCAGACCTTTCACCAAGTGAGTGTGCTCCATGTCTCCTCCCAGAAACTTGGACTCCTGGATGAGCTGTCGTCGTTTCTCTGCTGCAGATTTATCCCTGAGGAGCAGAACCAGTCACTTCAAACATCTCACCTGGACCAGAACCGGGGTATCTGAGGTGTACTCACGCCTCAGCGGTGGGTCCGACAGCCCGATAGTTGGCCGTGGTGCTGATCAGCTCTGTCTCCTCATAGTCCTTGTTGACGCCGTCTCGTCTCTCTCGCGCTCGGTCGCGGTACTTCTCGGCAAGCTCTCGTTCTCGCTCCATCTCCTGCTGGCGCAGCTTGGCGTAGTAGCTGGTGGAGTAGGATCAATAACTGTTAATGACGGTGATGCGTTCATCTGTTACTTTTTAGGACAAAAACAGATTCATAAAGTTAACATTCAGGTTCTCGTTATGAAAGACAGTCGTTAACACAGCTCTTGTTGGAGTGTGAAGTGAAGCCACTCCGGCCTAATCCTCCCGAGCAGAGGGTGGCCGGAACCCGACCCCCGGAACCACGGGGAGCAAAATCCTCTAATGTAACCTAATACGAACGAGTAAATATGGACAAAAGATTCAACTTTCAATTCACAAATTTGTACATTTAAAAGGAGTGCAAATTTCACGTTAAATTTGCAAACTAACAAAATTTCATTTTGATTAAAAAAAAAGTCAAATTTAAAAAAGAAAAAGTCACCTGAAAAATCCTACGTTAACAAAACAAATAAACACTTACAGACTAAAAAAGAAAAAAAAAAAAAAAAGACGTTCTGAACCTGCAGACTAGAAAACCAAAAGGACCACGAGAGCTGCGGTGGAGTGAGCAGCTCCATCCTCGACGCGTAAACACAAAAACATCATCGGTCTGACGTTCACTTTTCTAACCATCGTTAGAGTCGTCGACTATGTTGATCATGTCAACTAATCCCTGCTGCAGCTCAGGTTAGTGGTAGTCATGGTTACAGAGGAAATGTGTGATGTCGACCATCATTGATCTCTGATCAGTTTGACCTGATCAGCCCTCCACGACTGCTTGACTCGAAATGTCTTCAGTGATTTTTCAAACAACTTCCAGTAACGTTCAGCTCTGATGTCTGGTCACATGACTGACCTCTTCTTCTTCCTTCTCCTCGCTGCGGGATCCTCATCCTCATTGTAGTCTCTAGGCATTCTGGGAAGAAATAAAAATCTCAAAGTTTGTTGTGACTAGTCACTTGACCTGAACACACCTCCCTGACATCCTCATCACTCACTCATGGTGTCTGGACTTTGTGGGTGGGGCCGTGGAGGGAGTGGCTCGTGGTGTCATTAACAGCTTCCTGAAGTCATCATTGGTCAGTTTGGACCTGTACACACACATACACAACACTTACAACACAGACACAATCGAAACAGCTGACACACGTGTGTGATGTGCGTGTTCGTCTCAACTCACTGAGCGGACGTTCGATGGTCGTCCACATCGTGGCCTTCGGGAGCCAGAGGGTTGGAGTAACTGTCAGCTGGAACACACACAGGTTTAACTGGGACTGAAACTGGAGCCACGGCGCCTCGGACCGGGACTCGAGCCACGGCGCCTCGGACCGGGACTCGAGCCACGGCGCCTCGGACCGGGACTCGAGCCACGGCGCCTCGGACCGGGACTCGAGCCACGGCGCCTCGGACCGGGACTCGAGCCACGGCGCCTCGGACCGGGACTCGAGCCACGGCGGCTCGGACCGGGACTCGAGCCACGGTGCCTCAGATATACATTACATAAAATATACATTACTTTTCAACCAGTAGAAACGTGAATGCGGGATGGTGTGACGCCATAGAGGCTAAGAGCTCTTAGCCTCTGAGCTAACTGAGCCTCTGCTCGGTCAAGTTTTTTAAAAATTCTTTAAAAGTGATGTTTACCCCACCAGCCACATTGCAGTTTTATATACTTTATCGATACGACATTAATTGGGGGCTGTAGTTTAATTTATATTAAATCTGAGCTCAATACTAGTGAGATCCAGCTACGACTTACTTTCAGGCATATCTGCGGGTAGCTGCTGGTTCTCCTGCTGGTTCTCCTGCTGGTTCTCCTGCTGGTTCTCCGCTCGGTTTACGGGGTTCTCCTCTGGTTGACGATACGAATCTCGTCAAAGGGTGAATTTGTAGACCGTCGTTTGTGTTTATCTGAAGCGTTGGTGTGGTGTGACGTAATTTCCTCCTCTAGTAGCCCCCGGTCAGCTGACAGCGCCTCCTACAGGAGGTTTGACGTAAAAACCATAAAGTAATTATATCTTTTAACGGGTGAATATTTTATACTTTTGAGGACATGTGTTAGACTCCAGCCCTCGAGGGCCGCTGTCCCGCATGTTTTAGATCTTTCCCTGCACCAGCACACCTGATACTAATTAATGCTCATCAGCAGCATGTCATCAAGGGCTGCACAAGTCTGTTACTGACACAGGTACTTGTATCATGGTGTGATGAAGCAGGGAAACATCTAAAACCTGCAGGACACCGGCCCTTGAGGAATTGAGTTTGACACCCCTGCTTTAGAATGTTTTTGCGTTTTCACTCTAATTTTAGATCTTTAGACATTATTTTACGTCTGGAGAAATGCATTTTATATATATATAATATATATATATATATATTATATATAATTTATATATATAATATATATTATATATATATATAGTATATATATTATATCCATCCATTATCTATACCCGCTTTATCCGTTTCCGGGTCACGGGGGTCTGTCGGAGCCTATCCCGACGCATATCAGGCGAAAGGCAGGGGTACACCCTGGACAGGTCGCCAGTCTATCCAGGGCCACATGGAAGACAAACAACCAATCACACTCACATTCACACCTAGGGAGAATTTAGAAAGATCAATTAACCTAGACCGCATGTTTTTGGACTGTGGGAGGAAGCCGGAGTACCCGGAGGAAACCCACGCAAGCACGGGGAGAACATGCAAACTCCACACAGAAAGACCCACCGGGCCGGGAATTGAACCGGGAACCTTCTTGCTGTGAGGCAACAGTGCTAACCACTAAGCCACCGTGCTGCCCTATATATTATATATTCAATTCAATTCAATTTTATGTATATAGCATCTATTACAACACAAGTTGTCTCTAGGCGCTTTCAAGAGACCAGAACATGACCCCCGATCAATTATTACATAAACAGCGGCAGGTAAAAACTATATATATATATATATACTAATATAGAAAATATAACAAAAATATATAATATATATATAGAAAATATATTTATATTTAATATATATATGTAGAATATATATATATATATAAAAAACATGTACAGCTACTTGGTTTCATTTGTCTTTCAGTCAAAATGTCCAAATTATGAATCTTAAGCTTCAGCTGGAAAGCTGTTGCAACGCTGAAGTTAGTTTGTGATTCGGGAGGCTAAAGGTTCTTTCCCGTGTACGTGAGAGTAATGAGGCGGTGGAGGCAGGTGGTGCTCCTGAGGACCTTCTCTGACACTGCAGCAACATCTTAGCTACAGACAGGCAGAGATTTGATAAACTATCAAGAGGGACAGCTCAGAACCAGTTCACGAGGACCAGTAAAGCAGCAGGAGGCAGTGGTTCTTCACATCTTTATTCACACACATTTACAGAAGATAAAGGGTTTAAGGTCTGGACTGAACCAGAGTCTGCAGAGCAGCAGCGACCTGATCAGCTGACATGTTCTCCACAGAGACGCTCCTCTCTTTACCGAACTCTGGACAGACAGAAGCACAAACACTTGATCAGTCTACATCATCATCACAACCACCACAACGCAAACACGGACATTTTTTCATCGTCTTTATTGTTGGTTTTTCAAAAATTACTCAGATAAAAATGAAACAACTGATTTAAAAAAATAAAATAAATACAAATGTGCTCAGCAGCTTTGTTAGTGAACGTTGATGTCAGGCTCCATCAGCGCCTGAAGCTTCTCGCCTATGAAGACTTTGGTAAAATAGTCAGAGGTTCCTGTCAGCGGGTTTACCCAGAACCCACAACATGGTTAACTTGTTTTTTCTCCATTTTTGTAAAATATGGTCCAAATTAAGTGACCTGGTGTAAAAATAAATAACTAAATTCCAATCAATTCCAGATTGACATCCAGCTATAATACAATGCATCATGCTTTAATGGAGATTTGATCAAACAGAAGAAAAACACATTTTTGGTGCTTGAACAGTTAAACTTTTGCTTATAAAAAGGGCATTTTGGCTTTAATGCAGAATCCGAGCTGGACATAAAATCAAATAAAAATTCACTTCTCTGCAAACTTCATGGCGCATGTATGAACAAACGAACCGAAGTCCACGACCGTCCGAAGGGTTCAAGATCACAAATATGATTAAAAAAAACATCTTATACAATTACAGACATTTACTTTTAAAGATGTTTTACCTTTGACTATAAGTTGGGGGACAAGATGCGTGGCAGAGACTTCAATGTTAATAAAAACGTAGGTGTCTAAAAATCAGCAAACTGCAGTTCCCTGCCTTCTCTGTCTCTTCTTCACCTCAACCCTCATTTATTAACAGTATCCTATAAGCATAATTGTGGTCCATTGTTCTGGTAGTTTTTTGTGCTTGTCTGGCCCTTCTTTTCCTCTTCTTTGCATGTCCTGCGGACCAGAGCCTCAGGAGCTGCTTGCTGACCTGCAGTTCCACCTCTGACCATCCCAGTGTCTGCCTCCACCTGTCTGTATGGATGTCTGTTGGATACTTGCTGACATCCCGACCTGCAGTCCTCATCCCCTTGGATCACCGTCTATCCATATATCACCCATATACACAGAAGTCTAATTGGACTACTGATGATAGTTACTATTGTATCCTGTCTTGTACCTTTGACGGTGTCTCTATGTCTCTATTCTTTCTTATTTCTTGCTCTACCCGGCTGGTCTTCGGCAGGAGGGTCCCCCCTCATGATCCAGGTCCTGGTCCAGGTTTCTTCCCTCTTAAAGGGGAGTTTTTACCTGCCGCTGTTTATGTAATAATTGATCAGGGTCATGTTCTGGTCTCTGGAGAGATCCTGGAGACAACTTGTGTTGTAATAGACGCTATATAAATAAAATTGAATTGAATTGAATTGAATGATGCCGAGCAGCAGGACTCACCATATCTGGCCCAGAGCTGGGCCTGGACTCCAGAACATTCTCGGATCAGAATCGGAAATCCTGGGTTTGCCTTTTTCAGGGTCATGTAGTTCTGCTCCACAAAATCCCTGAAACCACAGAAGAAGAAATGAGGAGATGGGAGAGGAGATGGTGCATCGAATTTCCTGTTCTGCTCCCAGTAAATATCCAGCTCCATCTTCCAGGGCTAAACCAGGTCCTCCTGGGACCGGGATCAATGCCGGAGTATTGAAAACAAAGTAGTGGAAACGACTGGCCCCGGCGTGGAGCCCGGTGGCTCTGGCGCCGGTATCGGGTCTAGTCCCGGTCCGACGCCGGTATCGGGTCTAGTCCCGGTCCGACGCCGGTATCGCGTCTAGTCCCGTTCCGACGGCGGCATCGAGTCTAGTCCCGGTCCGACGCCGGTATCGGGTCTAGTCCCGTTCCGACGCCGGCATCGAGTCTAGTCCCGGTCCGACGCCGGCATCGAGTCTAGTCCCGTTCTGACGCCGGTATCGAGTCTAGTCCCGTTCTGACGCCGGTATCAAGTCTAGTCCCGGTCTGTATCCGGTATCGAGTCTAGTACCGGTCTGTATCCGGTATCGAGTCTAGTACCGGTCTGTATCCGGTATCGAGTCTAGTCCCGGTCCGGCTCCGGTTATTAGTCGGCTCCACTTCTGCAGCAGCCTGTCGTGGTTCTGTTTTTGTTTGACAAATGTTACGCGGATGTTTATTTGTCTTTATTTTGTTGTTTTTCTGCTTCGGAAGAATTCGCATCTCTTTTTTCCACCGTCGTTTACTTTAAGAGTCTAAAAAGAAGGAAGTTTTACTGTTTTATGAACCGCTAGCAGTTATTACTCTGAATTGAATTGAATTACGCGGCCGTCCCCGCCCCGGGACGCCGGCCGGTAGCCCACCTGGCCCCGCTGCTGGCCGCGGAGGTCTGGCAAAGGTGCAGGCGGATCTCCCGGAGATTTTTCCCCAGACTGGAGCCCAGAGTCCTCACCGCGCTGGCCGCCATCTTCCCGTCGCCGTCAAGGACGCGGCGTCCTTTGCCCGGAGCGCTGACTGTCAGGGTGAGCGTAAACGCTACTCGTGCAGAAGTCTGCAGGGATCTGAGCGGCAGCAACCGCTCCGGAATGTCGGATCAGGACTCAGGTAACGTTCAGGTGAGGGTGGAAACAAACAGGCATTTATCACTTTCTTCCAAGTGACTGGGTTTATTTAGGATGTCTGTGTGGTTTCTGTAAACACGGGCAAACATACAAATTGTTATGAAATTAACTTGCATCACGGCCAGAAATTATACCAGAAATGCACATAGTTACCTGAACAGAGCCAATAAAGCTCCAGGTTGATTATGTAAACTTAAGTCAGCATTTATGAACTAACATTTAACATACAGTTATGCAACAAGTAATATGCGCAGATTGTATATGAGACAGCGGAAACAGAAACGCAACTAGCTCCAACGCGCCAGCTACCGGCCATTTATGCAAACCTGAGCTGAAGCTACCGCTGGTGGTAGGAGGTCACAACACAGCACCGA
Organism: Xenentodon cancila; assembly: GCA_014839995.1. Classification (NCBI taxonomy): domain Eukaryota; kingdom Metazoa; phylum Chordata; class Actinopteri; order Beloniformes; family Belonidae; genus Xenentodon; species Xenentodon cancila. The sequence goes on along the minus strand of CM026213.1, from coordinate 348,905 downwards.
GTGCGTCACGACGTTGAACTTACGGTTTCATGGACGCACACACCACCGTATTTTTGCCTGATGATTTGTCCAACCAACGCGCGTCTCGTGGTGCGTTCAGGAATGCACGGGAATTTCCGCGTTCGGTCCTAATCCTTTTGTGTACTACCGGAAACCCCAAGTTTGTCCTCGCAGGCGCCGATCACCCACAGAAACCGCGTTTAAAAGAAAATGATCTAAATGTAAATTAACTAAGCACTATACACAAGAATGTAGGTGCACCGTCTTTATTATTTTAGAGAAAAACAGAGAAAACAAATTATTGCATGATTTATACTCAACAGCCAATCAGATAAGACTGTGAAAAATCAACAGCCAATCAGAAGAGAGGGTGAAAAATCAACAGCCAGTCAGATAAGACTGTGAAAAATCAACAGCCAATCAGAAGAGAGTTTGAAAGATCAACAGCTAATCACAGGAGAGCAAAAAAATCAACAACCAATCAGAAGAGAGATCAGCCTTTTTTTAAGACCAGACTCGTTTTAGATCAGACTCGTTTTGCATCAGACTTGTTTTACATCAGATGCGTCATTTTTGATCAGACTTTTTTCAGACCAGACTCATTTGAGATCAGACCTGTTTTAGATCAGACCAGTTTTAGATCAGATTTGTTTTAGATCAGACGCATGGTTTTATATCAAAAGCATAGTTTTAGATCAGACCAGTTTTAGATCAGACCAGTTTTAGATCAAACCAGTTTTAGATCAGACCAGTTTTAGATCAGATTTGTTTCAGATCAGACCAGTTTTAGATCAGACCAGTTTTAGATCAGACCAGTTTTAGATCAGATTTGTTTCAGATCAGACTCATTTTAGATCAGACGCATGGTTTTATATCAAAAGCGTAGTTTTAGATCAGACCAGTTTTAGATCAGACCAGTTTTAGATCAGACCAGTTTTAGATCAGATTTGTTTCAGATCAGATTTGTTTCAGATCAGACCAGTTTCAGATCAGACCAGTTTCAGATCAGACCAGTTTTAGATCAGATTAGTTTTAGATCAGACTCGATTTAGGTCAGACTCGATTTAGATCAGAAGCGTAGTTTTAGATCAGACTCGTTTTGCATCAGACGCATGGTTTTAGGTCAGAGTTGTTTTAGATCAGACTCATGGTTTTAGGTCAGAAGCATCATTTTAGATCACTCTCTTTGCATCAGACTTGTTTTAGATCAGATGCGTCATTTTTGATCAGACTTTTTTCAGACCAGACTCATTTGAGATCAGACCTGTTTTAGATCAGACCAGTTTTAGATCAGATTTGTTTTAGATCAGACTCATTTTAGATCAGACGCATGGTTTTATATCAAAAGCGTAGTTTTAGATCAGACCAGTTTTAAATCAGATTTGTTTCAGATCAGACCAGTTTCAGATCAGACTCAATTTAGATCAGACGCATAGTTTTAAATCAGATGCATGATCTTACATTAGACGCCTGGTTTTAGAACAGAAGCGTAGTTTTACATCAGACAAGACATTTTAGAGCAGGAAGTTCAGTTCAGGTCTAGTTAGAATTGGTTAAGAGATTGATGGAGGCATTGTAATGTGAAACTAATCTAAGGATAAACTGATGAAGCCAAAAAAAAAGGAAAACATGAGTTGTTTGGGAGCAGAAGATTAGGAGGTGGGTTTAGAGAGCAGGTTCTGAGGGTTCCAGACCTAATCTGATCCAAATGTTCATGACTCACAATGACATCAGCTGAATGACATGTTGCTTTATTTAGAAACAGGATTATTTGCTACAAACATGGTTAAAATGAAACCAGAACAGAC
>CM026213.1:274597-342097 GCA_014839995.1 Xenentodon cancila | reverse complement strand
AACACATCTTAAAGACCTCATAGGTCCAGATTTTCCAAGTAGAACACTTGTCTCACTTGTTGACAGCAGGTTTACTTGTGGTTCCTGGAGGTAGAATGTAGAATGGGCGGTAGAACCTTCAGGTATCAGGTTCTCTCCTCTGGAACCAGCTGCCAGTTTGTGTTCAAGGAGCAGGCACCCTCGCTACCTTTAAGATGAAGGTTCTAACCTTTGTTTTTTTGATCAAGTTTGTAGTTGGGGATGGATCAGGAGACCTGAAACACACTTTAGTCGTGCTGCTATAGACCCGGACTGCTGGGAGACATCCCATCATGCACCTCTCCTCACTCCGTTTCCTTCTATTCCAGCTCTACTAATGACTCTATTGTTGGTGCTATGAACCCGTGTTCCTTCTTCCCAGCAGGTGCTGATCTATTGTTCTTTTCTGTCTCCTCTTTCCAGTCCTCTCAACCTCCAACCGGTCCAGCTGGATGCTGGTCCGTCCGGAGTCTGGTTTTTTCAGAGGTTTCTTCCTGTTAGAGGGCAGTTAAACTTTCCACAGTCGCCTGGTGCTGGATCAGTACGAGGGAGTGGATCCAAGAAAAGTTTGGATGCAATCTGTTGGGTTTCCTTAGCAACTCAATAATTATTAGTGTTATTTTATTGGATTTGTTTTAATTGGACTAATTTGGAACGAGTTGAATTGTATTGTTGACGTGCTTTGAGATGACATTTGTTGTGATTTGGTATATAAATAAAGCAGAATTGACATGAATCATCTGGAACATCTGAAATCCACTCTAAACAGGAAGTAGAAGAGGAGGATGAGGAAGAAAAAGGAAACAGCCCTGTACATGAATGAAGAGGGACGATTTGATCTTACCGGAGGAGACGTGTGGAGCTGGGAAGTTTGGGTTGGACCTGGACAACCAAAGGATGATGGCGCTCTTTGGGTCATCTACAGGGGAGATGAAACAAAATAACATAGGCCCCTCCTTACTTAAATACAAGGTACACGATTAGCCAATGCCTACCACTGCAGGGCGGGACCTTGCAAAGTCGTGTTGTAATTGGTTGAGGCTTGTTGCAATTTCCAGCAGCACCTTCGGGACTTAAACATGCAACCTGCCGCTCCTGAGTCCCGTTTCCACAAGAGACCGAACACTGCAGACACAAAGAAGGACCAGTCATCATCCATCCAAACATCCACCCATCCATCCATCCACCCATCGATCCATCCATCCATCCATCCACCCATCCATCCATTCAAACATCCATCCATCCATCCATCGATCCATCCATCCATCCATCGATCCATCCATCCACCCATCGATCCATCCATCCACCCATCCATCCACCCACCCATCCATCCATCCATCCATCCACCCATCCATCCATCCACCCATCCATCCATCCATCCATCCATCCACCCACCCACCCATCCATCCATCCATCCATCCATCCATCCATCCATCCATCCATCCAGCCAGCCAGCCAGCCAGCCAGCCAGCCATCCATCCAGCCAGCCAGCCATCCATCCATCCATCCATCCATCCATCCATCCAGTATTCACCATATTCATCTATCAGGGTTTGGATTAACCACCATCAAAAAAGGGGCGAGGTACATACAAGGTACAAAGGCAAAGTACCCAGATGTGCTGTTCTTATCTGGAGCTCCTACAGCAACCACGGAGCCCCGTATCCACCAGTTCAATATCCAGAATTCGTGGAGTAATAAAATGAGCTGTATTTATTTGTAGCCTCCTAAATGAGAACATTTGAGTTCTTGACTGTTAAGAACAGAATTCAGGACTCGCATACGAACTCTCTGGAACAAGATCTGGACCCATACCCACCGTCACTGACTGGACCATGAACTCCTCTGTAGACCATAGTCTTTTAGAGACAAATAAAAGAACATCTGTCTCAGAGATAAGATTGGCTGACAAAAAACACAGCAGCAAATCTACAACAGAATGATGAAGAGAGAGTTTGTGGATTTCATCGTAAATCCTCGCGCAGAAATCTTGCTAGCAAAAATCCAAATGTTCAAAACTGTGCGTGCCCAAATCCACGCACGTTTCATCTGAACATGACGATCAACGTGAAATTGAATGCGGATGCGGGAACGCGTCGCTCCTCCCTCAACTAGATCAATTTGAATATGATAATGAGGATAAATGTCCATGAAAAACCGCTGATCCAAACAAGGAATTTGCAAAAACAAGTTTATTAAAAATAAAAACAAACATCGACCGTGAGCTGGAGACTCTCCTGTCAGGAGTTGAGTTCAGGAAAAATCCTTTATTTGGTGGATTTCCTCAGATTTTAACCGTAAAAGAAAACAGTGTGGCGTGCTGTGGTGGTGTTGACCCGTTGCATTATGGGAGAGGCTATTTGCTTTGTGCTGCGTTCCGTGAAGATTTGTGGGTTTGTTGTGTTCGTGTGAGTTTGTGAACGTTCACGTTCAGGGCTGGTGCTTCTTTACACTTTTTTGAACGTTTGTAGTTTAGAATCGACAGCGTAACTGAAGGTGGACGAACGACGACTCTCCTCATTTCACTTTATGTACGTATACGATAAAACTGCACAGATGGTCAAACATACATGTTGTGTCTTACAGGTAGAGGACGTTACCGTAGTTACCGCTCTCACCGAGTTTATATTTAAACCTTGAAGCAACACAGTCTGTCACGTCTCCGCTGCAGAAATACAGACTTGTACCAACGTGACAATCGAGGTGGAAACGTGAAAAAAAATAAAAATTGTGGGAGCAGCTTGGAGTGTCGCAGCCGCAGGAGGAGCGACCAGACTCCATCATCAGAGAAACACTTCCTGGAGTCCTGCAGCAGCTGCGGCGACTCCATATACGACTCTGAAACGTCCCATCAAAAACATTATTCATATATAAGTCACATCGACCACCTTTTGGTGACATGTTAGTTTTATTTTAAAAAGACAACGTCAGGGAACTGGTTCTTCAGACTGTATTTTAATGTCTGTTCAGACACAGTTATGGGGTGTTTTGGCTCTGGGTTTCACCCCAGTTAGGCGTCCCCTCCGGTCGCCAGGGCGCTGCTGAGGCATGACTGACAGATGTCCGACCCGTCAGCAGCTCCCACTGAAAGGTTCCTGTTGATTGGAACCAGATCGTTGCCAGGACCAGTTCAGGGCAGCGATCCAGAAGGGTCCTCCTGGTGACCTACATTAGCTGACGATCCGGTCTTCATCCTGGACCAGCAGACCAGCGTGGTCTCTGAACACCCATCCCTCCAAACTCTTTAATGTGTTCTAATTGTCCCAAAGCTTCCACAGCCACACGACTTTACGCCCCTGGTCAGGAGTCAGGGAGACGCAGCTGGTCACCTGTCGGGGTGTTTCATGGGTATTTCCACGCCACTCCGCCGCACTACGCCTCATTCAATGACCTCATCAGCTAGCTCAGTTAGCATGAATTTATTTCTTCTTTATTTATTTCTATCAGATTTCATTAAGTCTCTTCTGACAAACGTGCAAAAATAAGAAAGTCAATTTGTTTTTATTAGCCAAGGTTACCTCTCCTCCGGACTGCAAATTCGTTTTTACTGCCTTAACCGTCTCCTGTAGCGTTTCTGGGTTTATTTAACTCGCTGGGTTTAAATTTGAAACTTCATTTGACAAGTCCATCTTGTTTCTTCTCAAGGTCTAACAGGTTACTACATCACCACAGACTATCTTACAGCATCTGAACTCCCCAGAACAATTTTCAGGACACCTTCAAAGCTAGATATTATCTAAAAAGAAATGGAATTTTCACAGTTCACAGACTTGATCTTAAACAGGGATGCTGCAGGAGATGATTGGACACTCACGATCCTCCAGAAAAGGGGAGGTCCATACAGATGTAGGCCTCAGATCTTCTCGGCAGTAGGACAGAAACCAGATTTAAATGATAAGAAAGGAGTTGAGTAAGAAGATGAAAGGTGGTTCATGAAGAAGGAAGACTCTTGTTAGGGAAGACGTTGTGGTGTTCCAAAAAGAGCACAGAGGAAGGTAACTGAGAAAGACAGATGTTGGAGGATATTTAAAGTGAGGTTAGTTAAAAGGCAATGGTCTGGACAGAAGACGGGTGGATCTGGTCCAGAAAACATGGTTATAGTTCAGATAAAACCAAGTCATGACAGTTCAGGAATCTTCAGGCCATGTTCTTACAGGGGTCCAGGGTCCTGTTCTCCAGGTTGCAGGGCAGGGGAAGCGGTTGCACGATTGCTTGGATTCTGGCCGGTCCTGCCCACAGAACCTGCTGTGGACCGAACGCTGCTGCCTGTCGCTGGACTCCTGCTGGCAGCTCACCCAGCGCCGCCGCCATCCGGTCTGACCACAGGAGGCACTGCAGGCCTCCCAGTCTCCGCTCACCCAGCTGAGGAGCAGAACCACAGGCATGTCTGCTGCTTTCTGATTGGTCAAATCATGGCATGTTGCCATGGGAACTTGCTGTGTGTGATCATGTTGCAGTATGTTACCGTGGTGACCTGCAGGTGTCTATGTTGCACTTGCGACTGATGGCTTTTGGTTTGTTGATGTTGGAGCAGAAAGTCCTCTGAACCATTTTCCCATCAGCCTTCCTCCTGCAGCCAAACCTGGTGTACTGTTTCCCTGGCAATTGAGATCAAAGCAGCAACAAGGAGTGTTTTCAGTGTGCTCAGTTTCAGGCTCATTTGATGATTATTTGATTACTTTAGGGGAGTGTTGTCTGGTCATGGCACTCCTCCGTCTACAAAAATCAGCCTAAGTAATTTCAGATTACAACAATGATGCACCACATCTGCGTCAATGAAGCCCGCTTACAGAGCTACAGAGGACATCATGGTGGAGGAGATGAAGACACCCGAGAAAGTGATGATGGAGGAGAAAATGAGAGCGAGACCCAAGAAAGGACTACAGGTTTCTGAAGACCTTCTGCAGCTTCTTCACTGATGAATGATGAAATCTAATGAAATCTGTCCAAACATCTTTGCTTAAATTGTCTCTACTGAAACAACATCTGAGACCAGGACTAGTAGAATTAAAACCAGGACTAGTTGAACCTGTAAAAGGACTAGTAGAGCTAAAACCAGAACTATTAGAGCTGAACCAAAGACTAGCAAAAAATGAAACCAGAACAGGTAGTACTGACCACAAGGACTAACTAAATCTATGACTGGTAGAGCTGAATTCAAGAGTACAACCTTAAACCAGGATTAGCTGAGCTCCACTGGGACCTGCAGTTGCTTGGTTTTCCACAAACAGCTTGGACCAGGCCACAGGTCAGTCAAGGTACTGACTGTACTATAGGTCTGGATATGGACCCTGGTGGCTACTAGAAGAACCATTGGCCTAGATCCAGACCCTAGAGGTTGGTAAATGAACTTTAGGTCTAAATCCGGACCATAGAGGTCGGTAAACAAACTGTAGGCCTATATCCGCACCCTAGAGGTCGGGAAATTAACTTTAGGTCTAAATCCGGACCATAGAGGTCGGTAAACAAACTTTAGTTGTAAATCGGGACCCTAGACGTCAGTAAACGAACTGTAGGCCTAGATTCGGACCCTAGAAGTTGGTAAACAAACTTTAGGTCTAGATCCGCACCCTAGAGGTCGGTAAACAAACTTTAGGTCTAGATCCGGACCCTAGAGGTCGGTAAACAAACTTTAGGTCTAGATCCGCACCCTAGAGGTCGGTAAACAAACTTTAGGTCTAGATCCGGACCCTAGAGGTCGGTAAACAAACTTTAGGTCTAGATCCGGACCCTAGAGGATCGTAAACAAACTTCAGGCCTAGATCCGGACCCTAGAGGTCGGTAAACAAATTTCAGGTCTAGATCTGGACCCCAGAGGACAGCAGTAAACAAACTGTAGGTTTAGATCCGGACCCTAGAACTCAGTAAATGAACTTAAGGTCTAGATTTGGACCCTAGAGGTCAAAAAACAGACTTTAGGTCTAGATCAGGACCATAGAGATCAGTAAACAGACTGTAGGCCTAGATCCAGACCCTAGAGGTCGGTAAACGCACTTTAGGTCTAGATCCGGACCCTAGAGGACAGCAGTAAACAAACTGTAGGTTTAGATCCGGACCCTAGAGGTCAGTAAACGAACTGTAGGCCTAGATCCGGACCCTAGAAGTCAATAAACAGACTTTAGGTCTAGATCAGGACCATAGAGATCAGTAAACAGACTGTAGGCCTAGATCCGGATCCTAGGGGTCGGTAAACAAACTATAGATCTAGATCCGCACCGTAGAGGTCGGTAAACGAACTTTAGGCCTAAATCCGGACCCTAGAGGTTGGTAAACAAACTGTAGGCCTAGATCCGGACTCTAGAGGTCGGTAAACGAACTGTAGGCCTAGATCCGTATCCCAGAGGACTGTAAACAAACTTCAGGTCTAGATCCGGACCCTAGAAGTCAAAAAACGAACTTCAGGTCTAGATCCGGACTCTAGAGGTCGGTAAACGAACTTTAGGCCTAAATCTCTAGGGGTCGGTAAACAAACTATAGATCTAGATCCGCACCGTAGAGGTCGGTAAACGAACTTTAGGCCTAAATCCGGACTCTAGAGGTCGGTAAATGAACTGTAGGCCTAGATCCGGACCCCAGAGGACTGTAAACAAACTTCAGGTCTAGATCCGGACCCTAGAAGTCAAAAAACGAACTTCAGGTCTAGATCCGGACTCTAGAGGTCGGTAAACGAACTTTAGGCCTAAATCCGCACCGTAGAGGTTGGTAAACAAACTGTAGGCCTAGATCCGGACTCTAGAGGTTGGTAAATGAACTGTAGGCCTAGATCCGGACCCTAGAGGTCGGTAAATGAACTGTAGGCCTAGATCCGGACCCTAGAGGACAGTAAACAAACTTCAGGTCTAGATCCGGACCCTAGAGGACGGTAAACGAACTTCAGGTCTAGATCCAGATCCTAGAAGTCAAAAAACGAACTTCAGGTCTAGATCCAGACCCTTGTGGTCAGCAGAAGACCTGCAGGTCTAGATCCTGATCCTGATATTTCCATCTTGAACTCAATCCTGATGTGTCTCTGACAACAGGCTGTTAGCCGGCAGCCAGCCACTACCTCCACCGCAGGGCTTGGAACAGTGCGACCACTTCTTCAGCGCCCACTCATAGAAGATGGAGTCCTCCTGCACCAAGTTGGAATCCAGGGAGGACCGAAGGTGATCGTGAATTATGTATTTATAGGAGATTGTCACCTTGGAGTCGCCATGAGAGCGGACCTGAGGGGGAGAAACAGGAAGTGGTGGTGTGTGTTGTTGTTTTCTGTCTGTTCTGCTGCTAACTGGACTTTGTCTTGTCTTGCTGGACTGACCATGAGTAAGACGCTGTACTTGAGAGGTCCGGGGGTCACGACAGATTCCTGCTCTCCAGTGTTGTTGTACTCCCAGACCACTCCCTTCTCGATCACCACTCGGGACTCAGGAAGCTCGTCTTCGTTGTTAAGGAACAGGTGATCTGTCTCCTGGTTCTTAATGGCTGCAACAGAGTAAAACAGGACAATAGTGTCCTAGAAATCCAGGAGCTGTGTGATGGTTCAGGTTTCTCTTTATGTTCTCATACCCACGACATGAGGACTCCCTTTAAACTCCTGGATTAGGAGGTGCCGAGCTCCTTTGGGGATCTCCACGATCTTCAGGAAACCTGAGACATGATAAGGTTTGGGATTAACCACAATCAAGTCATCAATAAAGAAGAACAACGCAGAGAGAAACATGTTCAAATATGAAACTGTAAAATGTGATGGATTAACTAGAAAGATCAAGTATGAATGCGTTCTGGATCCAGATCAGTTCTAGGGTTGGATTTGCTATGAGTACTAGATCATGGAGGAGACTAGACCCGATCTGAGATTCCAGCAGAGTTCAGATCACCTTGTTTTTTGGTGCTGCGGGTGAAATTTCCTTTGACAATCTTACAGCTGGAATTGTCTCCTCCACAGACTCCACACCGGTCCTCCTCCTGGTCTGAAGCAATCTGACCATCACAGCCGACGTGCTGCAATAGGGAGGAGACAAGAAGATGAGGTGTGAGGAGATGAGAACCTGAGAATATGAGACAAAGAGTTGAGGACATAGAGAGATGAGAAAGAAGGAGATGAAGTTAGTAACCTTTTTTAATTCCATTTTCATGCAAAATCATCTGATCCAAGAATTAAACAAATATAACCTGATCATCACCAGGTGTGCAGATGTTCTGAAAGCAAACATGTTTGTTTGTCTAGTCTCATTCAGATGTGCGTTAACACAGTGCCAAGAGGGAAAGACATCAGCAATGGTCTTAGAAAAACAGACGCTTTCAGATTGTCTGAGACCAAAATGGAGTTGTTTGGTCTTCATGACCAGAATAACAGAACCTGTCATACCACCACTGGAAGATTCCAGGAACATTGCTAGAACATGTTGAAAAACATTGTTGGAACACTGCTGGAATGCTGGGGGAACTTTACTGCTATAAACAGATGATCAGTTTCTCCTACAGCCACCAGGGAGCTCCAAGCCACAAGTTCAGCCTCAACATCCAGTGTTTGGCAGACAGGATCTTTCTTTTTTTTTGTTAAATCAGTGATGTCCCAGCGTAGAAAACGTTATGTTGTTGTTGGTCTATGATCAGATGATTGTTTTCTTCACAGAATTAATAGAGGGAACGCTACGTTTTAGCTGTATCTATGTAGAAGACCAAGTGTGAATATAAACACAGAAACAGAGGAAACCAACTACAAGCAGCAAACGTGGAAGCCAGAGCTGCTTTCGTTCTGCTGCAGTTTTATGTTCGATGGAAACTGCAGCACAATAAAGACCTCACACTCTCCTCGGACGCAGACGCTGTAGGCGTCCTCGTAGGAGCATGCCGTCCCATCATGCACCATTCTCTTCATGGAAACCACGGCTGCTGTCTCCTGGGACCGGCAGTACAGCTGGCATCGCTCATCAGCTGCAGACACACAGACACGCCCACTCAGGGAGACTTAAGGTGGAAGAGTTAAGGTAGAACAGGACATTTGATGATAAAGAGTTAAAGGAGAGGTGGCCAGTTTCCTTTCAACAAAAATTCCTGTCTGATGCCTTTAACATGTGAACACACACTGCTGTGTTTCTGTGGCTCTGTGAGGACCTTCAGCTTCATAACACATTTCCAGGAAGTTAACCCTGACCTGAACCTGGATTTTACCCAGAACTATGACTGTTTCCCCTAAAGAAAAAACTCTTCAGGCCTCACTAAGACAGACATGTAACTGTGTGTTTTAAGTTTACACAGATGTAATAGACGTGTTCTTTTTTAATTTCTGTCTTCACTGTCACAGCCCATATCAAAGGCAGGACAAAAGAAGGAGACCACACTTAACATTTAAAGTAAAGATTTATTTAACATAAAGCCCATAAACAAAAACCAATGCAGAGCCCAAACCATAACTTAAAGGGAAACTGAGAGAGCCCTGGGCCTCTGATGGCTGCAACTTCAACAGCCAGCAGCCCTTCAATCCAACCCTGCTGAAACCAACTGGGCTTTTACTTCATGCACATCTTGCATGAGAAGACAGCCTCAGGAAGTACCGAGGGCTGTCACATCATCAAACACATTTATTAACCCATCTTAACAAGCAGCATCATGTCAGTAGCAGCTGGACCCCCCATCACCGATTCATTCAAAAATGGTGGAAATAAGCTGCAGCCTGGAAGCCAGATGGGACACGCCCACTCGAGCTCAGTGTGTGTGCGTGTGCGTGTGCGTGTGCGTGTGCGTGAGAGAGAAAGAGTTTACGGTCAGGATGCTGGTACGGCAGCCAGTGGTGTTTCCGTCCTTCATGTTCAAAGATTGGATTCCAGACTTTGCACTGCTCCTCCCTGAAACACAAACATGCTTCAAATCTGCTGATCTGTGATCGATCCGAGGACGGACGTCGTGGAGAACTGTGGCTCTACCGACCTGAAGTCCGTCAGAGGGTGACAGTCCTCCAGGTGACACAGCTGGAACTCGTAGCTGTTCCCGAAGCAGGTGCGACCCCCGTTGGCTGGACTGTGAACAACGACAGGTCAGTGTGTGTTGCTGGTGCATCTGCTGTGTGACATCACTGGTGACAGATGGCTCACTAACGGCGGGTTGTCGCATCGTCTGGTCCGGAACTGGATCCCGCCTCCGCATGTCCGAGAGCAGCTGCCATATGGACTCCATGTCCCCCAGCCGCCGTCTTGTCTTAGGAGGTTCGGGGTCAGCTTCATGCAGAAACCTTTGAAACAGTGCTGCAACCAGAGGCAGTTGCCATGGAGACAGAAGTTAGCCAGGCTCAGCACTTAGATTGTGTTTGTGTGAGCCAACGGTAAGTCACGGTAAGTTTGATCCGGGAGTTGAAGATCAGCAGATGTGTGGGCTTTTCTGTAGCTGTCTCAGGTACAGATCTTTATGGAGACCAGAGAGACAGGAGCAGAGTTTAAGTCCTTCATTAAACAAAAAGAAATAGAAAGAAAGGAAAAGTCCTGGATGCAAAGCAAAACAAAACTGACAGGAACATCAGGAATGTCATCATAAACACATCTGGAAAGCACAACAAACATACTAGCAAGGGGAGGGAACCCAGGACTCTTACAACCAGAAGCTGATGAGATGTTCTGGGTTTCTGGAAAGTGCCTAAAGACAACTTGTATTGTAATAGACGTTTTATCAATAAAATTGAATTAAACTGAAATTTGAATAGATACAGTAGACCAACACAGGATGAAAATGCACTTTCAAAATAAAATATTGAAGGATAGTAAAAACAGGGAATCTAATCTTTTCAGGAACCATGTAAGCTTATTAAGTTAAATAAAGCAGATTTTACTATTGTTTACACAAAAGAAATAAAGACTCCTGACCTAGATGAAAAGTCACCTACATCAAAGATATTTAGGAATTCTCATGACATTAAAAGTCCAAAAGGTGTTATTGATAACATTTACAGAGGTTTCATTCCCATTAATAAGAATTCAACAGATTAAATTAGACTACATTAGGAAAAATAAGTCACTAAATGCCTTCTAATAACTTTTTAATAATAATTTATAATAATAATAATCATTTAATAACTTATTTATCTGTTACATCTTTTACTGATCAGTCCGTGAAAATATTGTCTTACATTAAACCGGTACATGGCGCATAATAGTTGGAGGCCACTACTATAGATCACAGCATTTTACTGCACGGGTTTGAGCATGCCGTTAGGATTAAAGGGACAGCTCTAGGTGGTTTAAATCAGATGTGTCTGATTTTTATCAGGATTTGTCATTTAAACAGAATATTAATCAGGTTTGTAAAACTGCGTTTTTCCACCTCCGTAATATCTCAAAGATCAGGAGCATCCTCTCCCAGAGTGATGCTGGAAAACTAATTCATGCGTTCGTATCTTCTAGACTAGATTACTGTAACGTGTTGTTGGCTGGATGTCCAAGTGATTCTCTGAAGATCCTCCAGATGATCCACAATGCAGCAGCGCGAGTGCTGACAGGAACCGACCAGAGAACACGTGTCTCCAGTTTTAGCTTCCCTCCATCGGCTCCCCGGAAATTTAGAATCCAAATTCAACATTTTATTACGTGTGTATAAAGTCCTAAACATCCAAGACCTGATAGTTCCTCATGTTCCTAACAGAGTTCTCCGTTCTAGATTTCAGGTTTACTTGTAGTTCCTAGAAGATCCAGATGTAGATTTGGAGGACGGGTCTTCTGCTATCAGGAACCATAACCCTGTGGCCAGAGGGGTCCTCAGAGGCACACCAAGACAGTATTAACACCACAGACTGGAGCATATTTATAGAAGCTGCCACCACCAACACCACCACCTCCGGGAGTACACAGAGTCTGTTACTGCCTATATCACCAATCATCAATGATGTAACAGACTCCAAAACCATCACAGTCAGAGCCAATCAGAAGCCATGGATGACAGGGAATGTCTACAGACTCCTGAAGGCTCGGAACGCTGCGTTATGATCCAGGTGCTGATCCAGGTTTCTTCCCTATTAAATGGGAGTTTTTACCTGCCGTTTATGTAATAATTGATTGGGTTCATGTTCTGGTTCCTGGAAAGATCCTGGAGAAAACTTGTGTTGTAATAGACGCTGTATAAATAAAATAAAATTGAATTGAACTTAATTTTTGTATATGAGAATATGTCTGTACCGGCTGTGTTGACATTCACCTGTTCCTGCTCACACAAACCAGATTTAGAATAAAAAGTTTAAAAGATAATAGAGGAAAAGCACAAAATAAAAAATGAGGATCAGTGATAACAGAAGCCATACACCATGACGGTCCATGACTGAGGACTGGAACCGGGGACCAGCCATGCTGGGATGTTCCAACTGCTGACAGGAACATTAAAACAATCTTGGAATAAATCCAAGAGCCATCTTCTCACCTTTCCAGGTGCACACTTTGTCCCGTCGAGTGGCGGCCCTTTGGCGGTCTTACAGAAGAACGGGTTGATGTAGTCACTGCACCACAGCAGCTTGCAGGGGTCAGGGGTCGCGTACTGGAGACAAACACTCAGAAGATAAGAGTTTATTCATTCAGCAGAGACCTGCCATCTCAGACGACGTCTGTTTTCAGTCACAAATTTGTTGTGTAACTCAAAGATCACAACATATACCAGATACACTTCCTCACTTCTTCTTTATGATCTCACCCAATTACTAACCAGACCAGGTGGACTTTCCGTGGAGGTTTCACAATGCATGCTGGGATGTTTAAGAACAGTGTAGGGATCTTCAGTATTGAAGGTTTTTGGAGGTGTAACTATCTCCGGTTGCCATTTATGGATGGAAACAGCCGTGAACATTTCCAAACACCAGTTGGTGTCTACAGCAACCTGATGGCTGACTGGCACCAATAAAACTTCTGTTTAGTGGGAAGCTTTGGGATCCCTGCCTGTCTACAGATGTTGAGAACCCTGTTGGATCTTACTGGAAGTAGAATCACTGTTTCAGCAGACATCTGCTGCTTCTGATTTCAGACTTTGAAAATGTTCAGGAAATTACTTTAAAAACACTCATTAGATCTTTGAAAAGCAGAGTTGAAACTCCACCATGGCCAGCAGCGTGCCGGGGGATTACCTCTGAGAGGAAAACTTTCAGCTGGCTTTTCTGCTGTTTTCAGTGATGAGACCAGATGTGAGCTGAGCTAGGCCAACATCTGATCAGGACGTTGGAGAGGTGACCTCATGCAGGAAACTTGTCCAGAGCACGATGAAAGAAACCATCACATCAGATTAAGCTCATCCCATTTTCCTGAAATGATTAGAAAGCCTCACACTACAATGATGTTTGTAAACGTGAGCAGGTTAGTGTAATTATTGTGTAATTATTGTGTTATTATTGTGTTATTATGTATATTACTATTTTCCTTCTGAATCAGATTTTTATCAGGGTAGAAATTAGATGTCTGCAGACTCACTTCTTGCTCTTTCTCCTATGTTTCTGATGCTCTACTGTTCAAGATAATTTTAGAGTCTCACTTTGATTATTATAAGTCCAGCTCCCATTTTCCAATTTTCTTAACTTTAAAGGTTTCACAATAGTTTAAATGTCATACTGTATATATCCAAATTTAGGCTGAATAGCTGTCATTTTAAGCTGTGAATGAACAATGTCATGCATCCACAATCATTAATCTAATTTCTGATTGATGCTATAAATGTCAAACATTAACAGAGACCAGGTCTACCTCACCAGACCAGAACCCAGATACAACAGAGACCAGGTCTACCTCACCAGACCAGAACCCAGATACAACAGAGACCAGGTCTACCTCACCAGGCCAGACCCCAGATACAACAGAGACCAGGTCTACCTCACCAGGCCAGACCCCAGATACAACAGAGACCAGGTCTACCTCACCAGACCAGAACCCAGATACAACAGAGACCAGGTCTACCTCACCAGGCCAGACCCCAGATACAACAGAGACCAGGTCTACCTCACCAGACCAGATCCCAGATACAACAGAGACCAGGTCTACCTCACCAGGCCAGACCCCAGATACAACAGAGACCAGGTCTACCTCACCAGGCCAGACCCCAGATACAACAGAGACCAGGTCAACCAGACCAGAACCCAGATACAGCTTTGACTACTGGGCCTGACACATTAAGGTACTAAATGTACACTAACTATATGCTTTATTAAACAGAAATGTTTTAAGTTTAGTTTTAAAGGTGGAGGTGGTGTCAGCCTCCTTCACCCAAACTGGAAGTTGGTTCCAGAGTGATGGTTCCTGATAACAGAAAGCCCGTCCTCTAAATTTTTTAAATTTTTTTATTTTCCTTTTCATTGTCAGTGTGGACACCGAAATTAGTCTCTGCTTTTAACCCATCAACTAGTTTCACTAGTGAGCTAGCAGGGCAGCGCCCCGGGGAGCAATTGGGAGTTAAGGGCCTTGCTCAGGGGCCCCCAGTGATTTAGCCATTGTGGGCAGCCCTGGGCTTGAACCTGGGTCCTCCACGCCCAAGCCCACCACTGTAACCACTAGGCCACCACTCTCCAAGTATTGTGTCAGAAGTGGGATCTACATCTGGATCTTCTAGGAACTACGAGTAAACCTGCACTCTGAGAATGGAGAGCTCTATTAGGAACGTACGGTTCTATCAGGTCTTGCAAATATCGCGGCGCTAGGCCATTTTGGACTTTATATGCCAGTAATAAAATTTTGAATTGGATTCTAAATTTTACGGGGAGCCAATGGAGGGAAGCTAAAACTGGAGAGACGTGGTCTCTCTTGTTGATTCCTGTCAGCATTCGCGCTGCTGCATTTTGGATCAGCTGGAGGATCTTCAGAGAATTACTTGGACATCCAGCCAACAACACGTTACAGTAATCTAGTCTAGAAGATACGAACGCATGAATTAGTTTTTCAGCATCACTCTGGGAGAGGATGCTCCTGATCTTTGCGATATTACGGAGGTGGAAAAACGCAGTTTTACAAACCTGATTAATATGCTGTTTAAATGACAAATCCTGATCGAATATAACTCCAAGGTTTCGCAGAGTTTTACCGGAGGCCATCGCAAGACCATCTAATCCCTTCCTAAGCTGTTTGGGACCACAAACAACAACTTCTGTTTTATCCGAATTTAGTAGCAAAAAATTAGTGGACATCCAGTCCTTGATGTCCTTAATACACATCTGAAGTTTGTCTAATGGTTCTGTTTCATCTGGCTTCATAGACAGATACAGCTGCGTATCATCAGCATAACAATGAAAATTAATGCCGTGGTTCCGGATAAAACTTCCCAAGGGCTGCATGTATAAACTGAACAGGATTGGCCCTAGACCTGAACCCTGCGGGACACCATAGCAGACCCTTGTCTGTACGGAAGAAACCTCATGAACATGAACAAACTGGAATCTATCAGACAGATCTGATTTAAACCAATCTAGAGCTGTCCCTTTAATCCCAACAACATACTCTAGTCTCTGCAGTAATGTGCTGTGATCTATGGTATCAAAACAGCACTGAGGTCCAGCAGAACCAGTATGGACACTAATCCAGTATCTGAGGCCATAAGAAGGTCATTGGAGACTGGAACCAGTGCTGTTTCTGTGCTATGATGCATCTGAACCCTGACTGAAAAATTTCAAATAGATCATTTCTATACAAATGCTCACACAGCTGGCTTGCAACTACCCTTTCCAGAATTTTAGAGATAAATGGAAGGTTGGAAATTGGTCTATAGTTAGCTAAAATGTCTGGGTCAAGAGAGGGTTTTTTAAGTAATGGTTTGATTACTGCGACTTTAAAAGCCTGTAGCACATATCCCAAGGCCAGGGACAAGTTGATCTGTTCCAGTGTTGTCGCTCCAATAAGAGAGAAAACATTTTTAATTAGTCGAGTTGGGATTGGGTCTAACAGACACGTGGATGATTTAGATCCATTGACGACTGAGGTCAGCTCAGAGAGGTCAACAGGAACAAAACAGTCTAGAGTCAGGTCAGAGCATGAGGGAGTCGCCGAAGTTTAAGAAATGCCCACAGCCACTGCCGGGAGGGCCTGGCCGATTTCCTCTCTAATTCTGACAATTTTATTGCTAAAGAAGCTCATAAAGTCTTCACTACTGAGAGCTGCAGGGATGCACGGCTCAACAGAGTTGTGGCTCTTTGTCAGCCTGGCTACAGTGCTGAACAGAAAACGTGGGTTATTTTTATTATCCTCTATTAACACTGAATAATAGGCTGTTCTAGCTTTGCAAAGCGCTTTTTTATATACTATTAGACTATCTTTCCATGCATAATAAATATCTACAGACCTATTAGAGAACCACTTTCTTTCCATTTTACGCACTTTCTGTTTTAACATACGAATATGTGAGTTAAACCAGGGAGTTAAGCTCCTACGGTTAGAGACCCTCTTTCTCAAAGGAGCAACTGCATCTAAAGCTGTGTGCAACACATCTGCAGTGCTACCAACAAGGAAATCAACGTCTGCAGAGGTAGAACCGAGGTCACAGCCCTCAACTGCTTCACTATGTTCCTCTGTAAGAAGATGAAGAGCAACGGCCTCCCTAAATTTAGTAATAGCTTTATCAGATAGACACCTGCTAAAGTAATTCCTCCTTTTATGCGTAACGTTGACAATGTTGAATTTAAACGTTATTAAATAGTGGTCGGATAAGAGGGAGTTTACATGTGACACTAACAGATTATCAAGTTCTACACCGTAGACGAGGACCAGATCAAGAGTATGATTAAGACAATGCGTCGGTTCGTTAACTTTTTGTAAAATCCCCATCGATTCTAGAAGAGAATCAAAAGCCAACTTAAGACTATCGTTGTCAACATCCATATGAATGTTAAAGTCGCCCACTATGATGACTTTATCTGTACTGATCAATAAACTAGATAAGAAATCTGAGAACTCAGACAGAAACTCCAGACCAGCACCAGCAGGAGGCCGGTAAACTACCACCAACAAAAGTGGCTTCTCTGATTTCCAGCTCAGCAGTTTTAAACTGAGCGTGAGGCTTTCAAATGTATTATAATCGCATTTAGGTTTGGATTTTATTGTAAGACTGGAGTCGTAGATCGCCGCTACTCCTCCACCTCGACCTGTGATTCGAGGAATATGATAATTAAAGTAACTGGACGGCGTTGATTCATTTAAACTAACAAACTCTTCCTCTTGGAGCCACGTTTCTGTTAGGCAGAAAATGTCACTCCGGGTCTCAGTAATTAGATCGTTTACTAATAGAGACTTGGAGCTTAAAGATCGTATATTTAGTAATCCACATCTAATTGTTTGGTCTTTAGTTCGCACTAAATGCGTATTTGTTTTTACGTATTTGTCTATTACGTCGCGCTTGGTGAACATTTGGAGGACGGGGAATCGATACTAAATCTATTTTACTTGGCACCTCGTTAGAATCTCCGATTACATCATTTACTTCTACCTTTTTATTGCCAGGCGGTTCCTGAGAAGCAGCAGAGAAGCATGTAAGACTGCAGCTCTGCACCCCGGCCTGGACCCTGGATTGTCAGGGGGAGGATCTAATAATATCAGCCAGATTTCTAGAGATAAGAGCTGCACCATCCCGGGTGGGATGAATGCCGTCTCTTCTAAGCAGACCAGGCTTTCCCCAAAACGTCTTCCAATTGTCAATAAAGGCCACGTCGTTTTCTGAACACCGCCGAGACGACCAGCGACGGAGCGACAACATGCGACTAAACATGTCATCACCGGTCAGATTGGGGAGGGGACCAGAGAAAACTACGGAGTCCGACATGGTTTTGGCGTAGTTACACACCGAGACAATATTGATTTTAGTGACCTCCGACTGGCGTAGCCGGGTGTCATTAGCGCAGACATGGATGATAACTTTACTGTATTTACGATGACCCTTTGCCAGCAGCTTCAAGTTTGCTTCGACGTCGCCCGCTCTGGCCCCCGGGATGCACCTAACTATGGTCGCTGGAGTCGGACTCACATGCCTCAAAATAGAGTCGCCAATCACCAAGGTCGGTTTCTCAGCGGGTGTGTCGCTGAGTGGGGAAAAACGGTTAGACACGTGAAGCGAATGGTGGTGTTCCGTGCGCCTTTTGGGACTACGCTTCCTCCGAACCGTCACCCAGCCGCCCTGACTGCCCGGCTGCTCGGGTGCTGCAGGGGGGCGGCTACCAGCAGCTGCACCTGGCCGGTCCGCCGCTACTTCAGCCTGACGAGCTACCAAGTCTACCGGACTATGGTCTAGTTGGTGAACCGGACCTCTAACTCACTGAGCCTCGCCTCCAAAGCTACGAACAAACTACATTTTATACACTTCCCGTCTTCACTAAAGGAGGCAGAGGAATAACTGAACATTTCACACACTGAGCAGTAAGAAGGAGAAACGGTGGGAGAGGAGGCCATCCTGAGAGGACAGGAGACGGTACCTGTACCGGTGACTGGTGGAAATGAAAGTTAAATAAGAGAAAAGGTACAAGTGCTCAATTCAAAGAGAAGTTTACAAGATGTAGTGTTTTATTATCAAAACAAACTAAAATCAGAGTATAAGGATTCGAAGAATCAGAGCCCGTAACGCCGTGCAGACAGACACAGACCGCCAACAACAAACAGGAAGTGACGCAATGCGTTACCCACCCAGCCTAGAGTGCCCTCAATGGTCAATGTCAGATCAAGATACACGTTGATCAGACGTGCAGAGAAGTCCAGACCCCAAATACAACAGAGACCAGGTCTACCAGACCCGACCCCAGATACAACAGAGACCAGGTCTACCTCACCAGACCCCAGAAACAACAGAGACCAGGTCTACCTTACCAGACCCCAGAAACAACAGAGACCAGGTCTACCTCACCAGACCAGACCCCAAATACAACAGAGACCAGGTCTACCTCACCAGACCAGACCCCAGATACAACAGAGACCAGGTCTACCAGACCCGACCCCAGATACAACAGAGACCAGGTCCACAGACCAGACCCCAGATACAACAGAGACCAGGTCTACCTCACCAGACCAGACACCAGATACAACAGAGACCAGGTCTACCTCACCAGACCAGACCCCAGAAACAACAGAGACCAGGTCTACCTCACCAGACCAGACCCCAGATACAACAGAGACCAGGGCTACCAGACAAGACACAACATACAACAGAGACCAGGTCTACCTCACCAGACCAGATCCCAAATACAACAGAGAACAGGTCTACCTCACCAGACCAGACCCCAAATACAACAGAGACCAGGTCTACCAGACCAGACCCAAGATACAAAAGAGACCAGGTCCACCTCACCAGACCAGACCCCAGATACAACCGAGACCAGGTCTACCTCACCAGACCAGACCCCAGATACAACAGAGAACAGGTCTACCTCAGCAGACCAGACCCCAGATACAACAGAGACCAGGCCCACCAGACCAGACCCAAGATACAACAGAGACCAGGCCTACCTCACCAGACCAGACCCCAGATACAACAGAGACCAGGTCAGCCAGACCAGACCCCAGATACAACAGAGACCAGGTCTACCAGACCAGACCCCAGATACAACAGAGACCAGGTCAGCCAGACCAGACCCCAGATACCACAGAGACCAAGCCTACCAGACCAGACACAAGATACAACAGAAACCAGGTCTACCTCACTAGACCAGACCACAGATACAAAAGAGACCAGGTCCATCAGACCAGACCCAAGATACAACAGAGAGCAGGTCTACCTCACCAGACCAGACCCCAAATACAACAGAGACCAGGTCTACCAGACCAGACACAATATATAACAGAAATCAGGTCCGCCTCACCAGACCAGACCCCAGATACAAAAGAGACCAGGTCCACCAGACCAGACCCAAGATACAACAGAGACCAGGTCCACCAGACCAGACCAGACCCCAGATACAACAGAGACCAGGTCAGCCAGGCCAGACCCCAGATACAACAGAGACCAGGTCAGCCAGGCCAGACCCCAGATACAACATACAACAGAAACCAGGTCTACCTCACCAGAGCAGACCCCAGATACAACAGAAACCAGGTCTACCTCACCAGACCAGACCCCAGATACAACAGAAACCAGGTCTACCTCAGCAGACCAGACCCCAGATACAAAAGAGACCAGGCCCACCAGACCAGACCAAAGATACAACAGAGACCAGGCCTACCTCACCAGACCAGACCCCAGATACAACAGAGACCAGGTCAGCCAGACCAGACCCCAGATACAACAGAGACCAGGTCTACCAGACCAGACCCCAGATACAACAGAGACCAGGTCAGCCAGACCAGACCCCAGATACCACAGAGACCAGGCCTACCAGACCAGACACAAGATACAACAGAAACCAGGTCTACCTCACTAGACCAGACCCCAGATACAAAAGAGACCAGGTCCATCAGACCAGACCCAAGATACAACAGAGAGCAGGTCTACCTCACCAGACCAGACCCCAGATACAAAAGAGACCAGGTCCACCAGACCAGACCAGACCCCAGATACAACAGAGACCAGGTCAGCCAGACCAGACCCCAGATACAACATACAACAGAAACCAGGTCTACCTCACCAGACCAGACCCCAGATACAACAGAAACCAGGTCTACCTCACCAGACCAGACCCCAGATACAACAGAGACCAGGACTACCTCACCAGACCAGACCCCAGATACAACAGAAACCAGGTCTACCTCAGCAGACCAGACCCCAGATACAAAAGAGACCAGGTCCAGCAGACCAGACCAAAGATACAACAGAGACCAGGCCTACCTCACCAGACCAGACCCCAGATACAACAGAGACCAGGTCAGCCAGACCAGACCCCAGATACCACAGAGACCAGGCCTACCAGACCAGACACAAGATACAACAGAAACCAGGTCTACCTCACTAGACCAGACCCCAGATACAAAAGAGACCAGGTCCATCAGACCAGACCCCAGATACAACAGAGACCAGGTCTACCTCACCAGAGCCCAGATACAACAGAGACCAGGTCTACCTCACCTCTGGGAAGGCTGTCCTCAAGGTTTAGAAGTGTTTATGGGTATTTGTGATTCTTCTTACAGAGACCCATTTGTGAAGTCACACTGATGTTGAACCAGAAGGTCATATATATATATATATATATATATATATATATATATATATATATATATATATATATATATATATATATATATATATATATATTTTTTTAAACATTTAAAACATTTTTAAAAAAGAAAGTCCAGCTACCTTGAAAGCTACCAGGACCTGGATGACTAAGGGACTGAGGTTACATGACCATCATGAGGTTTGGATACACCTGGAAAGACTCACTGCTGTGCACAGACTGTATCCCATCCCAAACTTGAAGCGGCATTGTTGGTCCATGGAATACTGGAAGCCCGGGAGTTGAGGCTGAGCTGGCCAGTTGTGGTCAAATGGGTCGTCACGAAGACAGTCGTAGGTGCTGCAGAGAAAGTGACTGGGAAGTAACGCTGCATGTCTAGCGTCCTGCCAGACTGGCCTCAGATGTTCTGCTAAGTAAAACTATCAGTACCATGTGTTGTACTGTTTGTAGTACTCACTGTAGGTACTTGTGCAGTTCCCTCCAGCTGCACCTGGACCAGTGGTAACGATAGAAGGTGGCCTGGACCCGCGGGGACATGATGCTGCCTAACACCACATCATCAGCACAGTCGTTCACCTCACCATCATGCTCCATACCCAACCTGGGGAAAGACAGAAGAACAGACAGATGTGGAAAAACACAGACAAACTTTACTAAACAACAGAGAACATGTATAACAGAGCTCTAAAAATTATAAACAGTCATCATCTGAATATCTGGCACCATTTAAGAACATGGAAGACACTGTTTAGTCTTTACAGACACCTGGTAGTCATCACTGTGCCCAAGTATAAAAATAGGCTGTTATTGTGAGACATTAATGACTTCTAAGTGTCCCATGGAGTTCTAGGTACTCCATGTGGATACCATGTGGACACTTAGAGGTCATTAATGTCTCCATGTGGACACTTAGAATTCATTAACGTCTCCATGTGGACACTTAAGAGTTCATTAACGTCTCCATGTGGACACTTAGAGGTCATTAACGTCTCCACGTGGACACTTAGAAGTCATTAACGTCTCCACGTGGACACTTAAGAGTTCATTAACGTCTCCACGTGGACACTTAAGAGATCATTAACGTCTCCATGTGGACACTTAAGAGTTCATTAACATCTCCATGTGGACACTTAGAAGTCATTAACGTCTCCATGTGGACACTTTGAGGTCATTAACATCTCCATGTGGACACTTAGAGGTCATTAACATCTCCATGTGGACACTAAGAGGTCATTAACGTCTTCATGTGGATACTTTAAGGTGATTAACGTCTCCATGTTGATACTTTAAGGTGATTAACGTCTTCATGTGGACACTTAGAGGTCATTAACATCTCCATGTGGACACTTAGAGGTCATTAACATCTCCATGTGGACACTTAGAGGTCATTAACGTCTTCATGTGGACACTTAGCGGTCATTAACATCTCCATGTGGACACTTAGAGGTCATTAACATCTCCATGTGGACACTTAGAAGTCATTAACGTCTTCATGTGGACACTTTGAGGTCATTAATGTCTCCATGTGGATACTTTAAGGTGATTAACGTCTCCATGTGGATACTTTAAGGTGATTAACGTCTTCATGTGGACACTTAGAGGTCATTAACATCTCCATGTGGACACTTAGAGGTCATTAACATCTCCATGTGGACACTTAGAGGTCATTAACGTCTTCATGTGGACACTTAGCGGTCATTAACATCTCCATGTGGACACTTAGAGGTCATTAACATCTCCATGTGGACATTTAGAAGTCATTAACGTCTTCATGTGGACACTTTGAGGTCATTAATGTCTCCATGTGGATACTATAAGGTGATTAACGTCTCCATGTGGACACTTAGAAATCATTAATGTCTCCATGTGGACACTTAGAGGTGACGTCCTTTTCATTCTAACTAATCAGGCTGACCTGGTTCCATTCGATCCTGTCACCTGGCAGATTTGACCATCGCTGCTGCCAAGATTGTGGTGTTGTGACTTTTAGATATTTGTGGGTACCAGAACTACCAGAACAGTAGCATGTTTTTGGCATGTTGTGCTTTGGTATCTTACACGTGTCCTGTTTCATGTGCAGCTACAAAAGCGGCGGTAAAGCCGTCCTCTAGAACGAGAGCACAACTCCGATGGAGCTGACACATTCCAGTAACTGGAGCGTAACCTGCGGAGAAAAAAAGCAAAAGATTTCAAAGGTGCAGGTTTGTATCTTCAGCACCATGTATATTATCATGCTACACAATACTAGCAGTTGTGTTTGGAGCAGTGATGGTGGTATATTATTATTAGTGGTAGTGTTAATAGTTATACTATGCCTTACAAGCCAAAATGCTCAAAGGCCTTGCAACCAGGAACTTTACATTAGTAGTTGTATTCAACGTATTAGCAGTAGTATTCTCGGTAGTACCCTGCATGCCTGAAGGGCCGAACTCCTGTCTGGTCAGGTAGATGGTGTGGTCATGCTGCTCTGTGAGACTTAACTCCCTGTGCTGGAGATACGACCATCCACAAACGTTTTCCAGACTTTTCTGAGGATTCCCCACAGAGATCAGCTCCTGGGACTGATAGAGGGAAAAACAGGCTTTTAAAGATAATTGTTCTTTATCTTTTCATACATGCTCTGTGTATGGGGTAAGTCTTTAGTAATTGTTAGAAACAGTAACCATCTCTGTTGGGTCAATGATGAGAAAGCCTACAGTGCTGAAATATTTTATTGATCCACTGCTGATTTTCTAAGTTTGGTCACTAAAGAAAGAAAAGGTCTACAACTTTGGAAAGAAAACACATTACTTAAATGTCACTTGTCACTTTAAACCCAACGTCATGCCATAACGTGTTTCTTTTTAATTTGCACTTTGTGTTTATAATGTATTTATTGTGTAGCACAGAGGAATTGAGAGTAACGTAATTTTGATTCTCTATATGTATCTCAATTCAATTCAATTCAATTCAATTCAATTCAATTTTATCTATATATCTATTACAACACAAGTTGTCTCCAGAATCTTTCCAGAGACCAGAACATGACTCCCGAGCAATTATTACATAAACAGCGGCAGGTAAAAACTCCCCTTTAAGAGGGAAGAAACCTTGAGCAGGACCTGGATCATGAGGGGGGACCCTCCTGCTGAAGGCCAGCCGGGTAGAGCAAGAAATAAGAAAGAATAGAGACATAGAGACACCGTCAAAGGTACAAGACAGGATACAATAGTAACTATCATCAGTAGTCCAATTAGACTTCTGTGAATATGGGTGATATATGGATAGACGGTGATCCAAGGGGATGAGGACTGCAGGTCGGGATGTCAGCAAGTATCTAACAGACATCCACACAGACAGGTGAAGGTAACACTGGGATGGTCAGAGGTGGAACTGCAGGTCAGCAAGTATCCAACAGACATCCATACAGACAGGTGAAGACAGACCCTGGGATGGTCAGAGGTGGAACTGCAGGTCAGCAAGCAGCTCCTGAGGCTCTGGTCCGCAGGACATGCAAAGAAGAGGAAAAGAAGGGCCAGACAAGCAGAACAAACTACAAGAACAATGGACCACAATTAAGTTTATGGGATACTGTTAATAAATGAGGGTTGAGGTGAAGCAGAGACAGAGAAGGCAAAGAGAAACAGAGGAGGTGAAAGGCACCACTCAGTGGATCATGTTGGGGCCCCCCTGCAGCAGAGGCCTATAGCAGCATATCTACACCGAAGCTGTTTAAAATGAGCTGCTCTAATCTGGTCCTGTAGCTGCAGCTTTGACTACTGGCCCTGACACATTAAGGTACTAAATGTACACTAACTATATGCTTTATTAAACAGAAATGTTTTAAGTTTAGTTTTAAAGGTGGAGGTGGTATCAGCCTCCTTAACCCAAACTGGAAGTTGGTTCCAGAGTGATGGTTCCTGATAGCAGAAGACCCGTCCTCCAAATCTACATCTGGATCTTCTAGGAACTACGAGTAAACCTGCACCCTGAGAACGGAGAACTCTATTAGGAACGTACGGTTCTATCAGGTCTTGCAAATATCGCGGCGCTAGGCCATTTTGGACTTTATATGCCAGTAATAAAATTTTGAATTGGATTCTAAATTTTACGAGGAGCCGATGGAAGAAAGTGAACACTGGAGAGACGTGGTCTCTCTGGTTGGTTCCTGTCAGCATTCGCGCTGCTGCATTTTGGATCATCTGGAGGCTGTTCAGAGAATTACTTGGACATCCAGCCAACAACACGTTACAGTAATCTAGTCTAGAAGATACGAACGCATGAATTAGTTTTCCAGCATCACTCTGGGAGAGGATGCTCCTGATCTCTGTGATATTACGGAGGTGGAAAAACGCAGTTTTACAAACCTGATTAATCTGCTGTTTTAATGACAAATCCTGATCGAATATAACGCCAAGGTTTCTCACAGTTTTACTGGAGGCCATCGCAAGACCATCTAATCCCTTCCTAAACTGTTTTGTCACAAACATCAACCTGTTTTATCAGAATTGAGGAGCAAAACATTTCTGGACATCCAGTCCTTGATGTCCTTAAGACACATCTGAAGTTTTTCTGATGGTTCTGTTTCATCTTCATAGACAGATACAGCTGCGTATCATCAGCATAACAATGAAAATTAATGCTGTGGTTCCGGATAAAACTGCCCAAGGGCTGCATGTATAAACTGAACAGGATTGGCCCTAGCACTGAACCCTGCGGGACACCATAGCAGACCCTCGTCTGTACAGAAGAAACCTCATGAACATGAACAAACTGGAATTTATCAGACAGATCTGATTTAAACCAATCTAGAGCTGTCCCTTTAATCCCAACAACATACTCTAGCCTCTGCAGTTAAATGCTGTGATCTATGGTATCAAAAGCAGCGCTGAGGTCCAGCAGAACCAGTATGGACACTAATCCATCATCTGAGGTCCAGCAGAACCAGTATGGACACTAATCCATTATCTGCGGTCCAGCAGAACCAGTATGGACACTAATCCATTATCTGCAGTCCAGCAGAACCAGTATGGACACTAATCCATTATCTGCGGTCCAGCAGAACCAGTATGGACACTAATCCATTATCTGAGGTCCAGCAGAACCAGTATGGACACTAATCCATTATCTGAGGTCGAGCAGAACCAGTATGGACACTAATCCATTATCTGCGGTCCAGCAGAACCAGTATGGACACTAACCCATTATCTGAGGCCATAAGAAGGTCATTCGAGACTCGAACCAGTGGTGTTTCTGTGCTATGATGCATCTGAATCCTGACTGAAGAACTTCAAATAGATCAATTCTATACAAATGGTCACACAGCTGCTGCAACGACCTTTTCCAGAATTTTAGAGATAAAAGGAAGGTTGGAAATCGGTCTATAATTAGATAAAATGTCTGGGTCAAGAGAGGGTTTTTTAAGTAATGGTTTGATTACTGCGACTTTAAAAGCCTGTGGCACATATCCTAAGACTAGGGACAAGTTGATCTGGTCCAGTATTGTTGTACCAATAAGAAAGAAAACATTTTTAAGTAGTCGAGTAGGGATTGGGTCTAACAGACACGTGAATAATTTAGATCCATTGACGACTGAGGTCAGCTCAGAGAGGTCAAAGGTCGTCGAAGTTGAAGAAATGCCCACAGCCACTGCCGGGTGGGCCTGGCCGATTTCCTCTCTAATTCTGACAATTTTATTGCTAAAGAAGCTCATAAAGTCTTCACTACTGAGAGCTGCAGGGATGCACGGCTCAACAGAGTTGTGGCTCTTTGTCAGCCTGGCTACAGTGCTGAACAGAAAACGTGGGTTATTTTTATTATCCTCTATTAACACTGAATAATAAGCTTTTTTTAAAATTACTATAAACTTACTTAACATTTATTTTACTACAGTTGCTCCTTTGAGAAATTGTTCTCTTCTTCTTGTAGACCTCCCTGACCTGACTCTAGGCTGTTTGGTTCCCGTAGACCTCCCTGACCTGACTCTAGACTGTTTGGTTCCTGTAGACCTCCCTGACCTGACTCTAGACTGTTTGGTTCTTATAGACCTCCCTGACCTGACTCTAGACTGTTTGGTTCCTGTAGACCTCCCTGAGTAGACTCTAGATGTTTTAGTTCCTGTAGACCTCCCTGACCTGACTCTAGATTGTTTTAGTCCTGTTGACCTCCCTGACTAGACTCTAGGCTGTTTGGTTCCCGTAGACCTCCCTGACCTGACACTAGACTGTTTGGTTCCTGTAGACCTCCCTGACCTGACTCTAGACTGTTTGGTTCCTGTAGACCTCCCTGACCTGACTCTAGACTGTTTGGTTCTTGTAGACCTCCCTGACCTGACTCTAGACTGTTTGGTTCCTGTAGACCTCCCTGAGCTGACTCTAGACTGTTTGGTTCCTGTAGACCTCCCTGACCTGACTCTAGACTGTTTGGTTCCTGTAGACCTCCCTGACCTGACTCTAGACTGTTTAGTTCCTGTAGACCTCCCTGAGTAGACTCTAGACTGTTTGGTTCCTGTAGACCTCCCTGACTAGACTCTAGACTGTTTGGTTCCTGTAGACTCCCCTGATCTAAATAATCCCAACTCGACTACTCAAAAATGTTTTCTCTCTCATTTGTACGACAATACTGGAACAGATCAACTTGTCCCTGGTCTTAGGATTTGTGCCACAGGCTTTTAAAGTCGCAGTAATCAAACCTTTACTTAAAAAAACCCTCTCTTGACCCAGATATTTTAGATGATTATAGACCGATTTCCAACCTTCCTTTTATCTCTAAAATTCTGGAAAGTTGTATAGAAATGATCTATTTGAAGTTCAGTCAGGGTTCAGATGCATCATAGCACAGAAACACCACTGGTTCCAGTCTCCAATGACCTTCTTATGGACTCAGATACTGGATTAGTGTCCATACTGGTTCTGCTGGACCTCAGATAATGGATTAGTGTCCATACTGGTTCTGCTGGACCTCAGATAGTGGATTAGTGTCCATACTGGTTCTGCTGGACCTCAGATAATGGATTAGTGTCCGTACTGGTTCTGCTGGACCTCAGATAATGGATTAGTGTACATACTGGTTCTGTTGGACCTCAGTGCTGTTTTGATACTATAGATCACAGCACCCCACCCCCACCCCCCACCCCCTTGTTTGCACATATATTTATGGTTAATACCAGGTTTGATAGAACCCAAGAGTTATATATATATCCATTTTTGTGCATAGGTGTGTACAAGTGTGTTCCCTTCAACAGCCCTCATGACAGTCTAACCATTTTTATTGATCCCTGAAGAAAGAAAATGAAAAGAAAAAGGAGGGGGAAATAAATATTCTGTTAAAATCACCGGGTGTTGAATGTAAAAGACTAGAAAAGGTGGAACATGAAAAAACAAGAAAGAAAGAGGAGAGAGTGGTGGTGCAGTCTGTGCCTGTGTCTAAGTGTTGTTTTTAGAGTAAAGGTGGACACAGGTCAATCAGGTGTTACAAGGTAAAATGCATTAAGGATATTAATGACTGGATGTGACACAATTTTATTCAGCTAAACAAAAACAAAACTGAGGTCATTGTCCTTGGAGCCAAAGAGAAACAATCACAGGTCACCACAGAGCTTCTATCTTAACACCTAAAAACCACCAACCAGGCCAGAAATCTGGGTGTAGTGATGGACTCAGACCTACATTTGGAGAAACACATTAAAGCAATAACAAAGTCAGCCTACTATCTCCTCAAGAACATATCAAGGTTAAAAGACCTCCAGACCAGAATCTCTCCATAGGTTTGGAGTTTAGTACCTTTGCTGCAGACAGCAGGATAATTTTGACCAGGACAACATTCATGTTGGCTCCCAGAGAATGATCCTGGTAGATCTCGTTAATCTGGAACAGACAAAAACATCTGAAATGAATCTCACCAGAACCAACACCAGGGTTCCTGATCTGCGGTCCAGACCAGAGACCGACCCTTCACTGAGATAGATGCAGGTAAGGCTTCAGTCTAATGTCAGACTTCCTCTAAGCACAGAGGAGACTGATCTGCGTGACTGGAACCTGAAATATCTGCATCAGTCTCGGTATGCAACCGGTAAGAAAAACTAGGCGAACCACTTTGAATTAACTGAATTTTGTTGTAAAAATAATCTGATCTTCTATTACATCACAATAACAATTACTTTGTGCTTAATCTTAGAGTTTCTGTCTCTTTTCTCGGTCCTGGAAGTAAAAGTGACCAGAACTCTGGGAGTTACCAGCTGGTGGAAGCTTCTTCAGCAGCAGTGACTTCAACAAGATCTTCCAGGATCTCTGGGTCAGAGCTGCTCAACGTTCAGGTAGAAATCTGGATCATCTGTCTTTCCAGAACTCCACCAGACACGTTTGTAGGATGTCTGGACTAAAAGTCTTTTTGGAGCTCACGCCACAGCATCTCTGTGGGGTTCAGGTCTAGACTTCCAATGAGCTCTTTTTGACACTTTGGATGCTCAGGACCAGATTCTGCTTTGTTTGACCAGACATGACTCTTTCAGGGGGGTTGGAGCTCATGTAGGCCACCAGTTTAGAGGAAGTTATCAGATTTCATTATCCAGCCACAGTTATACCCAAACCAAGACCTCTGGTTTTTCACCTACTATATTCATGAGCGTCAGCAAGTACTTCTGGATGTGTTCGTGGCCATGAAACAGAAGAACAGAGTAATCCACAGCCAGCAGGACCTGGAGAAGGAGAAAGAAACTTCTCAGAGAAGCCTCACCTCAACAGTTCATTTGTCTCTCTGACAGCTTTGTTACCTCAATGCTGAAGAGCTCAGCCTCCACTGTATAACGCCGTCTGCGACCAGAACCAGATCCTGGTGGAACTGGACTGTGGGTCCAGTTCAGAGAGCCCAAGAGAGGACCTACAAAGAAACAGAACCACGTCAAGGTTGATTAGTTGGAGTTCAGGGCTATTTTAAGTATTCTAGAGCTTCTTCTGTAAAACTCTAGTGAGATGGAGAAGTTCAAACCTATAAAGTCCCATGTTCTGTTTTTTCTTACGTTCAAAGGTTCAGAATGGTCTTTAAATGTTTACAGTTTTCAGAATGTTTTCAGTTGTCAAAGTGTCTAGTTGACAGTTTACTGACTAATTTGACAGATTAAAAAATTAAAGTATTAACGATCAGTCATACCAGGAGCTGCAGACAGTCCTCCAAAATTAAAAAACCCTCAAACTAATTGTGATGGAAAATATTAAACCTGCGACCTGACTGGTGCTCAGATCCATATGTTGGCTTTGACAGATTTTTTTGATTGACAGGCACTTCTACAGCTTTTCACACCAACCCAGACCTTTCCAGAAACTTTCAGAACAACCCAGACCCTTCCACACCAACCCAGACCCTTCCAGAACCTTTCAGAACAACCCAAACCCTTCTAAAACCTCCAAGAACAACCCAAACGCTTCTATAACCTTCAGGAACAACCCAGACCCTTCCACACCAACCCAGACCCTTCTAAAACCTTCCAGAACAACCCAGACCCTTCCACACCAACCCAGACCCTTCTAAAACCTTCCAGAACAACCCAGACCCTTCCACGCCAACCCAGACCCTTCTAAAACCTTCAAGAACAACCCAGACCATTCTAACATTTTCCACACCAACCCAGACCTTTCCAGAAACTTTCAGAACAACCCAGACCCTTCCACACCAACCCAGACACTTCCAGAACCTTTCAGAACAACCCAAACCCTTCTAAAACCTCCAAGAACAACCCAAACCCTTCTATAACCTTCAGGAACAACCCAGACCCTTCCACACCAACCCAGACCCTTCTAAAACCTTCCAGAACAACCCAGACCCTTCCACACCAACCCAGACCCTTCTAAAACCTTCCAGAACAACCCAGACCCTTCCACACCAACCCAGACCCTTCTAAAACCTTCCAGAACAACCCAGACCCTTCCACACCAACCCAGACCCTTCTAAAACCTTCCAGAACAACCCAGACCCTTCCACACCAACCCAGACCCTTCTAAAACCTTCCAGAACAATCCAGACCCTTCCACGCCAACCCAGACCCTTCTAAAACCTTCAAGAACAACCCAGACCATTCTAACATTTTCCACACCAACCCAGACCGTTCTAAAACCTTCCAGAACAACCCAGACCCTTCCAGGGTCAGAACAAGTCGGAACTGGTCTCAGGTAGCGTTAACAGTACCAGACACATTATCTTGACTAATAATAATGATTTATGATGTTCTGTTTGGGTCTTTATTCACAGTTCAGAAATCAAATCAGCACTAAGTAGCTAAAGTAATGAAAACTAACCACAGATGAGGACCTGCAGGTCTGACTTTGGACCCTAGTGGTCAATTCACTTTTATTTAAACAGCGTCTATTACAACACAAGTTGTCTGGTAGGTAAAAACGGCAGGTAAAAACTCCCTTTAAGAGGGAAGAAACCTGGATCAGGACCTGGATCATAAGGGGGAAGAAACCAGGACCTGGATCATAAGGGGGGAGAAACCTGGATCAGGACCTGGATCATAAGGGGGACCCTCCTGCTGAAGACCAGCAGGTAGAACAGGAAGTAGAGAGGAGAGACACAGACACACCGTCAAAGGTACCAAAGACCAGATCCATCAGTATAATTATCTGTTACCTGGAGAACTGAGACTTCTATGTATATATGGGTAGTTGTTGATCCACACAGACAAGAACAAACTGCCTTCAAAGAAAAATCACATGTCCTGTACATTAAATGAATAAAGTAATATTTTCTTATGGCTCTGTCAGTAAGTTAAAAAGAAAACATTTTCAACAGGCAAACAGCTAAAAAGCAATTTTCCTTCAAAAACAAAATATGTTCCTTATATTAAGATAAATGCATAAATGAAACTGCATGCATTATAAACTGAAAATGCAAAATTATGCTGCTCTATTATCCTACCAATTACTGCTTCAAATAGTAAAATGAGAAAATATAGAATAAATCAAATCAGTTGTATTCTTTCTCATGGCTCTTATCTGCAATTTCCCCTGAGTCCATTAACTAAAATAAATATAAATAAATAAATAAAATACAATAAAATAAAAGAAAATTCAAAAATATGTCCATATTCTTGTCTTTGTCTGTGTGTTTCTTAGACGTTGCATGGTGCCTTCTTAAAGTGTATTCTTTCATTACAGCCAAACTTTCTCCACACAGAAGACACACAGGTTTGCCATTTACCTCAGTGAACATGTACTCTGCCTCCCACCGAGCTTGAAACCCCTGTTCTCAGCATCCACCTTCCGTTTAGCCATTTTTTGAGAGGAGGTAGCTGAAAGTTGACATCTGCTCTGACTGCTAATGACGGATGAAACCGAAGTCCGCTTGCTGTGCTGCAGTGAGTTTGCGGGTTACCGTTGCATTGTGGGAAATGTAGTATTGGTGCGTGCAAAACACCAGCGGGCGGCTACGGCCTGCGGGCCGGTTCTAATACTAATCAAATGTCATCCCGGGGGCCATAGATAATTCATCCGCGGGCCTTGACTTTGACATATGTGATCTAGACCCTAGTGGTCATTACAGAAATCCCAGAACTGCTATGAATCAAACTAAAATAAACCAGCTGGTTGGTGTGTCATTATGATCCTAAAAACAATGTAAACACATAGATCCACATGTCTGATGTGTGTGTGTGTGTGTGTGTGTGTGTGTGTGTGTGTGTGTGTGTGTGTGTGTGTGTGTGTGTGTGTGTGTGTGTGGTCTGGGTTCAGGGTCAGACTTGGGGGTTGTTGGGGTGGATCTGTTGCTCTGAAGACAAACTGACTTTCCGGAGCCGAACTCTCTGTAAACTCTGATCCTGCAGAGGCGGCAGACTCGGACTGCCACGTCGCAGCTGGCCTGGTGTGTGTGTGTGTGTGTGTGTGTGTGTGTGTGTGTGTGTGTGTGTGTGTGTGTGTGTGTGTGTGTGTGTGTGTGTGTTTGTGAGAGAGAGTTTCCTGGAAGAAGTCCACATTCTGCGGTTCTTTCCTTCAGCAGATCTTTTGCAGCTGCAGTGAGCTTCTGCGTGTTTGCCATTGCAGCACGCCACGTTCATGCATTCATGTGACCATCGTTCTACCAACCAGCTTCTAGAAGCAATCTCAGATCTCACAGCTGCTTGTTAAACAGATTTCTGTTCTGAAATAAAATCTTCAGTTTCACACTAACTGCTTTAATAAATAAGAAAAGATTTTCTTAACTGGCATGTACGGCAAACCAAGGAGGACGCAATATATCAATCCTTAAATGTGTCGGTTAAAAACTAGTAAAAAAATAGAGAACTGGATAAAAGACCACCAAATAACACCAATGTTTTTGATAAATGGTTTAAAAGCTGTGGGGAAAACAAATAAACAAAAAAACCCATTCTTGGCGGTATCTAAATGCTGCAAAAACATAGGACATATGGACTACCTGTAAAATATAAAGACACAATATTTATCCATCATCAGTTTCCTTGTATTTGGAACAGAAAACAGCTCTTTTAAACTACAACGCAGAGAAAACAGCCGTTACAAGAACAAACTTAAAAATCAGTTTATACTTTTTAAGAAACGCTTTTACTTAACAAAATCTGGAGACTTCAAAAAAATTTGTTCACTTGCAGGAGGAAAGTTTGTAGAAAATGTTGGGCTCTTGCAACTAGAACACAATTAAAAAAAGAATAAAATTACATTTTTTTCCCAGTAGAAGATAAAACTTAACTACAAGACTAGACAGTCTAGCACTTTCTTGCATGTGGAACATGTTTAAAATAAATAAATATTCTCTGGTTTTCTCACAACTAAAACATATCTAGAACATGGAATTTTCTATGTATGTAGAAAGAGTTTTTCGCGTCTAAGGTCTACAGTTGGCTTCTTCAGTGTCTGTGAAGGTTGATGTTTTGCTCATTATGATCTGGTGTTGCCCAACACATCCTAGTTAAAAAAAACAACTGTTTTAATGTATGTTCTAGTAGTTTGTAAAACAGTGTTTTCAACTACTTGAGGGCTACTGTATTATGACCCTGTGGCTTGTCATACACCTGGTTGCGAGTTATACACCAAATCAGGTTAGTGGAAATAACCAAGTCAGATTTTTCCGGTTCAGCCTGACCAAGTCTGTTTGACCAGACTTGGAGGCACATTCCATCATCTCACCTCTGAGACAGTCATCAGGGCTTTGACTGAAAGCTTCGGTTTGATTGACAGCTGGTTGTTTCTTGATAATGGCTGAGGAGCGGTAAATGATATGCTGTCGTCCTCTCTCCTCCTCGTCTCCTGACCTCCACTGATCCAATGGCTCGATAAAGAACTCATCCTGATTTGTCCGAATCATCCCCGCCTGGACACACGAGAGCAGGATGCTAGTGTAAATCTACTGTGGTTCTAGTGTTTCTATTGTTGACATCACTGTTAAAGTTTCTAGTATTGAATTCAAGTCAGATATTTTGATTTATGAGTTAGCAATATTAAATATTATGGCCCAGTAAGCTGGGGATAACGCAACTCAGCCTTAATGAGTAAAATAAAACATTTGTCAGCATGATTTAGGGTACATATATTTAAATCATTAGCATCATACATTAAACATTTACACATTTTGCATATTGTCAGTTTCAGCATTTATAGAGCAGCAGGAAGTTTTCTTGAACCCACAATAATTCTAGGCTGAATCCATGTTAATTAATCAGCATTGTCAAAATTCAGGAGAACTAAATTATGACTTTAAACAAAAAACAACTATTCTCAAAAAATAAGTCAGCGTTTCTGAGACAAAAGTCAGCATTTCTGAGACACAAGTCAGTGTTTCTGAGACAAAAGTCAGCATTTCTGGGACAAAAGTCAGCATTTCTTAAACACAAGTCAGCGTTTCTGAGACAAAAGTCAGCATTTCTGGGACATAAGTCAGCGTTTCTGAGACACAATTTAGCAGTTCTGAGACACAAGTCAGCATTTATGAGACAAAAGTCAGCAGTTCTGAGACACAAGTCAGCGTTTCTGAGACACAAGTCAGCATTTATGAGACAAAATTTAGCAGTTCTGAGACACAAGTCAGCATTTCTGGGACAAAAGTCAGCATTTCTCAGGCACAAGTCAGCAGTTCTGAGACACAAGTCAGCATTCATGAGACAAAAGTTAGCAGTTCTGAGACACAAGTCAGCTGTTCTGAGACACACGTCAGCAGTTCTGAGACATAAGTCAGCTGTTCTGAGAAAAAAGTCAGTGTTTCTGAGACAAAAGTCAGCATTTCTGAGACACAAGTCAGCGTTTCTGAGACAAAAGTCAGCATTTCTGAGACACAAGTCAGCATTTCTGAGACACAAGTCAGCGTTTCTGAGACAAAAGTCAGCATTTCTGGGACATAAGTCAGCGTTTCTGAGACAAAATTCAGCAGTTCTGAGACACAAGTCAGCGTTTCTGAGACAAAAGTCAGCATTTCTGCGACACAAGTCAGTGTTTCTGAGACCAAAGTCAGCGTTTCTGAGACACAAGTCAGTGTTTCTGAGACACAAGTCAGCTGTTCTGAGACACAAGTCAGCGTTTCTAAGAGACAAGTCAGCAATTCTGAGACACAAGTCAGGGTTTATGAGACAAAAGTTAGCAGTTCTGAGACAGAAGTCAGCAGTTCTGAGACAAAAGTCAGCAGTTCTGAGACAGAAGTCAGCGTTTCTGAGACACAAGTCAGCAGTTCTGAGACAAAAGTCAGCAGTTCTGAGACACAAGTCAGCATTTCTGAGACACAAGTCAGTGTTTCTGAGACAAAAGTCAGCATTTCTGCGACACAAGTCAGTGTTTCTGAGACAAAAGTCAGTGTTTCTGAGACACAAGTCAGTGTTTCTGAGACACAAGTCAGCATTTCTGGGACAAAAGTCTGCATTTCTGAGACACACGTCAGCAGTTCTGAGACAAAAGTCAGTGTTTCTGAGACAAAAGTCAGCGTTTCTGAGACACAAGTCAGCAGTTATGAGACAAAAGTCAGCATTTCTGAGACACAAGTCAGCATTTATGAGACAAAATTTAGCAGTTCTGAGACACAAGTCAGCTGTTCTGAGACAAAAGTCAGCAGTTCTGAGACAAAAGTCAGTGTTTCTGAAACACAAGTCAGCCTTTCTGAGACACAAGTCAGTGTTTCTGAGACAAAAGTCAGCATTTCTGGGACAAAAGTCAGCATTTTTCAGACACAAGTCAGCAGTTCTGAGACACAAGTCAGCATTTATGATACAAAAGTCAGCGTTTCTGAGACACAAGTCAGCGTTTATGAGACAAAAGTCAGCATTTCTGAGACAAAAGTTAGCAGTTCTGGGACAGAAGTCAGCATTTCTGAGACAAAAGTCAGTGTTTCTGAGACACAAGTCAGCATTTCTGAGACAAAAGTCAGTGTTTCTGAGACACAAGTCAGTGTTTCTGAGACAAAAGTCATCTTTTCTGGGACAAAAGTCAGCATTTATGAGACACAAGTCAGCGTTTCTGAGACACAAGTCAGCATTTCTGAGACACAAGTCACTGTTTCTGAGACAAAAGTCAGCATTTCTGGGACACAAGTCAGCGTTTCTGAGACAAAAGTCAGCATTTCTGCAACACAAGTCAGTGTTTCTGAGACAAAAGTCAGTGTTTCTGAGACACAAGTCAGGGTTTGTGAGACACAAGTCAGAAGTTCTGAGACACAAGTCAGTGTTTCTGAGACACAAGTCATCGGTTCTGAGACAAAAGTCAGCAGTTCTGAGACACAAGTCAGCAGTTCTGAGACACAAGTCAGCAGTTCTGAGACACAAGTCAGCAGTTCTGAGACACAAGTCAGCAGTTCTGAGGCACAAGTCAGTGTTTTTGAGACAAAAGTCAGTGTTTTTGAGATACAAGTCAGTGTTTCTCAAACACGAAAATCTCAAACTCAAACAAAGTCTGTGTTTCTGAGAGAACAGTCAGTGTTTCAGAGTATGATCCATAGCAATTTAGCAGCAGTTTTCTTCCCATTTTTTACTCACGTGAGTCCAGCATTTTGAAAACTTTTCAGGAAAATGTGCTTTTGCTGTCCCCTTTGAATCCCTCTCATCTTTCCTCCACATCTGGTTCCAGTCAAGAGCTCTGCTCAAACTGATGGAAGTGATACTCACTGAGACAAAGATTCTGCAGCTTGATATTTTTCTTGCTCATGTTCCTGCTCATGTTTCTGTTCATGTTCTTGCTCATGTTTCTGTTCATGTTCTTGCTCATGTTCCTGCTCATGTTACTGCTGGTCCTCTGTGATTCAGCTGCTGAGATCTTAACTGATTTTACATGAAAACTTTGTCTGTGTCATTCTGAATTAAGTCACATTTCTGACATATGACTTGCTGGAACCAACTAGCTCTACTGTTCCTCGAGAGGGAAGTCAGCACTTGATAAAACTCAACACTCCTTAGCAGCAGCAGCTTC
The DNA here is from genome assembly GCA_014839995.1 of Xenentodon cancila. Taxonomy (NCBI): domain Eukaryota; kingdom Metazoa; phylum Chordata; class Actinopteri; order Beloniformes; family Belonidae; genus Xenentodon; species Xenentodon cancila. The sequence goes on along the minus strand of CM026213.1, from coordinate 304,648 downwards.
CTCACAGTGGAGGAGGATGAAGGTCTGGAACACATATACTCACAGATCCCTTCAGGTCCTAGTTTTCAGTTGACATCATTCAGAGTCCAACACCTGGACTCGTTGACAAATAATGCTGATGATTTCTGAACCTCAGATTGAGGTCTGTGCTTTTGACTACAAACTGGATTCCAAAAAAGTTGGGACACTATACAAATCGTGAATAAAAACTGAATGCAATGATGTGTAGGTGCCAACTTCTAATATTTTATTCGGAATAGAACATAACTCACGGAACAAACGTTTAAACTGAGAAAATGTACCATTTTAAGGGAAAAATATGTTGATTCAGAATTTCATGGTGTCAACAAATCCCAAAAAAGTTGGGACAAGTAGAAAAAGTAAAAAGAAAAAGTAAATTTAAGCATAACGAGGAGCTGGACGAACAATTAACACTAATTAGGTCAATTGGCAACATGATTGGGTATAAAAAGAGCTTCTCAGAGTGGCAGTGTCTCTCAGAAGCCAAGATGGGTAGAGGATCACCAATTCCCACAATGTTGCGCAGAAAGATAGTGGAGCAATATCAGAAAAGTGATACCCAGCGAAAAATTGCAAAGACTTTGCATCTATCATCATCAACTGTGCATAACATCATCCAAAGATTCAGAGAATCTGGAACAATCTCTGTGAGAAAGGGTCAAGGCCGTAAAACCATACTGGATGCCCGTGATCTCCGGGCCTTAAACGACACTGCACCACAACCAGGAATGCTACTGTGAAGGAAATCACAGAATGGGCTCAGGAGTGGGAGTGGTGGCCTAGTGGTTACAGTGGTGGGCTTGGGCGTGGAGGACCCAGGTTCAAGCTGCCCACAATGGTAAATCACTGGGGGCCCCTGAGCAAGGCCCTTAAATCCCAATTGCTCCCCGGGGCGCTGGTTCTAGCAGCCCCACTGCTCACTAGTGAAACTAGTTGATGGGTTAAAAGCAGAGACTAATTTCGGTGCATCGTACATACAGTGTGTGCATGATGTCCACACTGACAAGAAAGGGAAGGAAGGAGGAAGGAAGAATACTTCCAGAAACCATTGTCAGTGAACACAATCCACCGTGCTATCGACGCTCGGTTCAGAAGCCTGCATCTCTGATGTTATGGGGTTGCATGAGTGCGTGTGGCATGGGCAGCTCGCATGTCTGGAAAGGCACCATCAATGCAGAAAAATATATTCAGGTTCTAGAACAACATATGCTCCCCTCCAGACGTCATCTTTTTCAGGGAAGACCCTGCATTTTTCAACAAGATAATGCCAGACCACATTCTGCATCAATCACAGCATCATGGCTGCGCAGGAGAAGGATCCGGGTACTGCAATGGCCAGTCTGCAGTCCAGATCTTTCACCTATAGAGAACATTTGGCGCATCATAAAGAGGAAGGTGCGACAAAGAAGGCCCAAGACGAGTTAGAGGCCTGTATTAGACCAGAATGGGAGAGCATTCCTATTTCTAAACTTGAGAAACTGGTCTCCTCTGTCCCCAGACGTCTGTTGAGTGTTGTAAAAAGAAGGGGAGATGCCACACAGTGGTGAAATGTCCTTGTCCCAACTTTTTTGGGATTTGTTGACTCCATAAAATTCTGAATCAACATATTTTTCCATTAAAATGGTACATTTTCTCAGTTTAAACTTTTGTTCCGTGAGTTATGTTCTATTCTGAATAAAATATTAGAAGTTGGGACCTTCACATCATTGCATTCAGTTTTTATTCACGATTTGTATAGTGTCCCAACTTTTTTGGAATCCGGTTTGTACTACCCCACAGAGGACCCAAGCCATACAGGTCCTTCTGCAGAAGGTGGGCCCTATGAGTCAGGTTTTCAGGTGCTCTCAAAAAAGCTGCTCCTGCAGGCCTTGCTTCAGGGTCTCCAGATAAGACCATCCGTTTCCATCTTCCTCTGTCAAACCAACAACCTGCAAAAACCTCTTCCACCATATCCAGAAATTTCCATCTGGCAACTTTAGCTCCAGCATAATTTTACCAACATTCATTATCTTGCTCTTGATGGGTCCAGACCTTCTCAGTCTATCCTCTATGAATTTATCTCCAGAGAAGAACTTCCTGTCTCTTAGTTAGTGCTGTTGTCTCCAACTAGAGAGAAGGTTCTGGTCTCTCTAGGTCTCATCCAGATCTAGGATGAAGCTGTTTTAAAGACCAGCTGCTTTAGTCTAATGTCCTATTCGTACTAGACTACAAGTAGCTCTGAATGAATTCTGTGATGACACATCACATTATGACAAGTGACAAAATTGAAAATGGCATACCAACTTTAGTTTTTGTTGCCGTGGTAAAGTAGCCTAAACTTAAATGTAACCGATAATTTCGTTAAAGCCCTAAATGTTTTGTCCTGTCAGAGAATCTATAAGCTTGATAAGGTCAAATGTTTTTTACTGAATGATGCAGCCACATGCGGCTTCATCTTACAGTTGTTCTTCTGCTGATGTGGACTTCTTTATAAGACTCAGTGTGAAGGTTAATGTTGATTCATGTCTTTATGTTTTCTAGCTAAAAATATCAGATAATTATAGCCTTCTATATGTGGTGAATATAGGCTGATGTACCATAATATCGCATTATGCACTGCAATACCAAAAATAAAGGAAAGAAAAAGACAGAAAAAGCAATGAAATTTTTGTTTTTTGTATTAAACAAAACAATAAAATATTCCAGCCTGCACATCATTAAATAACTGACAGGTGAACTCGGATGGGATTAAAATGATCTCATGACATGTGTTAGCTGAAAAAAGAGGGCTACAGGAACCAAACAGTCTAGAGTCAGGTCAGGGAGGTCTACAGGAACCAAACAGTCTAGAGTCAGGTCAGGGAGGGCTACAGGAACCAAACAGTCTAGAGTCAGGTCAGGGAGGTCTACAGGAACCAAACAGTCTAGAGTCAGGTGAGGAAGGGCTACAGGAACCAAACAGTCTAGAGTCAGGTCAGGGAGGTCTACAGGAACCAAACAGTCTAGAGTCAGGTCAGGGAGGTCTACAGGAACCAAACAGTCTAGAGTCAGGTGAGGAAGAGCTACAGGAACCAAACAGTCTAGAGTCAGGTGAGGAAGGGCTACAGGAACCAAACAGTCTAGAGTCAGGTCAGGGAGGTCTACAGGAACCAAACAGTCTAGAGTCAGCTCAGGGAGGTCTACAGGAACCAAACAGTCTAGAGTCAGGTCAGGGAGGTCTACAGGAACCAAACAGTCTAGAGTCAGGTCAAAGAGGTCTACAGGAACCAAACAGTCTAGAGTCAGGTCAGGGAGGTCTACAGGAACCAAACAGTCTAGAGTCAGGTGAGGAAGGTCTACAGGAACCAAACAGTCTAGAGTCAGGTCAGGGAGGTCTACAGGAACCAAACAGCCTAGAGTCAGGTCAGGGAGGTCTACAGGAACCAAAAGGTCCAGAGTCAGGTCAGGGAGGTCTACATGAACCAAACAGTCTAGAGTCAGGTCAGGGAGGTCCACAGGAACCAAACTGTCTAGAATAAGGTCAGGGATATCTAAAGGAACAAAACAGTCTAGAGTCAGGTCAGGGAGGTCTACAGAATCCAGTCTAGAGTCAGGTCAGGGAGGTCTACAGGAACCAAACAGTCTAGAGTCAGGTCAGGGAGGTCTACAGGAACCAAACAGTCTAGAGTCAGGTCAGGGGGGTCTACAGGAACCAAACAGTCCAGAGTCAGGTCAGGGAGGTCTACATGAACCAAACAGTCTAGAGTCAGGTCAGGGAGGTCTACAGGAACCAAACTGTCTAGAATAAGGTCAGGGATATCTAAATGAACAAAACAGTCTAGAGTCAGGTCAGGGAGGTCTACAGAATCCAGTCTAGAGTCAGGTCAGGGAGGTCTACAGGAACCAAACAGTCTAGAGTCAGGTCAGGGAAGTCTACAGGAACCAAACAGTCTAGAGTCAGGTTAGGGAGGTCTACAGGAACAAAACAGTCTAGAATCAGGTCAGGGGGGTTTACAAGAACCAAACAGTCTAGAGTCTACTCAGGGATGTCTACAGGAACCGAACAATCTAGAGTCAGGCCAGGAAGATCTACCAGAACCAAACAGTCTAGAGTCAGGTCAGTGAGGTCTACAGAATCCAGTCTAGAGTCAGTTCAGGGAGGTCTACAGGAACCAAACAGTCTAGAGTCAGCTCAGGGAGGTCTACAGGAACTAAACAGTCTAGATTCAGGTCAGGGAGGTCTACAAGAACCAAACAGTCTAGAGTCAGATCAGGGAGGGCTACAGGAACAAAACAGTATAGAGTCAGATCAGGGAGGGCTATAGGAACCAAATAGTCTAGAGTCAGGTCAGGGAGGTCTACAGGTACCAAACAGTCTAGAGTCAGCTCAGGGAGGTCTACAAGAACCAAACAGTCTAGAGTCACGTCAGGGAGGTCTACAGGAACCAAACAGTCTAGAGTCAGGTCAGGGATATCTACAAGAACCAAACAGTCTAGAGTCAGGTCAGGGAGGTCTATAGGAACTAAACAGTCTAGAGTCAGGTCAGGGAGGTCTACAAGAACCAAACAGTCTAGAGTCAGGTCAGGGAGGTCTACAGGAACCAAACAGTCTAGAGTCAGGTCAGGGAGGTCTACAGGAACCAAACTGTCTAGAGTCAGGTCAGGAAGGTCTACAGGAACAAAACAGTCTAGAGTCTACTCAGGGAGGTCTACAGGAACCGAACAGTCTAGAGTCAGCTCAGGGAGGTCTACAGGAACCAAACAGTCTAGAGTCAGGTCAGGGATATCTACCAGAACCAAACTGTCTAGAGTCAGGTCAGGGAGGTCTACAGAATCCAGTCTAGAGTCAGTTCAGGGAGGTCTACAGGAACCAAACAGTCTAGAGTCAGGTCAGAGAGGTCTAAAGGAACTAAACAGTCTAGATTCAGGTCAGGGAGGTCTACAAGAACAAAATAGTCTAGAGTCAGATCAGGGAGGGCTACAGGAACCAAACAGTCAAGAGTCAGGTCAGGGAGGGCTACAGGAACCAAACAGTCAAGAGTCAGGTCAGGGAGGGCTATAGGAACCAAACAGTCTAGAGTCTAGTCAGGGAGGTCTACAGGAACCAAACAGTCTAGAGTCAGCTCAGGGAGGTCTACAGGAACCAAACAGTCTAGAGTCAGGTCAGGGATATCTACAAGAACCAAACAGTTTAGAGTCAGGTCAGGGAGGTCAACAGGAACCAAACAGTCTAGAGTCAGCTCAGGGAGGTCTACAGGAACCAAACAGTCTAGTGTCAGGTCAGGGAGGTCTACAGGAACCAAACAGTCTAGGGTCAGGTCAGGGAGCTCTACAAGAACCAAACAGTCTAGAGTCAGGTCAAGGGGTTTTACAGGAACCAAACAGTCTAGAGTCAGGTCAGGGAGGTCTACAAGAACCAAACAGTCTAGAATAAGGTCACGAAGGTCTACAGGAACCAAACAGTCTAGAGTCAGGTCACGAAAATCTACAGGAACCAAACAGTCTAGAGTCAGCTTATGTAGGTGTACAGGACCTAAACAGTCTAGAGTCAAGCCAGGGAGGTCTACAGGAACAAAACAGTCTAGAGTCAGCTCAGGGAGGTCTACAGGAGCAAAACTGTCTAGAGTCAGGTCAGGGAGGTCTACAGGAACCAAACATTCTAGAGTCAGGTCAGGGAGGTCTACAGGAACAAAACAGTCTAGAGTCAGCTCATGTAGGTCTACAGGAACCAAACAGTCTAGAGTCAGGTCAGGGAGGTCTACAGGAACAAAACAGTCTAGAGTCAGCTCAGGGAGGTCTACAGGAACAAAACAGTCTAGAGTCAGGTCAGGGAGGTCTACAGGAACCAAAAAGTCTAGAGTCAGGTCAGGGAGGTCTACAGGAACAAAACAGTCTAGAGTCAGGTCAGGGAGGTCTACAGGAACCAAACAGTCTAGAGTCAGGTCAGGGAGGTCTACAGGAACCAAACAGTCTAGAGTCAGCTCAGGGTTGTCTACAGGAACCAAACAGTCTAGAGTCAGGTCAGGGTGGTCTACAGGAACCAAACAGTCTAGAGTCAGGTCAGAGCCTAAGGAATTCACTGAAGAAATGCCACAGAAGCTGCCTGGTGGGTCCGGTTTATTTCCTCTCTAATTTTGACAGTTTTACTGCTAAAGATGTTCATAAAGTCATAAACTCTTCACTACTGAGAGCTGCAGGGATGCACGGCTTAACGGAGTTGTGGTTTTTTGTCAGCCTGGCTACAGTGTTGAACAGAAAATGTGTATTATTTTCATTATCTTCTATTAATGACAAATAATAGGCTGTTCTATCACTGTGAAAGGCATTGGTATATACTAGTAAATTATCCTTCTTTGGATGATATGACTAATTTATTCCAAAACTACAGCTTCCTTTCTAGTTTATGCACTTTGGTTCAGCATATAGATATACAATTTATACCACGGAGCTAAGATACTTTAGTTTGCTCACTTGTATAATTCATCCAACCTCATAAACTTATGAGACTACATAAAAAATGTGTGACCTGATAAAACCTTTGATATCAGATTTTATAAACTTATCAATGTCACAAACTCATCAGACCTCATAAACCCCTCAGACCTCAAAAATTAATCAGTCCTCATAAACTTATCAAACCTCAGGTGACCAAGGAACCACTTTTATGTAGTGTGCAGTTTGAAACCTGTGTCATGAAAAATCTGGGTCAGATGACACCTACCAGTCCGTCACAGTTGCTGATGGCGACAGACGTGTTCTCCATGTCAGAGACTGTTCCTGTGTAGTAGCAGCCACTGTCTTTGATTGGGTCAGAGTGAAGGTGTCCCAACTCCTCCCACTCCATGGTGGCGGCTGGGGCAATTAGGTGAGTGTTGGGACGCAGACGTAGGTGGAGTTCCTTACCAAAGACCGTAACATTGTAGAATAGTTCTTCCTCTATGTTCTGGCCATGCCTCCTCCAGGATGGTGTTAGTGTTGGTGGGGCCTCTTGCAATGTAGGTGTTATTGTTGTAGTCCTGTCATTGTTCAGGATGATGGGTAAGTCCTCTGTTAAAGGGGCATTCCTTTTCCATCGCTGCAGCTGGTAGGCAGAGACTGACGTTGATAGGAAGCGCCCCTTTGAGTTGGTTCTGATTGGACAAATGATGCTGAACTCTGACAGAACTTGGTGGAGAGAATCTGACACAGAAATAGAGAAAGAAAGCATCATGTTTTACTGGATACCAAACTTCTGATGGTTTATTCTTTTCTAACAAGTACTTGCTAAAGACAGAAAATAACACAAGAATCATAATAACAATAATTAATCTTTATTTCAAAGCATTTTTTATAAATTTCTTTACATATTTAAAAAAAATACAAGTTAAAAACAGAGCACCACTTACCATACATTACTACATGAGAACCCTCAGAAGATACAGGTGAACACCTGCACAATCACCTGGATTACTGACTACCTGACAAACACAGTTTGGGAGACTGACTGGTCATGTGTTCGACCAGGTGGTCAGAGGCACAGGAGCACCACAGGGGATTGTACTCTCACCACTGCTCTCAGACTTCCTGTACAAGTCAGAGTCCTGTCATCTGCAGAAATACTCAGATTACTCTGCAGTTGTGGGGTGTATCAGTGACGGACAGGAGACTGAGGACAGAGAACTGGTGGGCCGTATTGTGGCATCATGTAGGAACAATCATCTCATCTTGAATGTGGACCAGGATTAAGTCAAATAGGTTTTCTATCATCAGAGAAGAAGTGGAGGTGGTGGAGGAGTATAAATACCTCAGTGTTCACCTGGACATCAGACTGGACTGCAGATACAACACTGGTTCTGTTTATAAGAAAGGACAGAGCAGACTTCCTAAGGAAGTTTGGTCCTTCAGCGTTTGCAGCAAGATGTTGAATATCTTCTATAAATCATCAATCACGTCTGCAGTCATCTGTTGGAGAGCAGCATCAGAACCAGTGAGTTAAAGAAAGTTAAAGAAGGCTGGTTCTGTTCTGGGGTCTGTTCTGGAACCTCTGGAGATGATTGTGCAAAGGTGGATACTTCATAAACTGAAGAAGACCATGGATGACCCTGAGCAACAACCCTGGTCTGGAAGGTTCTTAGAATAAAGCTTAGCTTAAAGGAGTGAACTTGTAGAGTAGAATAAAGTGAATAAAATGTCATAGGTTTTTAAAAGTCGACTGCAAATGTCGGTAAACTTCTCCAGATGGTCCAGGCCTCTGTAAAACTGGATCAATTCAATTCAATTTTATTTGTATAGCGTCTATTACAATAAAAGTTCTCTCCAGGATCTTTCCAGAGACCAGAACCCCGATCAATTATTACATAAACAACAGCAGGTAAAAACTTCCCTAGTAGAAGAAAAACTTTAAGCCAAACAGTGGCAGGAAAAACTCAGGATCAGGACCTGGACCATAAGGGGGAAGAAACCTGGACCAGGACCTGGATCATAAGGGTAAGAAACCTGGATCAGGACCTGGATCATAAGGGGGAAGAAACCTGGACCAGGACCTGGATCATAAGGGGGGACCCTCCTGCTGAAGACCAGACGGGTAGAGCAGGAAGTAGAGAGAAGAGACACAGACACACCGTCAAAGGTACCAAAGACCAGATCCATCAGTATAATTATCTGTTACCTGGAGAACTGAGAGTTTTCTGTCCATCAGACTGGTACCTGGTTAGTTGGTGGACTACAGAGACCACTATCTAAACAGGTGTAGACAGCAGACACTGAGGTGGTCAGAGGTGGGACTGCAGGTCAGTGGATCATGTTGGTCCCCCTGCAGCAGGTCTACAGCAGCAGATCCAGATGAAGCTGTGTTGAAGACCAGCTGCTCCAGTCTGGTCCTGCAGCTGCAGCTGTGACTACTGGTCCTGACACACTAAAGTTTACACCAACTAGATGTTTTACTGAACACAAACGTTTGAAGTTTGGTTTAAAGGTGGAGGTGGTGTCAGCCTCCTTCACCCAAACTGGAAGTTGGTTCCATAGTGATGGTTCCTGAGAGCAGAAGACCCATCCTCCAGATCTACATCTGGATCTTCTAGGAACTACGAGTAAACCTGCACTCTGAGAACAGAGAACTCTGTTAGGAACATGAGGAACCATCAGGTCTTGGAGAAAACCAGGAGTTTGGATGTTTAGGACTTTATAACAAGTAATAAAATGTTGAACTGGATTCTGAGTTTTCCGGGGAGCCGATGGAGGGAAGTGAACACTGAAGAGACGTGGTCTCTTGTTGATTCCTGTCAGCATTCGCGCTGCTGCATTTTGGATCATCTGGAGGATCTTCAGAGAATTACTTGGACATCCAGCCAACAACACATTACAGTAATCTAGTCTAGAAGATACAAACGTGTGAATTAGTTTTCCAGCATCACTCTGGGAGAGGATGCTCCTGATCTTTGAGATATTACGGAGGTGGAAAAACACGCTTTTACAAACCTGATTAATATTCTGTTTAAATGACAAATCCTGATCAAAATAACTCCAAGGTTTCGCACAGTTTTACTGTCATTGCAACACCATCTAATCCCTTCCTAAGGTGTTTGGGACCAGAAAGACACTAGTTTCAGTGTCCAGCTTCAAAATATTTGTAGTTTTAAATCAAACGTCTCAGATGGATCAGGAATCAAAGTTAAACTTTTACGTTACAGTTCAGTTTTTATTTGAAAATAAGTTCTGCAGAACTGTAACAGAAACATGTAAAAGTGGAGTAGATAAATACGTGTTTGAACAGTATCTGATGATTTAGACACACACGCATGCATGCATGCACGTACATATACACACACGCATGGGAGGTTATGCTGAAATCTGATCTGGATGGTTCACATTCCCCAAACGCCTAAAACCTAAAAACTCAGTTTTACTGATGAGTCGCTCCGGGCAGCTGCTCTGTGATTGGCCGGCTGCTACACACACACACACACACACACACACACACACACACACACACACACACACACACACACACACACACACACACTCACACATGGGTCATAGGTCAGAGCTGTCAATCTCACCTGCATGGTTGCTGATGTAGACGGAGAGGCAACAGTTGCTCTGCAGCATAAACATCAGCATCAGCAATCCAAGACGAGACTCCTCCATGCTGACAGACGGACAGACGAACTGAGAGCAGCCTGAGCACCCAGACACTCCTCCACTCTGTTATTATCTCCTCCCTCTGAACCTCTGTCTGTCCGTCTGTGGGTTGGTCTGCAATCCTGCAAGAAGTGAAGGGAGCACTGGAGTTCCTGAAGGCAACATTGATGGATGTGAAGGCAGCACTGCAGGTTCTGCTTCTAGTCTTCTGGTTCATGCAGATGTTTGACAAAGACCTTCTCTCTGTCCAGCTGCTGTCTGAATGTGGAAGCTGGACAAAGTATTTATGAGAGGAGGTCTTCTGTCTGTGAAGATCCAGCAGCGCCACCTGCTGGACAATAGCCACACGCACAGCAGATCCAGAGACTGGAGTTTCCAGACTTGGTTCCGTTCATCAAACTAAGTCATTAGTCAGGATCCATTTCCAACATGTGAATGCTCCAAACGAAATCACCTGAGAGATTGTGACTGTGGACGACATGTTTGGCCCATCCAATATCAGATGTGATGGGGATGGGTCCCCCCTTATGATCCAGGTCCTGGTCCAGGTTTCTCCCCCCTTATGATCCAGGTCCTGGTCCAGGTTTCTTCACCCTTATGATCCAGGTCCTGATCCAGGTTTCTTCACCCTTATGATCCAGGTCCTGGTCCAGGTTTCTTCCCCCTCATGATCCAGGTCCTGGTCCAGGTTTCTTCCCCCTTATGATCCAGGTCCTGGTCCAGGTTTCTTCCCCCTCATGATCCAGGTCCTGGTCCAGGTTTCTCCCCTCCTAAAGGGGAGTTTTTACCTGCCGTTGTTTCTGTAATAACTGATCTGGGTTCATGTTCTGGTCTCTGGAAAGATCCTGGAGACGACTTGTGTTGTAATAGATGCTATATAAATAAAATTGAAAATTTAAATTGAATTGATGGATGACGCAGAGGTGTCGGAAGCATTTAAAACAGGGACATTTTTAATTAAATGAGATGCACATTTCCTGCATACTGGTGCATTTTAGTAGGTTTTTCAACACCTACTGTAAAAGTGTGGACTTGGCTTGATTGTTGAAAACACATCTATGACCGTTTAATATCACTGGATGTGGATTTTGGATGAAAAAGCTGAATACAATTCTTTGCTTGTTTGCAAAAACCTGGCAAATAAAGTAAAAAAAAACAACAAAAAAAACCTTCCAGTCTGTAGTTTTATAACAGAAAGTAAACATTGCTAAGCTTCCAGCTAATTCTTAATTGTTTATTTTAATGCAACATTTATTTAACATGACATTAAGCTAATATGAGAACATGTAACAGAAGAACATTTTTTAGTGGAACATTCTCAGATGGTGATTTATGTGGCGTTACCTCCTCCAGTCACTTAATGATGTCATCATTAGTGTATCATTTACAATTTTTATCCATTTTGTGACGCTGTAGCTGAGAGGAATAAAATCATGGGATAGAGACAAAGAGAGTAAAAAAACATTCAAATTAAAGGTGAATAATTATGAAGACAAACAAATGAATAAAAATGATGTATTAGGTAATATGAGTTATTATTTTATGACTCTGGTCCAGCGTAGATGAGCACTGGACTCACGGATATGGGCACCGAGAATCAAATGTTTGCTGCTGGGACTGCAGCTGAGAGCGTCGGACCGAGACTGGCAGTTGCTCAATGCATGTTCTAGTGTGTCCTAGTGTTCTTGTGTGTTCTAGTGTGTCCTAGTGTTCTTGTGTGTTCTAGTGGGTACTAGTGTTCTTGTGTGTTCTAGTGGGTACAAGTATTTTTGTGTGTTCTAGTGTGTAGTAGTGTATACTAATGTTCTTTTGTATACTAGTGTTCTTGTGTATACTAGTATTCTTATGTGTTCTAGTGTGTAGTAGTGTATACTAATGTTCTTTTGTATACTAGTGTTCTTGTGTATACTAGTATTCTTATGTGTTCTAGTGTATACTAGTGTTCTTGTGTATACTAGTATTCTTATGTGTTCTAGTGTATACTAGTGTTCTTGTGTGTGCTAGTGGGTACTAGTGGGTAGAGGTAAGATCTTAAGCCCAAGCCCGAGCCCGACCCGACCCTGACCCGAATTTCGGGCCGGCTCGGGCCTAAAATATCATTCATTACGTTCGGGTCGGGTCGGGTCGGGCCGGGCTTCTATCTCGCTGACTTTTTTAAAAATAAATATATGTTTATAAAAATGTATACTAAAACGATGTGTGGAATGTGGACACTAAACTAAGGAATACTTGCTATAAAATAAATAATTTGGATAAAACAGAAGGCGCTGTAAGGTAATTGCTGTTTAACCTCTATACGAGCGCAGAGCCAGAGCTGTGCGCACGTGAACGCGCCCTCTTCATAATCTTCCCCTCCACAAGTCCGCATCTATTTTGACTCGGTTTCCCTGATTATGGAGCAGCAAGAATTCAAGGATAAACTAAAGACAGGGGAACTTAAACGGTAAACACACACCGGGAAGAGTGAGGTGTGGAAAAGCTTCAACTTGATGATGTAAAATGCTCCAGAAACTTGCGTTGGCGTCGCTGGATGTCGTCAACGTGGCGCTTTGCTTTCATACGAGAGCAAAAAGACCGGCACCTCGACGCTGAGCAGGCGTTTAAACCTGACATTTTTCCCCGTCAACTCTTAAAAAATCCATCAATGATGGCAAATTGTCGGTTAATGTGACCTCTGCAGACACAGAAATATAACAGATGTAAATGTTTATCCAGTCTTGTTAAACTTAGATTTCGTTACAAAATTTCGTTAATTTGTTAGCATAAATCACCTCCTCCTCCCGAAACCCAACAAATAAAATATGAAATGTCGGGTTTGCTTCGGGCTCGGGCTGGGTCGGGCTTTAATACCCGCGGGCCCGGGTCGGGTCGGGCTGGATTTTTTAGGCCCGATCTTACCTCTACTAGTGGGTACTAGTGTATCTGTCAGGTTTAAACGACCTAACATTTGTTAAACACACAATAAGGAAGAAAGACAAAGTCAGTAAGTTTTTCATACATCATCATGGAGGACGGACAGAGAACTCAGCCACATCTACGCTGCTCTCGTCTCTGTCCACCCCCCCTCTGATGGCCTCTTGAGGCTTTTATTGAAAATAAGGAGGTCACAGATTACATGAAGATAAGCAACAAGTACAAGATATATTCTGACGTGTGCAATTATCTTATAAGACGAGCAGTATACACTGTGTAAATGAACAATGAGATTAAATAAAGAGTGTGTTAAAGTTTTAACCCTATCATTCCCTCCTGCTTTAACACATCTTTGTTTATTTCACGCCGTCCAAGACCACTTCAGGTGATCTTCAGTCATGGAGTCATTTTTCATGAGAACAAAGACATTTACGCTCAGAGGGTTTCTATAAGGCAAAAAGAAGAGATATTAATATCATCATTATCAGAGTCAAGACCCAACAGCAGATACATTTGTGCCACACGGTCTTCCACGGTGAGACGGCTGTGGTGATCAGTCGGTTCAGCAGTGCACGCAGACATCGGAATGCAACAACAACCACACAATGTCAGAAATGCTGAAAATACAGCGATGGATACTAGTACAGAAGATTCCAAGGTTCGGTACTCGCCACATGCATCCAGCCAGGAGTCCCACATGGAGGTGTCAACACCGCAGTGCTTCTCAGCACTTTCACCATTCAGGGTCCGCAGCCCTCGTATGGTCTTGGTAAGACCACCATCTGCAGCGGCGTTATCAGAAGTCCAAACTGTTTTCCAAACATGGCACACACACACACACACACACACACACACACACACACACACACACACACACACACACACACACACACACACACACACACACACACACACACACACACACACACACACACACCTCCCTTCTCCAGGACAATCCTGTTCTGGAAAGTCATAAGAGACGTGGCAGACAGCTGTCCAAATACAGCCTCAAACCCGTTCTGTGTCCAGCTTCCTAATTTCTGAACATTGTAGTGGATGTAGTTTTATTCTGTCTTCATTTTTGTTTAACGTGCACCAAACAGAGGACTCAAATCCTGCTGCTATCTACAAATTTATACTCATCTGACACCTCGTGGAGATCTGATGACATCCATGTATGTGGGATCGTTGTCAGAGGTCCAAGTGGAGCTTCTGGATCTCTTGGTTCTCCGAAGGCTTCTTGATGTTACGGCAGACAGTCGTCAGTTCTTCAGCTGAGATATCAGGATTCACTGAAACAGGAAGCAACAGGGTGACTACAACAACAAAAACTCAGGATGAGGAATAAAGTCTCCATCCAGCATCCTGCAGCATTTCTTACCCGTTTGGTGTCATTTTGATTGAATTATTATCTCCTCTACTTGGTCGGTAACAGACACAGAGTCTGTTACCGCCTACATCGCCAAGTGCATCGATGATGTAACAGACTCCAGAACCATCAAAGTCAGAGCCAACCAGAAGCCGTGGATGACAAAGGTAGTCCACAGACTCCTGAGGGCTCGGAACGCTGCCTTCAGAGCTGGAGACAAAGTGGGTCTAAAGACAGCTACGACCAACCTGTCCCATGGCATCAGGGAGGCCAAGAGACGGTACTCTAGGAGGATAGCCCGCCGTTTCAGCAACAGCAGGGACACACGGAGCCTGTGGCGAGGGATTCAGACCATTACGGACTACAAGCCCCCACCGCAGACCTGTGAGAGCAGCACATCCCTGCTGAATAAGCTGAACACCTTCTTCGCCCGCTTCGAGGCACACAACACCATCGCCGCACAGAAAGCACCACCCCCTCCCGGCGACCAGGTGCTGACGCTGTCACCGGACATTGTGAGGAGATCCCTCAGCAGGATCAACGCCCGCAAAGCTCCGGGTCCTGACAACATACCTGGTCGTGTACTGAGAGACTGTGCAGGAGAACTCACGGAGGTCTTCACAGACATCTTTAACATGTCACTGAGTCAGGCGGTGGTTCCCACGTGCTTCAAAGCCACCAACATCCGTCCGGTCCCAAAACGGTCATCTCCCTCCTGCTCCAACGACTACCGTCCAGTCGCACTGACTCCCATCATCATGAAGTGCTTTGAACGGCTAGTCATGCATCACATCGAGGCTGCTCTCCCCCCCTCTCTGGACCCCTACCAGTTCGCATATCGCTCCAACCGGTCCACTGACGACGCCATCTCCACTGCCCTCCACACAGCCCTCACACATATGGACACCAGAAACGCTTATGTAAGAATGCTTTTCATCGACTTCAGTTCAGCATTCAACACCATCATCCCCCAGCAGCTCGTTCACAAACTGGACCAGCTGGGGATCAGCACCTCGCTGTGCAACTGGCTGTTGGACTTCCTGACTGGGAGACCACAGGCAGTACGGGTCGGCGGCAACACATCCAGCACCATCACACTGAGCACAGGGGCCCCCCAGGGATGTGTGCTGAGCCCCCTCCTCTTCACCCTGCTGACCCACGACTGCACACCGATTCACAGCTCCAACCTCTTCGTAAAGTTTGCGGACGACACGACTGTGGTGGGTCTCATCAACAACAACGATGAGTCAAACTACAGGAGCGAAGTGAGCCGCCTGGCTGAGTGGTGCAGACAACAATCTCTCCCTGAACGTGGAGAAGACCAAGGAGATTGTTGTTGACTTCAGGAGACAACACACCCAGCATGCTCCTCTGACCATCAACGGTGCTGCTGTGGAGAGGGTGAGCAGCACCAAGTTCCTGGGTGTCCACATCTCAGAGGACCTCTCCTGGACTGTTAACACCGCATCACTCGCCAAGAAGGCACAGCAGCGCCTCTACTTCCTCCGCAAACTGCGAAGAGCCAGAGCCCCGCCCCCATCAGGTACACCTTCTACAGAGGCACCATCGAGAGCATCCTGACCAGCTGCATCACCGTGTGGTACGGATCCTGCACCGCAACCTGCCGCAAATCTCTCCAACGCGTCGTGAGAGCAGCTGAGAAGATCGTTGGTGTCTCTCTCCCCTCACTTCAGGACATCTACAGCAGCCGTCTGACTCCAAAGCCCTCAGCATCGTGAGAGACCCCACCCACCCGTCACACAGCCTCTTCAGTCTGCTGCCTTCAGGGAGGAGGCTGCGGACCCTCCGAGCAAGAACCAGCCGACTGAAGGACAGCTTCGTCCACCAGGCCGTCAGGACACTTAACACTCTCCCTGCTCTTCCACCGTTTCCCGCCTTGCCCCCCCCTCACTCTCTCTGATCTCAGTATCTGTATTTTGGCAGAACTGGACCGCTTGCTTTGCACCATGTCACTTTAAACAAACCGAAAAACTGTTGTTGTCATGTCACAACTTGTTACTTGTCTCTTTTTAACCTGCACTTTGTGTTTAAAATGTATTTATTGTGTAGCACCGAGGGTTTGAGGGTAACGCAATTTCGATTCTCTGTATGTATCTCACATGTGGTAGAATTGACAATAAACTTGACTCTGATACTCTCTGACTCTGAAAATGCTTCACTGACTTTCGGGTCTATTCAGACTCTAAATGTCTGAATCCACCTATTATCAGACTTTGGCTCACCTTTCCTATCGGAGTTTTCAATCCAAATGACCTCTGACCCCTTCCCTCCTGTTGAGACATGATCATCATCATGGCTCACACAGCAGCCCATTGGTACAGATCTTTATTTTCTTCTTCTTCTTTCTTCTTCTTCCATCCAGAAATGTGAAACCAAACCAAGATCTTCTGTCTTTATGAACGGGGACAGAGAAAACGGTGTTCCTGATGTCCGTTGAAATGTTGTTTTGTTCCGTCACCGAGTTCCTTCACTCTGCGTCGCAGCTTCATTGTATCTGGATCCAAAACATCACCGTCATACTGGGGGTCCCAGTCACCTCCGACATGACACCAGTCACTGTCCAGAGCAGTCATCCAAACCCGCTGGACCTCCCTGTCATCAAGGTGGCAGGACCGTCCGAGGTCCTCCACGTCACGGACAGATCCCTCCACATCCTCCCCATGGGAGGTCAGGCCTTCTGCAGCCTTTTTAACATCGTCAGTGTTTGGATTTTCAACTTCAATGAGAGGAACAGTGTCAGCGGCTGGCGGAGAAGTAGGTGTGTTGTTCAGGGTCAGTTCAAGGATACACTCAGGTGGTGGAGGGTCAGGAGGAGGTAACAGTGGATAGATCGTGATACTGTCAGAAAGAATTCTGTTATCGTCGTCCTCGTCATTTCGTACAGGTCCCGTCTCATCTGCTCTGTAAAACATGACCTCGGGTTTTTTCTGTCTACAGTCCCCCCTCCCTTCTCCTTGTTCACGCCTCGTCGCCTCGTTCAACCATATCTGGCTCTCCCCGAATCCGAGCTTCAGCATCTTCTTGGTGTTCTGTTTCGTGTCAGTTGTTATCTTATCCTGCAGTTCAACTATTTTCTGTGAGTTTAGAGTTCCCTTAAAACCATATTTACTGATCCACAGGTTCAGGTATTTTATTGACTTCGGATCTTTTTTCTGCATGTATTTCCAGTCCTCACAAACCAATCCTCTTTTAAGGTCGATTTTACTGATCCATTTCCCCATTTTTTTAAATTTTTTTAAAATTTTTAGATGTTTTTAGTCCAGGTCGGTCTCAATACCTAGGGTATTCTAACACCTGGATTTTTTGTCAGTAGGACAGCAATTAAATCACCAGAAGTGGTAATCCTCGCTTCAACTTGACTCACAAGTGAAGGATTCTGGCCTCTGCTTCCACAACAGGTTGCTGTTTACATTCCTACTGGTTTACATGAGACAAAATACCTGCTGGTTTTGTATCTCCAGTGTAAGGAACATTTTTTTTTGATTGTTGTTTTGTTGTCCTGATCTGACCAAACATGACTACATAAGTAAAACTTGGTTGATTGAATGTGTTGGTCTGACCAGGCCAAGGGGTGGAATGTAAGGAGAATTATTGTTAGTTGTCCTGGTCAGACCAAACATTGGTTATGTAAGATGTTTTTCTAATTGTTCGCTTATATCTGAGAAAAGTCTTGTTATTTCGTTAGTTCCTGAGAAAAGTCTTGTTATTTCTTTTGTGTGCCTGAGAGTTTTGTGTGCCTGAGAGAAGTTTTTGTTATTTTGTGAGTAGAGCTGGGAAAAGTCTGTTGTTTTGATAGCATGTTCTGAGAACGGTTCCTGGTTTACAAAACATGTTTTGTACGTCAGGATCTGTTCCCAAGAGCAGGGTCTGTCTGTGGGGTGGGGTTGGACCCCCCATCTCACACACGGCCCTTGTACGAGAGAATATAGCGACGGAAAGTCTCTGTCCGGGTCAGAGTCAGCTGCGGGTCACGTACGGATGCCCAGCAAGGTTGGAAGCTGCTTTTACCGGGACTGTTTGGCTCTCCAGTCCGTGTGTCAACGGTAAGGATGGAACGCTTCTCCGATGGTTGTTTGGAGCTATGCTCTGCAGGGGGTGAACGACACTTTCATCCTAGCATCATAGTAAATGAGAATAATGCCTGTTTGATAAACTGAAGCTTGTGTGAGTAATGCCTGTTTGATAAACTGAAGCTTGTGATAAACTGAAGCTTGTGTGACTGACTTTGGCTGTGCGCTGCGGGGGACACAGGTTGGTCCTTGCATCACAGTAGATGTGGTTTATGTATATATGAAAACCAAAGTGATTGATCCTGCTAGAATCACAGTGAGTGTGATTTTGTGTGTGCGTGAAATGCAGTTAACCAAAGTGAGAGACACTTTGGTTAGTCAGTGTTCTTTTGTGTGTGAAAGTGTATGAAATACCTGTATAATATTCTATATGCTTCATTCATATAATCCAAGTTATATTCTTTGTGTGTGTTTTGCCTATATAACCAAATAGATTGCTTATGCTATGCTTTGCGTAAAATAAATATGTATATATTGTTCATCAGAGTCTGTGTGTGCTTTCTGAGTGCCTTCCTCCGACGAACCTTAAGAAAATTTCACACAACATCCAGTCACACTCACAATCCCCCAACACAGAAATGACGTCACTTTACCCACGGACTTTATCGGTTCCGCCGTCTATTTTTCTTTTTACCGTCAGTATCTAGAATTTTCACGTATTTTCTCACGGACTTTATTGGACTCCGTCGCCCCTCTTTTACCGTCACTGTCTAGAATTCCACGGCCTTTAACACGGACTTTATCGGACTCCGGCGCCCCTCAACACCCTATTCTTTCAGGGTAACACAACAAGATCTCACTTACCGACTCTGTCTTCCTTCGGTTCTCCCGTCAACCTTGGAGTCCAGCCGGTGAGGCGGAAAACCAGCCTTGAAATTTATAAACGTCCACAGTTTCCTTGAAGTCCACCGCACCTGCTGGACTCCTTGGTTTGTTGGGATCCGGCTCGAAGGACCAATTAAATGTCACGTTTAAACGACCTAAACATTTATTAAACACACAATAAGGAAGAAAGACAAAGTCAGTAAGTTTTCATTCATCAGCCGAGAGGACGGACAGAGAACCAGCCACATCTCTGCTGCTCTGGTCTCTGTCCAACCCCCCCCCCCCCTGGTGGCCTCTTGAGGCTTTTATTGAAAATAAGGAGCTCACAGATGACATGAAGATAAGCAACTTGTACAAGATATATTCTCTGACATGTACAATTATCTTATACGACAAGCAGTATACAGAGTGTAAAATAACAATGACATTAAACAAAGAGTGTGTTAAAGTTTAACCCTATCAGTATACTAGTGTTCTTGTGTGTTCTAGTGGGTACTAGTGTTCTTGTATGTACTAGTGTTGTTATCTGTTCTAGTGGGTACAAGTGTTCTTGCGTGTTCTAGTGTTATTGTGCATACTAGTGTTCTTGTGTGTTCTAGTGGGTACTAGTGGGTACTAGTTTTCTAGTGGGTACTAGTGTATACTAGTGTTCTTGTGTGTTCTAGTGGGTACTAGTGTCTTTGTCTGTTTTAGTGTTCTTGTGTTTTTGAGTGGGTAGTAGTGGGTACTAGTGTATAATAGTGTTCTTGTGTGTTCTAGTGGGTACTAGTTTTGTAGTGTGTACTAGTGTATAATAGTGTTCTTGTGTGTTCTAGTGGGTACTAGTTTTGTAGTGTGTACTAGTGTATAATAGTGTTCTTGTGTGTTCTAGTGGGTACTAGTTTTGTAGTGTGTACTAGTGTATAATAGTGTTCTTGTGTGTTCTAGTGGGTACTAGTTTTGTAGTGTGTACTAGTGTATAATAGTGTTCTTGTGTGTTCTAGTGGGTACTAGTTTTGTAGTGTGTACTAGTGTATAATAGTGTCTTTGTGTCTTTTAGTGTTCTTGTGTATACTAGTGTTTTTGTGTGTTAGAGTGGGTAATAGTGTGGCTACTAGTGTTTACTAGTTTTTCAGTGATGATTTGATGATTTGACATGTGCCACTATGGACAACTGTTTCAGTTACTACTTTTTTGTACAGGATGATTAGTTTGGACAGGTTTTCCTCTTAAAAAATGAAATCATTAGAACATAAGAAATTTATAAGGGCACAAATATTTTTTACAGCACTTTATGTGTGGTTCCACCAGAGAGGTTCTAATAGAAAGCTTCTACCAGGGAGGTTAGTGGTGGAAGTTCTACCAGAGTTTGTTTCAGTTTACTTGTAGATTTTCTGGTTTTGTTACATTTCTTCAGGACATTTACTCATTTCCAGATGTCGTTCCCAGGCATGAGAACATGAGATGTGTTTGAAGGAAAAAACTTTATTTTTCAGAAGCAATTTCACAAGTCATCAAACATGAACAATACAGAAAGAGAATGAAGATCTCAATAAGTATAAGCTCCAGTAAACTGGGATGCTGTTTGACCCAGCAGCTTTCCCTCACATTCAGTGACATCAGCTCGGTTTTCAGCTCATCAGTGATAAAGTCGTACATGATGAACCGAACCTCTGACATCAGACTGGATAAACCAGCTCTGATATCTGAGGTTCCTGCTGTAAACCAACACGCTCTAACATGAATTTATCTCATCAACTAGCAGGTGTATGTCAATAAACATAAAAGAAACATGTGAGATTCCAGCAGAAGTGTAAAATAAAGTATAAATACTATCAGCAGAAAAGTAACTAAATCTTCCACTTTTAGAAATCCATTCAAAAACACCTCACAATTTATTGGCGCCAGATTGATGTTCCTGTTGAGGAACGGGGAGTTTTAGATGCTTCTGCAAATAAATGTTTAGGTGGGATAGCACGGTTGCCTCACAGCAAGAAGGTTCCTGGTTTGATTCCCGGCCCGGTGGGTCTTTCTGTGTGGAGTTTGCATGTTCTCCGTGTGCTTGCGTGTGTTCCCTCCGGGTACTCTGGCTTCCTCCTACAGTCCAAAAACATGCATGTTAGGTTGACTGATGATTCTAAGAGGCCTAGGTGTGAACGTGCACATGTGTTTGTGTCTGTATGTGGCCCTGTGATGGACTGGTGACCTGTCCAGGTGGACCCCTGCCCCTCACCTATAATGAGTGGGCTTAGGCTCCGGCAGACCCCCGTGACCCAGCAAAAGAATAAGCAGGTATAGAAAATGGATGGATGTTTAGGTGGTATTTTGTTACATTTAGTAATACCTGAGGTTTTTCAGGAATTAAACTATAAAACTGCTTTTATTTGATAAAATGTTACTAAATGTATAAATTCCGCCAGAACAGGTCCAGGTTTGTTTGTATCAGTCAGCTCTTAAGGATGTTCTACTGCCTCCATGTGGAACAGTTGCTGAGCTGTAAGTGTTTAAGGACATATCTCAGAAACAATGCATCTGGATGATTGACAGCTCTGTGGAAACCTGGTCCAAGGGTCTACCAGTAAACATAATGCACCGCAGCGGAAGATGAAATTAATTTGGTTTAATCTGAGAAGACATTTCTTCAGGCCTATTATCAGCTACCTAACACTAGATTTAAAGTTCTAGGTCTGTCCAGTGCTCAGTAGCACCAGAGCATCATAATCTGAGGTAAACGGGACTGGAAATAAATGTTTCTTTAATACTGTTTTAAGAACATGACAAATGTTAACTACTAGTAGCATCACCTACAGCTGTGTTTTGTTTAGGTAGAAATGGTTTTACTGTTCTAAAGCTGAGCTTTTACCTGCTTGTTTGGTGCATGTGTGCGTTGTCTCCTAATTTTAGTTTTCTTACATGACCCGATTGATCTCCACATCTCTGGAGGAACTCAATATCTTCAGGTTAATAGTTCATTTTCAAGTTGGTATTAACACGTATGAAACCGTTCGTTCTAAATTAGCTCATTAAACACATGAAGAGGGACACCTCAGACACACTAAGATCAGGTAACGTTCGGGCATCTTCTTCAGAGGACAGTGATCTCCTCCTCTTCCTGCCTGGCCTCTCCTCCTGGTGTCTGCAAACAAACAAAAATAAAATCACAGAGATGTTGTTAAACTGAAAGACAGACAGACAGACAGACAGACAGACAGACAGACAGACAGACAGGCAGGCAGGCAGGCAGGCAGACAGGCAGACAGGCAGACAGACAGACAGACAGGCAGGCAGGCAGGCAGGCAGGCAGGCAGGCAGCCAGCCAGCCAGCCAGACAGGCAGGCAGGCAGGCAGGCAGGCAGGCAGGCAGGCAGCCAGACAGGCAGACAGACAGACAGACAGACAGACAGGCAGGCAGGCAGGCAGCCAGCCAGACAGACAGACAGACAGACAGGCAGGCAGACAGACAGACAGACAGACAGACAGACAGACAGGCAGGCAGGCAGGCAGGCAGCCAGGCAGGCAGGCAGGCAGGCAGCCAGCCAGCCAGCCAGCCAGCCAGAAAGGCAGGCAGGCAGGCAGCCAGACAGGCAGACAGACAGACAGACAGACAGGCAGGCAGGCAGGCAGGCAGCCAGCCAGACAGACAGACAGACAGGCAGGCAGGCAGACAGACAGACAGACAGGCAGGCAGGCAGGCAGGCAGGCAGCCAGCCAGCCAGCCAGCCAGCCAGACAGGCAGACAGGCAGGCAGGCAGGCAGCCAGACAGGCAGACAGACAGACAGACAGGCAGGTAGGCAGGCAGCCAGCCAGCCAGACAGACAGGCAGGCAGGCAGGCAGGCAGACAGACAGACAGACAGACAGACAGACAGACAGACAGGCAGGCAGGCAGGCAGGCAGGCAGCCAGCCAGACAGGCAGGAAGGCAGGAAGGCAGCCAGCCAGACAGGCAGACAGACAGACAGACAGGCAGACAGACAGACAGGCAGACTCTGCCAGAGCCTATCCCAGCTCATTAATGGCAAGAGGCAGGGGTCCACCTGGACAGGTCACCAGTCCATCACAGGGCCACATACAGAGACAAACAACTGTGCACGCCCACACTCACACCTACGGGCAATTTAGAATAATCAATCAACTTAGTATGCATGTTTGGACTGTGGGATGAAATCAGAGAACCCAGAGGGAACCCACGCAAACACGAGGAGAACATGCATACTCCACACAGAAAGACTCCCGCCAGACCCGAGAAACGAAGCAGGAATCTTCTTCCTGCCCAATTTTATTTATTTATGTTTTTAATTTGTATTTAATTTCATTTCATCAGTAGGTTTCATAAAAATAGAGTGCAGGTAATGTCCTGAAAGAAAGTTTTTGTATGAGTCTCCCTGGGCAGACTTGGTCAATCTTGGCCAATAGATAGATTGATAAGGACCTCCAGTTACAGAGTCCAGGAGCACCTGTGGTTTCTGGGCCCTATTAAGGACTTTATAACTGACCAAGTCCTTTTGGAGCCATCCAAGACTGAATGTATATGTTTAGCATAATAATTACGTTTGCTCTTTCTTATTATGTGTCCAAGCTTTAGTCTCTATGCTTTCCGATAGCTGCCGAGTTCTTTCATTCAGTACCTTACTGATAATCTTACAGTTAAGTGCAGGTTTACGTACATAGTTAAAAAAACATCACAACATGTGTTTCGCAAGTGTATTACAGGTCTAATAGGGGTATCAGGTGTAACAGATGTATTACACTTGAATTGATACACAAGTGTATCACAGGCATATTACAGGTGTATCATAGATATTTCACAGGTGTATCACGGGTGTTTCACATCTGTATCACAGGTGTTTCACAGGTGTATCACAGATGTTTCACGGTTGTTTCACAGGTGTATCACAGATGTTTCACGGGTGTTTCACAGGTGTTTCACAGGTGTATCACAGATGTATCACAGGTGTTTCACAGGTGTATCACAGATATTTCACAGGTGTATCACACGTGTATCACACGTGTATCACACGTGTATCACAGGTGTATCACAGGTGTATCACAGGAGTTTCACAGGTGTATCACAGATGTTTCACGGGTGTATCACAGATGTTTCACGGGTGTATCACAGATGTTTCACGGGTGTTTCACAGGTGTATCACAGATGTTTCACGGGTGTATCACAGATGTTTCACGGGTGTTTCACAGGTGTATCACAGGTGTTTCACAGGTGTATCACAGATATTTCACAGGTGTTTCACAGGTGTATCACAGATATTTCACAGGTGTTTCACACGTGTATCACACGTGTATCACACGTGTATCACACGTGTATCTCACGGGTGTATCACAGGTGTATCACGGGTGTATCACGGGTGTATCACACGTGTATCACGGGTGTTTCACAGGTGTATCACGGGTGTATCACGGGTGTATCACGGGTGTATCACAGGTTTTTCACAGGTAAAATAAAATATAAAATAAAATAAAATACAGGTGTTTTGCAGTTGCATTCAGGTTATGTAAGCACTCACCAGGAAGAGCAGAGTGTGGTGGATGATGAATTCTCTGGTCAGGAGGATCAGGTCCTGGTTCATTGCCTGAAAGAGAGATGGAACCAGGACCACAGCCAGGTTGTGAGCGGACATCTTGTTCACCTGTGAGAATACCTGGACCCTGAAACAGAGAGGGGGAGTGGTCAGCAAACAGCTGCAATGTGTGCTGAGCATCAGTGGGGAAATGAAATGTGTTAGTGTGCATGTTACATGTAGAAGTGTCCAAACAGAGCGTTCAGTGTTGCTCTGTTGCTGTCAGGAAGTTGCCTTAGTAACCGTCTGTACTTTTTAAAGCGGCTGCGTTCATCTGTAATCCCTAAAACACAAACTTTCTTGTCAGACTGTCAGAGTTCTACTGTAGTTATACTGATGATAGTATCAATGGAGTATTCCAGCATTACTGGAGTATTTCTTGTGTATTCTAGTATTTCTGCAGTATTCCAGAAGAAATACTCCAGTAACGCTGTGGGTTCCACAGTACCACCATTATCCACCTGGTGGGGCTATTAAGACCCTCTAGCTACCTTCTGGGTCGTGGGTCTGCTCATACCTGCAGCCTGCTGCCACTGCTTTCTGTCTCCATCAGGAATCAAGTTCTGCTGCTGGCGGATATATTGTTTGAGGGCGGAGCCAGTGTCCAACACACCCTGCTCGTTACTCTCCAGAGGGGCGGTGTTGGGTGATGTCATCAGCACTTCCACCAGCTGCTTCACCTTGGTGGCAAGGCCGCAGCGGCGGTACACACCTTCCACCTTCAGACCTGATGGACCCAAACGATGACATCATCAGTATTGAACTATCACCATTTCTCACCTGCTCACCTGTGTGAACTCACCATAGGTGGTGATGTGGGAGATGCAGCGCTCAATAGCGGCTGGTACTGAACCTCTGAACCCGCCGTCAATGACCGGATACAGAGTCTGATGGGCTGGAGGCCGGCGTGGCACTGAGAACTGGTTGGTCAGAGCCCTCTGCAGGTGGGTCAACCAGGTGCGACAGCTGTACTGCTCCTCGAAGCGCAGCGACATACTCCTGGGACAAGACCATCTTATCAGAGAGGTTTCATACAATCAGAAAGACGCAAACTTTAACCACCTGCTCACCTGTCTGTGGTTGCCATGGTGATGATGTTTTCAGCTGGATCCATTTCTGAAAAAGTAAGTAAATGCAGAATATTAACCTGATTCCAGGGATTTTTTTCTTTTTACATCTGAGCAATGGAGCGTTTCACATTTCTCACACCTGATACAGCAGCGAACGCATCACTGATGGGATCACTGCTGTTTACCTGAAACTCTTTGGATCAGACACATTGCTACCAGTTACATTGCAGATGGAACTAATGCATGTTGATGCAAGATGTTGGGAGTTCCTTCTTCTAAAATTCTGGAACAGCAATTTTTCTAAGATCCCATTGAAATATGGAGCGTTTAAAGACAAAATATGGAGGACCCCAGGCAGGTGCTTGTAGAACTACTCCTGAGGACACATGGAATGGACCGGACAAAGTTTAGATGGATACAGTGGTGTTACAAGTCTACAAACACTATATTGCCAAAAGTATTGTCTCAGCCATCCGAGTAATGGGAATCAGTAGTTCCAATCACTTCCATGGCAACAGGTTTATAAAATCAAGCACCTGAGCATGCAAACTGTTTTTACAACTATTTGTGAAAGAATGGGTCGCTCTTAAATTTCCTGACTTCTAAATGTTCCACAGTCAACTGTCAGCTGTATTAAAAGAACATGGAAGTGTTTGGGAAAGACAGCAACTCAGCCACCAAGTGGTGGGTCATGTAAACTGATGGAGCAGGTCAGCAGATGCTGAGGAGCATAGTGTCAAGTGGTCACCAACTTTCTGCAGTCAATCGCTACAGACCTCCAAACTTCATGTGGCCTTCCCAGAAGAGTTGAAGCTGTTATAGCTGCAAAGGTGAACCGACGTCATGTTGAACCCTCTGGATCAGGAATGGGAGGTCACTGAAGTTCATTGGTGAGTCGAGGCAGGTGAGACAATTCTTTTGGACATATAGTGTATCTGGACATACCATTTAAATTTGCAACTTGTGATTGTATGGCTACCAGCCATACCAGCCTGCTGGGACAGATATTGGAAGGTTGTTCTGTTGTTTTTGGAAATTTTCCAGAAAGTTTCCATGTAAAGTTAAACATAAGAATTTCAGAAATTTTCCACTTTGTAAGTGATTTGAACATTATTTTATTTATAGATTTGAAAAAACAAACAAACATTTTTTTAGTCCTAACAACAAGACAAGAAGATATGTCTGCAGAAGCTAGCTGTCTAGCCTTGTGCCCTGGATAGTGTAGCTCTGTGTGTGTTACCATGGTTACTGAGCATGCTCAGTTCAATCCTCAGAGCCTGCTGCTTGTGTGTGTTGATGGGGTGAACGCTGACACCTTCTTCCCACAGAAGCAACCAGGCATCCATCTGACTCGAGGCCCCTCCTACTTCAACCATGCACACTTTACTGACAGCCAAGGCTCTGCCCACTTCTGCATAAGACACACCTCCTGGGAGAATCACCTGAAAACAAGAACTATGCTTATTAAGATTATGTACATGAATGTGTGAGGCAGATCAGAGAGAAAATCTAATTCTCTGAATATTAATAATCTGCTTTATGTTTATTTCAGATCAATAACAGATCATCCAGTTCAGACCAGTTTTTCTTTGTTTTGTAGACATGAAGACACACATGAAGGTTCCTGGATAAAAGAACCATGGAGACTTTAGAAAACCTGAAGCCAGATCTGGACCCCAGGAATCCAATTTGGACTCAAGGAACTGGACCTGGACTCAAGAAACTGGACCTGGGGCCTCATGTACAAAGAGTTCGTGAATTTCACAGAACATTCTTGTGCAAAAATCCTTCCAATAAAAAAAAAATAAAAAAAATTCGATATTCAAAACTGTGCGTGTGCCCAAATCCATGCACGTTTCATCTGAACATGACAATCAACGTGGAATTGTGTCACGATCCACGGACGACCACAGAACCAAGACAGTCTTTAAGATATTTATTTCGAGATCAGTCTTCGGGGTAATTCCCCGAGGGACCAGAGCAGCTGACGTTATCTGTGACACGTCCTGGATCCGAGACCCAAAGTCCTCCGTCAGGATCCAAGCGGAATATCCAATGAGGGCACAGGCAGAGTCGAGGTCAGGCAGAGCAGGATTCAGAAACCAAGAGATCAAAAACATCCAATAGGGTTCAGGAAGAGGCGAGGTCAGGCAGAACAGGATTCAAAAAACCAAGAACTAAGACACAAGAGAACAAGGGCTGGAAACAAACAGTGTTGGAACAAAGACGATCTGGCAGAGGTGAGGTGAGTGTCAGCAGAATAAATGCAGGAGGAACCAGGTGCGGGTGATCGTAATCAGGTGGTGTGTTTACTGGCGGCTGGGAGCTTGGAGTTCCGATCCGTGACAGAATTGAACGCGGATGCGCCACACT
The DNA here is from genome assembly GCA_014839995.1 of Xenentodon cancila. Lineage (NCBI taxonomy): Eukaryota > Metazoa > Chordata > Actinopteri > Beloniformes > Belonidae > Xenentodon > Xenentodon cancila. Next base: position 276,356 of record CM026213.1, on the reverse strand, counting down.
GTTTTCTTTTACGGTTAAAATCTGAGGAAATCCACCAAATAAATGATTTTTCCTGAACTCAACTCCTGACAGGAGAGTCTCCAGCTCACGGTCGATGTTTGTTTTTATTTTTAATAAACTTGTTTTTGCAAATTCCTTGTTTGGATCAGCGGTTTTTCATGGACATTTATCCTCATTATCATATTCAAATTGATCTACTTGAGGGAGGAGAGGGGGAGGAGACGGGGAGGAGACGGGGAGGAGACGGGGAGGAGACGGGGAGGAGCGACGCGTTCCCGCATCCACGTTCAATTGCACGTCGATTGTCACGCTCAGATGAAAAGTGCGTGGATTTGGGCACACGCACAGTTTTGAATATTTGGATTTTTTTTTTGTGTGGGCCAGATTACTGCGCAAGGATTCACGACAAAATCCACAAACTGTTTGCAGTCGAGGCCGCTGGAGCCTGGATTGTGCTGCTGGTTTACCTTCAGAATGTGAATGAGGTGATTCAGCAGCGTCTCCTCGTCATCAGCGTTACAGACCAGCTGTTCGCTCAGCGTCACCAACTCAAACTGGTGATCGACTCTGAGAAACAGGAGAAGCAGCTTTACAGCCAAACATCTGCAGATGTTTCCATCAGCGCTAGAACAGGACATCCTGAAGCCAACACAGCATTTTCTGGTGGGCGATGATGGTGGAGCCTAGATACCAAACTCCAAGAACTTGTTATGAAGATAAAAACTTTTCATCCTTTCATCAGTTTACTGAACCATAAAACAGCATTAAAAGCAGAACAAATGAGAAGAAACCCAACCAGGTTTACCCGTCTTTCAGGAAGACAGATAGAACTTCTCGCAGGTCAAGCACGTCGCAGGCTGCTGAGTCGTTTTCCAGCGAGAAGAGAAATCGATCTTCCTCTAGTTTACCGTGAAGCTCCTCCTCTTCCTCACCTGCGTTTAAAAAACACAGTGATGTTGTGAGGACCAACTGATGGTTGATGTTCTGACTTCAACCTGGTAAACATTCATGGCAAAAACAGGACTCGCTCAGGAAAACAAAACTAATTAGACTAAAACTTAATCCTGGATTTAAACGTTCAAGTTCTGATGAACCTGAAGCTGCAGAATATTCAGAAGCCCTGGTGTTAGACTGAAGGTCTGGTCAGTTTCTGAGGTTCCTGCTCTAAAATGAGTTTATCTCAGCAGCTATAGGATATACGTGAATAAATCTGGTTTCTAAGTAAAAGAAACCTGAGAGATTCCAGCAGAAGTGGAAAGTGAAATATAAATATCAGTTCTGAGAAAACTAAGATTAACAGCAGAAATCCGACTAAATCTTTTTAGATTTAGATTTATGTAGTTTGAACCTAAACACTTGAAATTCATTCTAGAACATCTCACCATCTACTGGACCAAGACTGATGAATATTTTGGTACATTTGGTCATACGTGTGTCATTGAGGTTTTTCACTAACTAAACTAGAAAAACACTTTTATTTTATATAAATGTCACTAAATGTTTGAATTAATTGAAAACAGAACTGTTCTGGTTTTGTCAGTGACCTCTTCCGTTTGGGTTTTAGGTTTTATTTTTCACATTTACGTTTACAGAGTCATGTGTACTGAAGTTCTCGGCCTAGAGTCTTTTGTCTCCTGAGTTGAAAGGTTTTTTTCAGGATGGCTTCATTAGAGGTAAGATCGGGCCTAAAAAATCCAGCCCGACCCGACCCGGGCCCGCGGGTATTAAAGCCCGACCCAGCCCGAGCCCGAAGCAAACC
>CM026213.1:52097-269597 GCA_014839995.1 Xenentodon cancila | reverse complement strand
CTGAAAACTCTGAGATCAGAAGATGGTAGTAAATCTTCTCCCACATTATGTGAATGCCAGCAGAAAATGAAATAATTTTGGTGGCACCAACGCCGCCACCTCAACATTTCAGATGTGACATGAGCTTGTACCTGCGCAGCTCTGACAGATGACCAGCAGCAGGTTGACCGACGCCCACTCAGGGTTGGCTTTGCCGCAGTCGCCACACACCTTGTTGTAGGGGTTTTCCCAGAGACGCAGCGCCACCTGGCTGCAGGACAGAGCACTTTGGATTGTGGAAGACAGGGAGCTCACCCAGGTGGACAAATCCTTCGATGAATCAACAGAGCAGCTGCAGACAAGAGGCAGAGTTACAGAGAGGAACATTAATATCCCTCCAGCAAACAGACAGGTGTCATGTGCACTGGCATGAAAAGTCCAGTGGGGCACAACAGACTCTGCCATTATAGGTGCTTCTCTCGTAGCATCCTCTTTTTATGCAGCGCCGCCTACAGAGTAGGCAGGGTTTCCGCTACATGCAAATGATCATGGCGCACCGCCACCCCAAGATAAAAGCTGCTGCGCATCCCATCCTTAAACTGTACAAAACAGTCCTACCATCTGCCAACACGGACATACATTACATACTGACGTTAGTCATCCCAGTATGTGAATTGCGTGGTCTCAGCATGAGGACAGTGTAATTGTGTCCTCGCCGATCTACCGACACATATGTTGAACATGCGCACTGTGATTTTAAGTGGTTCATTGCTTCAACAGACTTCAGGGGCCGGCTTCATTTTCAGGTGATTAAAACTCAGCCTGTTAACATTTTGACTATATATATATATATATATATATATATATATATATATATATACACACAAATATATAAAACAGAATTGTCTTTATACTTGAAACTCTTGTATGGCGTGATGAGTGAAAATGAGTGTTTCCCCATCTGCTTCACCGATGCCACATTCAGGGGGACGGAGAAGGAGGCCACGCCCAGCTGGAAGCTCTCCTTGTTGGGGTAAATCCAGAGGTCGTGACCCCAGACTGCGGCATATGTACTCCTCCGTGTGTCCTTCAATGTGATTTGTCCGTGCAGCTCTGGAGGGGTGGGGCCTGGTGTGCCTCGAGTCGCCAGGAGAGATGTGACCCAACCTTCCTTAACCTCTGATGAAAAAAAAATTCAGCAGAACTGAAGTACAGGATCTTTTATCTAAAACCACAAAAAAAACCTAATCGTCAGGTATTTCTGAATGTCCTCACCATCGTTGTGAGCCAAGAAGTCATAATGCTTCTTCCTGAAGAACACGGAAAACCGGCCTTTGTCCTGAGACTTCACATTGGTGATACTTGACACGTGGAACAGAACCTCACTGAAGCGGTCCTGATAAACAAACGCACCCCGCAGTCAGCAGACATACATGTGAGACAGCGATAGTTAAGACAATATGGAATAGAATAGAATAGAATAGAATAGAATAGAATAGAATAGAATAGAATAGAATAGAATAGAATAGAATAGAATAGAATAGAATAGAAATAGAATAGAAAATAAGCAGATAAACAGGTAAACAGTGCATTTGGGTCAGGGTTCAAGGAGCATGAGGTCAGCATTATGGATTGAGGTGACAGAGACTACACATTATAACAAAACAACATTCATGAATTCATGAAAAAGGTGACATAGCTGAGACGGCTAAGAAAGCTGAGACTATATGACAGGTGAGAAAACTGGGAGAGCTGGCTGAGACAGCTGACAAATGTGAGACAGGTGAGACACTTGAGACAAAAAGACACTTGACACAAAAAGACAGTTGAGACAGGTGATAAAGATGTGACAAAAAACAGGTGTGACAGGTGATACAAGCCCACTCACCGTTCGTTTTTTCCAGAGAGACATCAGCTGTCCATCCAGCGCCGCCCACAAAACATTGTGTCTAAGAAGAGAATAAGAAGGGAGGACCATCTGCCACCTATCATCCACCCTTCCATCCATCAAACATCCCCTTGTGTACTACAAACCAGTCGGTGTGCACTAAAGACTTATAAAACAGAGGACGATTAGAGACAACTAGAATAGGACAAGAGACCTGTAGTAGAACACTACAGACAGGTAGGACAGGACTACAGACATATAGAACATGACTAAAGGCTACTAGAACAGGACTACAGAGTTTTATCATTCAATTCAATTCACATTTTATTTATATAGCGTCTATTACAACACAAGCTGTCTCCAGGATCTTCCCAGAGACCAGAACACGACCCCGATCAATTATTACATAAACAACGGGAGGTAAAAACTCCCCTTTAAGAGGGAAGAAACCTGGACCAGGATCTGGATCATCACAATAGAATTGACTCAGAACAAGACTAGAGACTACTAGAACAACACTACAGACCACTAGAACAAGACTAAAGACCACTAGAACAACACTACAGACTTCTAGAACTACACTATAGACCACCAGAACTACACTACAGACCACTAGAACAAGACTACAGACTACTACAACAAGTCTACAGACCACTAGAACAACACTACAGACCACTAGAACAATTCAATTCAATTCAATTTTATTTTTATAGCGTCTATTACAACACAAGTTGTCTCCAGGATCTTTCCAGAGACCCAGAACATGACCCCCCATCAATTATTACATAAACAACGGCAGGTAAAAACTCCCCTAGTGGAAGAAAAACCTTAAGCCAAACAGTGGCAGGAAAAACTCCCCTTTAAGAGGGAAGAAACCTTGAACAGGACAACACTACAGACCACTAGAACAACTCTACAGACTAGTAGAACAAGACCACAGACCTCTAGAAAAGGGCTACAGACCACTAGAACAGGACTACAGACTACTGGAACTGGACTACATACTTCTAGAACAAGACTATTTACTTCTAGAGCAAGACTAGAGACTTCTAGAGCAGAATTAGAGTTCTAGAAGGATGATTAGAGACCAGGACTAGAGCAGGACTACAGACCACTAGAATGGGACTATGGCCCACTACAACAGGAATTCAGACCTCTAGAATGGGACTACAGCCCAGTACAGCAGGACTGCAGAACATTAGAATAGGACTACAAACTACTGGAATACCAATGTTACCTGAACCCCTTCCAAACATCCAGCCAGCTGGTTCGAACCACTGCACTCTGAAGACTTGAAGTTCTGCTTGTTCCCTTCTTCCTGGAGACCCGGATAGTAGCCGCCCTGCAGAGCCAGGACAATTTAACTCCCAAAACATTTTCAGCATTATAATCGTTCAGTTATTGACAGTATTTTACAACAGTTTCATGTGTATCATCTAGACTTTTCCTTTCCGTGGGAAACAGGAATGCTGCAGGAACCAGAGGATGCCTTCGATTTAAGGGGTTTTCACTAAAAGCAATTTGTTGAACTTGGTGTGTGAGTCATAGTTGAGTTATTTGTCTTGTGTGCCAACCACCTATCGTGTTTGTCCAGAATAGGAATGTAAACTTCTTGTTCAATCTTTTCTATAAAAATCTCTTAGTTCTCCTGGCTACAGAGAGAACTGGGAGAACCAGTTTTTGAGTGTGCCTGGGTCTGCAGTGCATCTGGATATTGTTTTTGACAATGTCGTCTGACATCACAGAATGGGCCATCACAGCATCTGCCATTCTAAAATCAAAGAGTGATATCATAGCGTCTGACATCGTAGCATCTGACATCACAGTGTCTGACATCACAGTGTCTGACATCACGTCTGACATCACAGGAGAACAATTGTGGACTCAGTTCAGGAGCCTGTCTAGATATTTTGGCTCCCCGGACAAGGTTATGTTTAAGTCCCTTTACAGCATAACTCCAGTGTGATGGAGGCATTCAGACTTTTTGATGAGATGATTTGTCGTAATCATTGAGCTGTTACACTTTAAAATAGAAGATAGACAGATAGAAAGATAGAAGACGAAAATACAGAAATAAAACCAGCAGTGCTGAGGTAATATTGCATCTCTGTCAGATGACCTTAACAGCTTTTATGCACACTTTGAGACCACCTTCCCGCTGAGGTGGTGCAAAAGGCCCAGGATCCCTGCTCACTAGTAATATCCAGGGCAGATGTGTGAAGATCTTTTATAAGGACTAATCCACACAAGGCACCTGGACCTGATGGCATACCTTGCTGAGTTCTCAGGGCATGTGCAGACCAGCTGGCAGACGTCTTCACAGACGTTTTCAATATCTCACTGCTTCACTCTGTTGTCCCCACATAACTCCACTATTGTCCCAATCCCCAAAAAAACAAAACCCCTCTGCCTCAATGACTACTGCCCAGTAGCAGTCACCTCCACCATCATGAAGTGCTTTCAGCAGTTAGTCAAAACCTTCATCACTTCCTCTCTTCCCAACTCACTGGACCCACTTTAGTTTGCATACAGGCCGAACGTATAACAGACGACGCCATTACCCTCATCCTCCACTCACCAGAGGAACAGGTATGTGAGAATGCTGTTCATAGACTAGTTAAGCCTTCAACACCACTGTTCCCACTGAGCTTGTCACCAAGCTCAGAGACCCGGAACTCATCACCTCTTTCTGCAACTGGATCCTGAGCTTTCTGACAGGCCGACACCAGGCAGTGCGGCTGGGCACCACCATATCCTCCACCCTAACTCTTAACACTGGTGCCCCTCAGGGCTACGTGCTCAGCCCTCTCCTGTACGCCCTTTTCACGCACAAGTGTGTTGCTGAAGCCCACAGCTTCAGGTTCCTCTGAGATCATGTCAGTGAGGAACAGACCTGGACTCAGCACACAGACACCACCACCAAAACTGCGAGACGGCGGCTCCTCTTCCTCTGCAGGCAGAGGAGGTTCAACATGGACTCCAGGATACTTTGCAACTTCTACAGGTGCACCATGAGCCAAGAGTATCCTGACTGCTGCACCACTGCCTGGTATGGCAGTTGCACTACCTTGGGGTCTTGTGTTTCGTTGGTTGTTCTCTTTTGTTCTCTTTGGAAAGAGGGGGGCACGGCGGGTCGCGTGGGTATCAAACGTCCTGAATGATTGGGCAAGATTCTGTAAAACAAACACACAAATCAAAATTGTCGCTTCAGTTGCAGAACCTACCAAACCTACTGCCTCTGTACTATGACAAACACACCTGTTGGTCAGGTCAGAGGCAGTGTCTCTATTTACTGTTGCTTCAGGTCCAGAGGGGGCGGGGCTTGCCCCTGTATCATCCTCCTCATTGGATGACTCTGTGTCAGCTTCAGCTTGGTCCATCCAGCAGGCCAGCACGGTGACGTACGGGTTTTCTTTTTTGGAAGATGAAACTGGAACCAGAACAAAACCAGAATCACAAAGGACTTAGAGAAGGACTAGGAGAAGGACTTTCATGTCGTCCGGTACCTTCTTCGCTAGCCTCTACAGTGCCAGTGCCCACTAGAGGTGGCAATTGGACTCCGGAAGCTGGGTCTAAAGATGCAGTCACCAGTTGTGACAGTGCTCCAACATCTGGAAGCACAGATCAAAACCACCAGAAGGAACAAGGCTTAGTTTCCATAGCAAATGAGGTGAAGCTGTGTCTTTGTGACTTTGTGACACTTGTCATCCGTAAACAGATAATGTTGTCCTGCATGAGAATTCAGATTTTAATTAAAAATGCCTTTTTGCTTGATAACGTTTGAATGTCACTCTTCAATAAACGGGACGTTTTATTGCAGTCATGATTTTATGCCATTTATTAAACAAGCGTTTAAGTGAAACAATGAACCAAACTATGACTTTGATTGTAAAGCAGTTAGTTGTGAAGCAGGTTTCTCTGCTTGTTACCATACAGGTTATCATCTCAGCTGTACGCAGTAGGCTTACTGTTCAGTAATGTCCTCTGTATTTCTAACACTAGATAAGGAACCAGCCATGACTGGTTTAAACTGGTTTCAGCTGGTCAGATGCTGACAGTAACCTGGGATCTGGTTGATCCAACAGCTGATCAGGTCTGATCTTTGATTGGTTCTTTTACCTGTGGGAGTTTCTCCAGCTCCAGTGCTCATCAGGTGGTGGGGTTCAACAGGTGTGTGGGGCAGGGCTGGCGGAGCGGGGCTAGCTGGTGGATTAGCAACACTGGTAATAATCCCAGCTAAACTGGGTATAGTAGCCAGCGAGCTAAGCATGTCATGGAAACTTGCAGCACCTGTGTCAGCGTCAGGTTCAGGTGTGGGCTTTGATGCTTCTGCAGTAGGGTCCCCCATAGTGTTAGCAGCTTCTGCTAAATTAGGTATCTTTACAGAGATGCTGCTAGCCAAGGTGTCCATAGAAGGAGGGGCCAGCATGGCCGAAGGAGTTGATGAGGAGCCTCCAAGGCCAGCAGCCACTCTCGCCAGTGACGGGATGTTGGTGGTGATAATGTCAGTGACGCTGGCCAAAGTTGGGAAAACGGCCTGGAATGACCCAGCTGGCGGAGAAAGAGGAGGAGCATCTTTAACTGCTGGAGGAGAACAGTGACATCATCAGCTGAAAGACTGTCAATCAAACAAACGGGTCTCTCTGTTTAGCTGTAGTTTTTAAAGTGTCCACCAGGAGTAGCCTTCCCTTTACTTGGGTTGTGGTCTTCAGACAGGCCAGCAGACGCTGGTCATGTGACTATGGAGGAGCACCTCTGCACTCCAGATGTTTAGAGGTGCTCCACACATCATTGCTAGAGACTTCAGGCAAACCTAAAAGCAGTCCTTCTAAAATGTGACCAGCATGTCAAGTGCGTGACTCAGGTAAAAATGCACCGACCTGTTTACAGCTCCATCAAACATGCACACAGAGCCCATTCACCAACTCACTAAAGCCATCCGAGAGCACTTTTTCAGGGCTTTCAGCTGCGTCTCCTCTGTACCTTATTTTATTTTAAACACTTACCTTTCTTTTTTATTTGTATGTACTAATCTTGGATTCTTGCTGTGAACGTACATACAATTTATATAATTTTATTGTATTTCTCTTGTTTTTATTAGTTCTATTTGATAAGTGGTTTGTATCTGTTATACCTGAAGCGTGCGCTGACTATTAAATGCTCTTGTTTTCGATGCCATCAATAGGATAATTATTTATCTCTGATTCACAGAAGACTAGCTGTAATTGTGAAGATCTCTAAACTCCCTGTAGATGTGACAGGGTGCAACAGGTGACATCAACCATTTCTGAGGTTCTAGTAACCGTTGAGGAGGAACACGCAGACAGGAACCAGCTGAAGCTGATCAGATTTTCAGTGTCTCTACATTCAGACAAAATACGAGACAAACCAGTTTAAGTTCACACTGAAACAAGGCAACAGCCCGAAATAATCTGGATCAACAGGTTTTACAGTAAATGATACGAGACTCATTGAAAACGTGTGACAGAGAATGAAGCAGAACAATGACATTCGCTTCTAATGTATTTAATTATTACAAATAGCTGTTTCTATTTAAGTATTAAAACATAGAAACTCATTGCTACTGTGGACAAATCTGCCTACAGGACAATAAAAAACATCCGTTTGTCTCCATCCGACAGAAACATCCTTTAGTTTCCCTTCTATCTTTAAATTTACTTCCCTCTTCATAAGTTGTATATTTCTTGGTGTTTTTATTGATGTTTTTATTTCATATCCATAAATTAACCATAAAACTGTTATAGAAAACAGTTTCATCAGCAATACCTCCCTCTGCTGGGTAGATGTCATAATTACATGCAGTGCATTTATATGTAGTAAAGCCTGGATAACATCTGTTATTCTTGACTTTATTTAGTGCTGAATTCATGTTTGTGTTCAACACTTTGGTCAACTGTGTTGTTTTTAAAGTGCTTTATAAATAAAGTTGACTTGAGTTTATTAATATTGCTTTGACTTAAGACTGTCATTAATGTCTCTTTGGTTCCTCCTTATCCATCAGCTGTTGAGTCTGGTCTGCTCCACCTGTGCCAGGTCCTGGGTCCAGACCTGGTGTTCCTCTACTGACCACCAGGGTCTGGATCCAGACCTGGGGTTCCTCTACTGACCACCAGGTTCTGGATCCAGACTTGGAGTTCCTCTACCAACCACCGGGGTCTGGATCCAGACCTGGTGTTCTTCTACCGACCACCAGGGTCTGGATCCAGACTTGGAGTTCCTCTACCAACCACCGGGGTCTGGATCCAGACCTGGTGTTCTTCTACCGACCACCAGGGTCTGGATCCAGCTCTGGGGTTCCTCTACTGACCACCAGGTTCTGGATCCAGACCTGGGGTTCCTCTACCAACCACTGGGTTCTGGATCCACTGACCTCAATTTTACAATAATAATACAATACAAGAATAATTTATTTATTGTGCAGCACCGAGGGTTTAAGAGGAACGTAATAACAATTTTCTGTACGAACCTCACATGAACCTCACACTGACAATAAACGTGACTTTGACTTTGACAATGTTCAACTTTACAGCAGAAATAAATATATTTACAGTCTGGTACAAAAACAGTTTTGGTCTCCATAGTTGCAGTTCACATCCATGACGACTGTACGGGGATATTTTTGTACCTCATGAGGTAAAATTATATTAATCGACCAGTTTTTGCAGCATTAGGGGTGTTGGTTTTTGATTGACAGCTGGAAATATTTAATATTTTTCAGACTGCTTTACATTTCTGGAAAAGCATGAGTTTGTAGAACATATGATGGCTTTGCTTTGGTCATGTTGAGGTGCAGCTAGTTGTCAATAATATGTTTTCAGATTTTAAGTCTGAAAGAGGTTTGAGCTCCAGGAAATGATCTGTTTAAGGTACGTGCAGTTTAATTCCCAGCAGCATGTTGATGATGTCACTGCAGTGACTCTACCTGAAGCAGCAAATACCTAACACATTTGCAGGTGTGTACCTGTGTTCTGGTGAGCTCCGTTGGAGGAAGCTGGGTGCAGGTTTTCATCAATGACGTCTCTGAAACAAATGTTCATGAGGTTAAGTCTTCTGTGCTTGGGTTTAAAGGGTTGTTCTGTACAATAACTGGTGAACCTCACCTGTCCACTGAGGAGTTGGAGCTCCAACTGCCCCTCATATATCGAGACCGAGGCTTTGGGATGGGAGGAGCTGAAGGAGGAGAAGGAGGAGAAGGAGGAGGAGTCATCTGTGGAAGAAGAGAAGAATCAGTTTACCTGCTTTAACTGGTTTCACCATAAAATATGATCTGATCTCCGTCAAAGTAAAAGACAAGCACGATGTTTGTTTAGGGAACATACCACAGTTTAGTCGCTGAATCTTTTATTAGACCGTGTTGTTATTTCTTAGAGACTTCCAAGTGGCTCTAAACCCTCCAAACGTATTTATAAAAGCAAACATTGACTCCATCTGCTACTTGGCCCTCTGCTCCAAACACAGAGCAGCCCCGCCCCCCCAACCTCCTCAACCACGGTCATGTTCTGCTTTACCGGCTCGTCGTACATCACGTCACCGGCTACCGCGTGGGTTTTCAACCACTTTGATTTGTTTGTAAGTGTTCTCGTGGCCCCCAGTATCATCTGACCTGCTGCTACCGTTCCCGCGAGCTCACGTCGGCAGATCAGTGGTCCCGACGAGGAGGTCGAAGACAGGTGATGCTGGAGAAGAACAGATGTGGATCTGTCTCTGAACACCGGACAGACGGCCTCACGTCCCGCTTTGAGACAGTGGTTTTATCTGGATTTTAATTTGCCGCATGTCAACACACTCTTGTAGGTTATTTCATTTAATGTGTTTTTGTTTTAGTCCCAGGCAGGCTGTTTGATTTACATTTTATCTTTTTTTCTTTGGCTTTGAAATGTTGACTTTATTGTTCAAAACTGTCATTTCTTTCTCTTTCTCTTCTATTCTTCTGTTGTTTTGTTTGATTGATTAGTATGATCAGGGATCAAGACTGCAGAATACGACAGCTTAAAGGAACATTCCTGATTTCATCAACCCCATCTATTAGTACATGCTCAGCTTTTTAAATGTATTTAGGGATCAAACGATGTGAATCAAATCAGTTTTGAGCAAAAGCAGAATATTTTTTTTGCAGAACAATTGTTAATGTTTTATGAGAAGGAAACGGCGACGGATGAAAGATCAATTGCTCTGTCTCTGTTCATGAGTCTTAAAGAGGATTTAAACTTTCAAGTTTGTCCTGACGCTGCTACCCGCCTTCTACATTGGCAGCTGACCCTCTACAAAACGGAAATATAACAGTTTAAAATGAGTAGGAACCTTTGAAATTTAAGAAAAGCAGAATATGTTTGTTATTCCTGTCCTTCTCTAATCCAGAGAACCTGTAAGATCTGATCCAGAGATCCTGTAAGATCTGATCCAGAGATCCTGTAAGATCTGATCTGGAGATCCTTTAGATCTGATCCGGAGATCCTGTAAGATCTGACCCGGAGATCCTGTAAGATCTGGTCCAGAGATCCTGTAAGATCTGATCCAGAGATCCTGTAAGATCTGATCTGGAGATCCTTTAGATCTGATCCGGAGATCCTGTAAGATCTGACCCGGAGATCCTGTAAGATCTGGTCCAGAGATCCTGTAAGATCTGATCCAGAGATCCTGTAAGATCTGATCCAGAGATCCAAGATCTTTTCAAACTCACCGTAGCTGGTATGTCAAAGAGGTCATTATACCTTCAAAACTATCAAAGTGTAATTGGTGTGTCCGATAAAGATATAAAAATGATAATAGGGTGTATCCTCATCTTGATTCTATTGTATTGATCAGATCATATCTGGTCAATACAATACAAATAAATGCAAAAAAAAAAAAAACCCTCAGTAATTCTAAGAGGTTGACAAGCTTTGTCTTGCCTCTGTACCTGTCAGTTATTGATTTCTTTCTTTTAATTAGTTTATTGCCATCTATTATTAAAGATTAACACTCAATAACTGCTGTCAGCTGGAATTACACAGAAGCCCTGATCACAGGAAAAATTTCCATCTGATCCTGATCCTAAACCTGGTCACCTAAACCTAGTCCTGGTCCTAAATCTGGTCCTAAATATAATCCTAAACCTCATCATGATTTTAAAAGTGATCCTGGTTCTTAATGTCATTTTAGTCCTTAACCTGATCTCAATTCCAACCTGATCCAGATCCTTGTCTTAAACCTGATCCTGGTTATAAACCTGATCGTGGTCCTAAATCTGATACTCATCTTAACCCTGATTGTGATTATAACCAGTCTGAACTTGATCCTGATGAATTAATCTGGACCCTGATCAGCCTGAATACAGAAACTTTCTCTGAACGTCTACAACTGGGACCCTGATTGTAACCCATCCAGACAGGGGCAGATTAAATTCACGACGATCAAATTCAGCTTTTTCAACAGGTTAAACTATACACCAATCAATCAGTCAATCAATCATCAACAAACAGAAATACCTGTGATCATCTTACCTTGTTGTGATGTGCTCCTTGTCAAAATTCTTCCTTAAGACCCTTACAGTCAGCTGTCAGTGTACCACTTAACCACTTCACCAGTTCACAGATTCAACTGTTCAGTTCTGTGTCTTCATATCTTGTGTCTTTCTTTGTCACATACTGGGCGTAGCTGTTGTTGTTATAAATCTGCACTCATAAAAAGTCTCTGTTAAACCCACTTGGCTGCTTTTTACCTGCCTTTTTAAAGACAAACTCACCTGGAAGGTGCTGGTCAAGATATACCTGGAGTCTAGAGGACTCTGAAGGTTCCAGTCGGTTCTTCTACTGACCACAGGGGTCTGAACCCAGAACTGAACTTCCCCTACTTAGGTCCCCTGGCTCCTCCAGCATAGATCGACCAAAGGAGAAACCGGAACAACTTTGATTGCCATAATCAATTTCAGGTTTGTTTAGTGTGTTTACAACATGGTGCCATGCAGTAGGAAGGAAGACGAAGGAAAAAGGCTTTGAAAAGACTCTGTAGATGACATCACAGGAACTGTGTCTGGTTCTACTTCTACAGTCTGCAGTCTGAACATTAGAGAAGGTCCACACTGATATGAAATATTGGCGTGGAGAGTCACATGCACTAACCAGGCATGAGTTCTCCTAGCTGACAGTTTTACAGTGAACTACAACCGGTTCCACCTGCTGCAGGAATGCTGGCGGGGCTTCTACAGCCTGCATGTACAGGTGTGTGTTTTTGTTGAGTCATACTGACAATTTTGTGTGTGTGTGTGTGTGTGTGTGTGTGTGTGTGTGTGTGTGTGTGTGTGTGTGTGTGTGTGTGTGTGAGAGTTTTTTGAAGACAAATGTGTAGACATGCTTTTACTACATTTAGTCTTGCCTGTGACATTGAGGTTTTTCAGGAACTAAAGACAGACACAAATCCACATTACTGCAGGAGTGATCATTTTAAAGTGAATAAAAGATTATCTGGACTATAAACAGTATTAATATAATGTGTCCTCATATATTCAGGTAGCTTCTCATGACTCACTGACATCTGGTGGTGAAGTTAAGATATTGCGAGTGTTCATAGGCAAGCATGGAAAAAAATTGGTATTGTCCACCTGACTCAAATGATTGTCTCCTCAGCGTTTTTGTTCCTGATTGTAGAAGTTGGTGGAATACGTTGGAGACACGTGTCCTTGCTGAAGGACAGGTCATTGGATGAAACAGTGGCCATTGGCTGGTCAGCGTCAGGTCAGGGTTAGGGGTCAGCACTCAACTCCAGTATGAGAGAGAACACAGGAGTATGTGGCAGCAGCTTGTTCTGGAGGAACTGAGGGCTGATGGTAGGGATGCAGCAGAACACATGATGGAGATGGAGGGAGGAGAGGGAGATATCTTGTTGGTTCATGGTGTCTTGGTAGAGATTTCATGGTGGCCTGCAGCCCTGGAGAAGATAGGAAGATAGGGGGTCTAGAGGGTCACTATACTCTACACGATGCTGCGATCTCCGGGGCTGCACAGACAAAACGCATTAAGTCTACTATGAATGCAGAAGAAAGGACCTCTGGGTGCCTCCAGAGCAAGGAACCATGGTGGGGTTGGACAACAGCCGTTCTTCCTCTCCATGTCTGAGGGTATGTCTCTCACTCATTTGTTCCCCCTCAGCAGTCTCGCACTTTCTCTCTCCCACTGTGAGTGCTGGTCTCTCTGCTCTCTCTCGGCCCTCTGTTGCTCTCTCTCTCTCTCTCTGCTTTCTCGCCCTCTTGCTCCAACTGAGTCCTGGTCTCTCGCCCTCTTTCTCTCTCTCCCACTGAGTCCTGGTCTCTCTCTCTCTCTCTCTCTCTCTCTCTCTCTCTCTCTCTCTCTCTCTCTCTCTCTCCCACTGTGAGTGGTGGTCTCTCACCCTCCCTCTCTCTGCCACTGAGTGCTGGTCTCCCACCCTCTCTCTTTCACTGTGAGTGCTGGTCTCTCTCGCTCTCTCTCCCACTGTGAGTGGTGGTCTCTCACCCTCCCGCTCTCTCCCACTGTGAGTGCTGGTCTCTCACCCTCCCTCTCTCTGCCACTAAGTGCTGGTCTCCCGCCCTCTCTCTCTCTCACTGTGAGTGCTGGTCTCTTGCCCTCTGTCTCTCCCACTGTGAGTCAGTCTGGTTTCCATTCGTTGTCCGTCTGGAATGAACTGAGGAGAAGGAGGAGGAAGACGAAGCTGAAAACAGAGAGGAAGATGAGACAGGAATGGTGAAGACGAAGAAAAGAGGAAGATAAGTTGAAACAAGAAGCAAAGCAGCATCAGGTTTGAACAAACTAAAAGTCTGTCTTTCAGTTAACGTCTTTCCTCACCTTCACCACAATAATACTTAGAACAAATACTACCAATACTTCAACCACCACTACTACTACTACATTACAACTACTAACTAACTAACTACACTACTATTACCACTACTACCACTTCTACTACTACTGCTACTACCACTGCTACTACTACTACCACTACTACTACTACACTACTATTACCACTACTACTACTACACTACTATTACCACTACTACCACTTCTACTACTACTGCTACTACCACTGCTACTACTACCACTACTGCTACTACACTACTATTACCACTACTACTACTACACTTCTATTACCACTACTACCACTTCTACAACTACTACTACTACCACTACCACCACCACTACCACTACTACCACTAAAACTACTACTACTACTACTACTACAACTACTACTATTACCACTACTACCACTTCTACTACCACTGCTACTACCACTACCACTACCACCACCACTACTACTACCGTCACTACTACTACTACAACCACTACTACTACTACTACTACCACTACTACCACTACTACACTACTATTACCACTACTACTACTACACTACTATTACCACTACTACCACTTCTACAACTACTACTACTACCACTACCACCACTACTACTACTAGTTCCACTACCACTACTACCACTAAAAATACTACTACTACTACAACTACTACTATTACCACTACTACCACTTCTACTACTACTGCTACTACCACTGCTACTACCACTACCACTACCACCACCACTACTACCGTCACTACTACTACTACAACCACTACTACTACTACTACTACTACCACTACTACCTCTACTACTACTACCACTACTACCACTACTACAACTACTTCTACCACTACTACCACTACCACTACTACCACCACTACTACTACTACTACTACTACTACTACTACTACTACTACTACTAATACCACCACTACTACTACCACTACTACTGCTATTACTACTACCACTACAACTACTTCCACTACTACTACTACTACTACTACCACTACCACTACCACTACCACTACCACTACCACTACTACAACTACTACTACCAGTACAACTATTACTACTACTACTACTACTTCCAATACCACAACTACTACTACTACTACTGCTACTACTGCCACCACTACCACTACTATCACTACTACTACTACCACTACCACTACTACCACTACTACTACCACAACTACTACCACACCCGATGATGTCACTTACAGCTTTGACAGCAGGCTTCAGAACAGTGTTTTTTCTTTGTACTGCATGGCACTGTGTTGTAAGTGGGCGGAACTAACAGACCTGGAAGCTGACTGGAACACGCCCACCATAGTTTAGTCACAGGTAGCTATTTTAGCTTGACTGACTTAGCTTATGCTAACCTGTAATGCTAACTACTATTTCTTTGCATTCATTATTATTACAGAGACAAGGTTGTTTTAAATGTGTTATGGAAAAAACTCAACCTGATAACAAACCTCTTGCTCAATCCTATTAAATCTGTCCAAACGCCTCATCTCAGGTGTCGCTTCTTCTGATGTCCTACTAAAAGAACGCCCAGTGCTAATTGTAACCAACCTCAGAATCTTCCAGACCAACCCAGAACCTTCCAGACCAGCCTCAGAACCTTCCCACCAAACCCAGAACCTTCCCATCCAACCTCAGAAATCTTCAGACCAACCTCAGAAACTTCCAGACCAACCCAGAATCTCCCCACCAAACCCAGAACCTTCCCATATAACCTCAGAAACCTTCAGACCAACCCCAGAACCTTCCAGACCCACCAAAAACCTCCCCACCAAACCCAGAACCTTCCCATCCAACCTCAGAAACTTCCAGACCAACCTCAGAAACTTCCAGACCAACCACAGAACCTTCCAGACCAACCTCAGAACCTTCCAGACCAACCCAAAACCTTCCAGACCAACCTCAGATCCTTCCAGACCAACCCAGAACCTCCCACCAAACCCAGAACCATCCCATTCAACCTCAGAAAACTTCAGACCAACCCAGAACCTTCCAGACCAACAACAGAACCTTCCAGACCAACCTCAGAACCTTCCAGACCAACCCAGAATCTCCCCACCAAACCCAGAACCTTCCCATTCAACCTCAGAAACCTTCAGACCAACCACAGAACCTTCCAGACCAACCTCAGAACCTTCCAGACCAACCCAGAATCTCCCCACCAAACCCAGAACCTTCCCATTCAACCTCAGAAACCTTCAGACCAACCTCAGAAACCTCCAGACCAACCACAGAACTTTCCAGACCAACCTCAGAATCTTCAGACCACAGGTCCAGATCCAGACTCTAGCAATCAGCAGAGGAACTACAGGCTTTCCACATTCTTGTTGGCTTCTGCCAGGAAGTTAGAGTTATGGTGCTCGTTTCAGTATTGACATCCTCACAGCTGCAGTCCCCCCAGCCAAATGTTGCTGGGTTCTCAAACAGAACAGAACAAGCTCTGCAGTGTGAATGTGTATGTGTATAAATGAATTTCCTACATTTATGTGGCTTTTGGTCTTCTTCAGGATGCTTGTGTGTCTAGATATCTCCAGAGCCTGACAGGTATCATCTGAGCTAGAACAGGGAGGACGTAACATGGATGGGTGACGGACAAGTAGAGCACTGCTGCAGGTGAGCTGCTCTTCACTAGTTTGTGCCATTCACCTGTGATGGTCTGTCATAGGCTTAGTCATGGGACTTGGTGGAGAAACTTCTCAACACCTCTGTATAATATGTTTGAACCACTAGGTGACTATCTGGACTAAGACTGAGTTCATCAGACTATCATGAATAAAGACGTGAGAGAAGATCCAAAGTTTAGTAGATTTAATTTCACTAGTTGCATGCAAGTGTGGTCAAATATACATCAAGTGTCTCGTTGCATGAATGACAAAGATTTTCAGGTTGCACAGTGATTTGAATCTCATATAATGATGAAGACTAAACAATAAGTCAAAGTCACGTTTATTGTCAGTTCTGCCACATGTGAGGTTCATACAGAGAATCAAAATTAAGTTACTCTCAAACCCTCGGTGCTGCACATTTAATAAATTACTCTCTAAAAACAGAGCAGGGAGAGTTCAGCGTCCTGACGGCCTGGTGGACGAAGCTGTCCTTCAGTCTGCTGGTTCTGGCCCGGAGGGTCCACAGCCTCCTCCCTGATGGCAGCAGACTGAAGAGGCTAAGTGACGGGTGGGTGGGGTCTCTCACGATGCTGAGGGCTTTGGAGTCAGACGGGTCTGTAGATGTCCTGAAGTGAGGGGAGAGAGACACCAACAATCTTCTCAGCAGCTCTTGCTACGCCATGTCACATTATGTGTGTGAGTCAAGGACCAGACAGACCATGGAAGATCTAGAGGAGGCAAGAGAGGGATGTCTGGACTTCTCTGATTGGCCCAATTACAATTTACTTGCCATTGTTTATGTAAATATTGCTTGGGGGGTCATGTTCTGGTCTCTGGAAAGAGACAACTTGTGTTGTAATAGAGGCTGTATGAATAATTGTAATTGAAAATTTAATATACCCATGACGGGAACATGAGTGGGTTGTGATGGTTGTAAATGGTAGTCTGACTGGACCACAAGTCTACTTCAGAGTGTTGTCATGGTTACAGCAGAGGTCTCCTTCTCAGAAGTGGAATTCGTTGATGGTCGGTGAATTGAAAAGAAAAGCAGCAGCTCTGAGGGCATGCTCTACCCACTCCCCCTGGACATTCCTCTGTGAGGGGGTTCACTTCTTCAGAGTTGTGGTAGCACTTGGGTCTGCCCCCCTTCCCTTCAGGAGGACTGGGGTCCAGTTCTGGGGACACAGGGGCTCTCTTCTTTCCACACTGACAGCATGCTAGCTGGTTATTCTGGTTTTCCAGCCGTACGGCTTGCTGCTCTGTGTCATTAGCAGGACATCACATGACATCAAAGCAGGCTGTGATTGGCTGAACGCTGTGGTAGTCGTGTGCTCGCCACTGCTACAGGAAATACTTTCCTGTTTACTTTCTCCTCCTGCGGCTGCCTCACATTCCTCCCTCACACTGGAGCAGGCCCATAATTGGCCGAGTACCCCCCCCGCCACACACACACACACACACACACACACACACACACACACACACACACACACACACACACACACACACACACACACACACATACACACACACACACACACACACACACAGAGGAATGTATTCATGTCTGTTCGAAGCATCAGTGAAAGACGACTGATTTCACAGACTGTTTTTGTTCAACTTCTCACACAAAACTGCAGTAAGTACCAGCGCATTTATACACACAGACAGATTTGTGTCTGTCTTCAGTTCCTGTAAAACCTCAATGTCACAGGTAAGACTAAATGTAGTAAAAGCATGTCTACACATTTGTCTTCAAAAAAGTCTCACTCACACACACATACACACACACATACACACACACATACACACACACACATACACACATTCACACACACACACACACACATACACACACACATACACACACACACACACATACACACACACATACACACACATACACACACACACACACACACACATACACACACACACACACACACACACACATACACACACACACACATACACACACACATACACACACACATACACACACACACACACATACACACACAACACACACACACATACACACACACATACACACACACACACACACACATACACACACACACACACACACATACACACACACACACACACACATACACACACACATACACACACACACACACACATACACACACACACACACACACACACACACATACACACACACAAACACACACACACACAAGACATAAAAAGTGAAAAGGTGCTGCACAGCCGTAATCCAAAAACAAACACAAAAGTTTACTTCAAGAAAAGCACAATGAAACAGACTTTCAAAATAAAAATAAAAACAGTCAAACCAGGAAACCCCAGACCATCATAACCACAGTTAAACATAGAGGAGGTTTTCAACACTCCCAGGACCCGGACTTCAAGTCATTGACTGAACTCAACACACAACGTTTTGTGCAGCACCGAGGGTTTGAGAGCAACGTGGTTTCCATTCACTGTATGAACCTCACATGTGGCAGAACTGACAATAAACGTGACTTTGACTCCTCCTACATGCTGTTGAATTAGGGGTATAGTTGTTAAGAACAACATCTTGGTGGCTTCAGTTCTGTGTTGTTCATCGGAGGTGGTCCTTCCATCTCATTAAAATCAAACAGAAACTGGACTTTTTCTGCAGGATGTGACAGATTTGATCAGCTTCTCCTGCTGACATTCACAAACATGCTATAAAGATCATTTTAACCTCTAAACACTAATGACTAATGCTCACTTTATTCATATAGGATTAACGGAGCCCCAGACAGGCTTTTATTTTTAAATCTCTTCTCTGGGACAGGGTCTGATGCTTTATGGCAACCATGGCAACCATCCCAGGACAGTCAGGAAGTCAAAATCTGCTGCACTTCCTATTGGGTGAGTACCAAAATAACTGAATATTACATTATATTAGTCAGGAAAAGGCAGCACGGTGGCTTAGTGGTTAGCACTGTTGCTTCACAGCAAGAAGGTTCCTGGTTCGATTCCCGGCCCGGTGGGTCTTTCTGTGTGGAGTTTGCATGTTCTCTCTGTGCTTGCGTGGGTTCCCTCTGGGTACTCCGGCTTCCTCCCACAGTTAGAAAAACAGGTAGGTTGATTGATCATTCTAAATTGCCCGTAGGTGTGTATGTATGAGAGTGATTGGTTGTCTGTCTTGTATGTGGCCCTGCGATGGACTGGCGACCTGTCCAGGGCGTACCCCTGCCTTTCGCCTACTATGCGTCGGGATAGGTTCCGACAGACCCCCGTGACCCGGAGACAGATTAAGCGGGATAATGGATGGGTAGTCAGGAGAATGGAAATTAGGATGTTTATATAAATATATTTAGGCACCATGGCACCTGGAAGCCAAAAATCAAGACAACATGGAAAGAAGTTAGCGAGTTGTCAGAAATCCAGAAAGGTGCAATTAGAAAAGGGGTTCCCAAAAGGTACAGTGCCCATACCTGAGGCTCTGGAATTTGCCAAACAATGATTCCAAGCCTTGGCTGCATGATTGAGGAGATACACAAGAGAAATAGAGGCTAGAAAAATTCTCCACTAACCCAACTAAAGTATACTCCTAGTAGCAGGGTAGTACCACACAAGCAAACCCACCAAGGCCGGGCAGTACTGGAAAGGCATATTTGAGAAGGAAGCATCACATAACAATGAAGCACATTGGTTAAAAGAGAGCAGATCGCAGTAACCTCCCAGAGCAAAATGCAGTAACCATCACAGTGGCAGATATCCGAGACTGAGTCTCAGGTATGAAGAACTTGACGCTACCTTACCTGGACATGATTCACACCCACTGGTTAAAGAAGCTGACTCCACTCCATGAGTGCCTAGCAGCACAAATGAACCAACTGCTGAGGGATGGAACCCATCTGGAATGGCTAACCAGGGACAAACAGTCCTGACTCTGTAAGATCCCCAGAAGGGAACAGTCCCATCCAGCTGTCTCTTCACAACATAGATCAATACATGACAGAGGCACAGAAAGGCACTGATAAAAATACCAGAAGTGCTAAACTCCAGCTGTTGGTTGACAGAACTGTCACCTGAGACTGCAAGACCAGACAGACAAACATGTGCACTGCCTAGACTGATTACCAGAAAGCTTATGACTCAGTGCTGCATACATGGATCCTGGAGCCAATTGCATATGTCTCCATCAAATGTGGCATATGTCAAAGATATGCTTTGTCCCGGGTGCTGTTCTGCATCACACCAGCCATGGGTACCGACTTAGGAATGGGGCCACCATCACTCACCTCCTCTACATAGATGATATCAAGCTGTACACTAAGAGCGAGGAAGACACTGACTCACTGATCCACATTACTTTATATGGTGCACTTATTGAATGTCTCAGGCAGTGGAAACTTGAAAAGAATCGGTTGGAGGAACCATCATGGGAGGAAAAAACCCTACATGGGATGTGCCACTGACAGATAGCTGAAGTAGCGAATATGAACAAGACCCATCAGTAGCCACAGAGGGCTGGAATGAAGTACAGCACAGAGGCACCCTTGAAGAACAGAGCAGACCAGATACACGCTGTGCAAAGAGGCCCCTGAAACAGTCAATCTCCTAACAGCAGGGTGCAAGATACCGGCAGGAAAAGAATACATGAAATGCCATTATCATGTAGCTGGTAGAGTGTACAGAAACATCTGTGCAGAATATGGACTGAAGACCTCTAGGTCGCAATGGAAAACAGTGGTTACAGTGTAACCACTAGGCCAGCACTCCCCAGTACCACAAAATAGTAGGTGAAATCACAATGTGATCATGGATAAGCAGCAGAGGAAAGCTGTTGTGATCTATATAGTCATCTCGAACGATGGCAACATCAGGCAAAAGGAACATGAGAAAGTGGAGAAATACCAAGAGCCGAAGGAAGAGCTGGACAAAGCCTGGAAGGTGAAGGCAACAGTAGTGCCCGTGGTCATCGGATCACTGTAAGCCATGTCCCTCACACCTGTAGAAACATCAGGCATCACTGTCCAGAAGACCACAGTCCTAGGAACAGCTAAGATTCTGCGCAAGACCCTCAAGCTCTCAGGCCTTTGGTAGTGGAGCCAAGCTCAAGATGAACAGCACCCCACCCTACCCAGAGGAGATGGGGTTGGGTGAGAGAAGATTTTTTTTTTTACAATTTTTATACAATAACAGTCAGCTAACAGATATTATTATTAACTTAAAACATGAAATCTAAATAAACATGAGGTGGCAAACTGGGAAGTAGACTATCAGAGAGCAGCTTGATGGAATGGCATGGAGAAGCGCTGGGGGACATGATAGGTCTTCACATCCTTGCTTCCCTTTCCAGAACTTTTTCCACTTTTCTTGGTCTCGATGTGTGTATTTATAAAGCTGCTGTCCAGAAAGACACAAAATCCAATCCTGTCTTTTTTGTTTATGTCAATTTATGAACCAGCTTTAGTGAAATATGTTAAGTTTGAGTGGAAAAAGGAAATATTCTGGGAAGTCTGAGGCTGTTGTTGGTGCCTCCAACGCTGTCACACTACTGATTATGGACATTTTAAGGTCTCAGTGGGGAAATGAGGCTCATTTCTCACGCACATCGCAACATTCAGCTGGAGTTTGCACACTTAAATATTGATTTATAGCTACTGTCTTGCACTTAGAACACGGCAGGGATGGTCACATGATTTGTCAAGTTCTTGATATTCATAATGTTAATTAAATAACTGTTAACCTTTATGGATACAAAATAATGCATGGCAACAATAAATTTGTTAATCAAGGTAGAAAACACATTTCTTCACTGGCTGGTCAGATCTCCTCATGGGCACCTGATCATCACAGAGTTTATATGAACGTAGATTTATTTCTGGCATTGCTATATATGGCAACTGGTGACAGACTTGGACACTTCCACTTGGAGGAGCCGCAACACCTTTATTTACAGTACTGAAGCTGTCCGTGCAGCTTTATCTGTCAAGTTAGACTGTTAAATCTTTCCCGGTCAGCTTCTGCACACATTTACCACAAACGTGATGACAGCGACACGGCACAACGTCCGGTAAACAAACTCAAGCTGTGCAGCTGGAATGCTGCTAACAGCCTGCTGACTCAGCGGTTTTGATGCGACAACCAAAAGGCCACTGTGGGGAAACGGAAAGAGATTTTGATGGCATTAGTAGCAGATGTTGGGGTTTTTTTTAACGCATGATGTAATTTCTAATGTTG
Organism: Xenentodon cancila; assembly: GCA_014839995.1. Taxonomy (NCBI): domain Eukaryota; kingdom Metazoa; phylum Chordata; class Actinopteri; order Beloniformes; family Belonidae; genus Xenentodon; species Xenentodon cancila. Next base: position 247,066 of record CM026213.1, on the reverse strand, counting down.
CGGGGGTTTTAATTCTGGAGTTAGGGCAAGTTAAAAATATCAAACTGTCTTTACCTTTATGGGCACTCTCTGAGGTCTGGCCTGATTTGACAAAAAAGTAAAAGCCACATTCTGAAAGCTAGCAAAATACTTTTGTTTTGATATATATAATTTATAGGGGGTGAGTGAAAGGTGTGAATGAGAGAGAGGTTTGTTACCAAATTTTTCATATTATTCCTCCCCTCAAGCTAGAGTGGATGACAGAGTTTGATCAGAAACCAGGACCCTAGGCTGAAGAAAAGAAGAATAAACTCAAGGCAGGAAGATCAGTTAAAAACAAGAAGATGAGCTGAAGAGAAGGTGGAAAAATTTTTCAGTTGCTAAAGAACTTGAAATTCATCCAAAACAAAGATTAAAAGTAAGAAGATGAAAAAGAAGGGGAAAGGAAGGGAAGGAGAAGAGGAATTATATATTATATAATGGAGCTAAGTAGAAGGAAGAAGAGGAAGGGATGGTAGTTTTGGTTCTGACCAAGTTGGTTCTGGTTATGTTCCGAATGGTTCTGTTTCTTTTTGGGTTGGTTCTGGATCTGCCTGAGGTGGTTTTGATTGGGGCGGTTCTGGGTCTGTCTGGGGGTGGTTCTGGTTGTCCTCGCTCACTCAAGTATAGAGCTCTCTAAGATAACAACGAAAGGATGTCTGATGGCTTAAAAATTGCTGAATTTATGATAAAACTTAAAGTGTAATATTCAAAATGTACAAAACATTTTATAAAGCTGAATCAGTTAGTAAGAGTTTAAAGTCTTGTGACTAGTTTAAAGTTTGAATGCTGTCTCTAGCTGAAAGTATACTGAAGTAATAAGTATGAAAGTGGTGAAAGGTTTTCCAGGATGGGAAGATTTCCCCATTATATTCCAATGCCACTAACAACCTGAATGAGCTGAACATTTTGATATCTGAATGGTTGCAATAGCTCAAAAACCAGTGGAACAAGTTAATTGGTGAAAAATGGTGGAAGACTTTGACAAAGAGCATCTCATATTAATACCAACAATTCAAACACAATCATCCAAATCAGCCCTGGAAACAGTTTTTAAAAATCAGAATGAGAAACAGTAGAAAGCTCAGTGAAGAATCTCCGCAAAAAGCAAGAAGAAACACCATTGCAACAGGCTGCCTCTGGAGTGGCTTCGGAGCCAGAACAATAAAAGCATGTGTTGAACACTGAGAAGGAAGTGACACCTGACCCTGTATCTGTCTGATTCTACAGGTGTGTTCCTGCTTCACACTGAAGGGGGTGTGTCCCTTGAGCTGCTGCCGTCAACCTCAGAGGTTCTGCTCCAATCACACTCCAGCTACACTGTGGTCAGTAACACCTGTCCATGTCTACAGGTGCAGTCGAGGCGGGTTTTCTTGATGCTGACGTGCAGTTGATTACCTGTGCTTTATGTTAGATCAGTGACTCAACAGAATCTTTTTTATGGCAGATTTAACAGAACTTAGTGTGGTAAAATGAAACTATAGGTGTTAAACAGACATATTTAATTTGCAGGCTTAATTATAAATGAAATTCTTTACATGTTGAGATCAAGCATAATCCCTCTAGACTGAAAAACTTAGGTGTACCAGTTCCAGGGGAATCCCAGTCCTCAGCTACCCTGGCATGTTCTAATCAGGGCTGGTGGAGAAGAGAGTTGAGTTGAGGGTCCAGTCTCAGATTCAGGAGGAACGATTCTGGCATGGTCCTGGAACACTGGACCAGCTCCGTGACCTTGACAAAAGTACTGGAGGGACCAAGGGTCTTTGTCCAACCAGTTTACATCTGTCCTGTGGACTTTGTCTACACCAGGGTGCACCAGGACTATGGGTCTACTGGGCCAATTCAATTCAATTTTCAATTCAATTTTATTTATATAGCATCTATTACAATACAAGTTGTCTCTAGACGCCAGAGACCCAGAACATGACCCCCGAGCAATTATTATATTATAGGTTCTGGTCCGCAGGACATGCACAGAAGAGGAAAAGAAGGGCCAGACAAGCACAACAAACTACAAGAACAATGGACCACAATTAAGTTTATGGGATACTGTTAATAAATGAGGGTTGAGGTGAAGAAGAGACAGAGAAGGCAAAGAGAAACAGAGAAGGTGAAAGGCACCACTCAGTGGATCATGTTGGTGCCCCCCTGCAGCAGAGGCCTACAGCAGCATATCTACACCGAAGCTGTTTAAGATGAGCTGCTCTAATCTGGTCCTGTAGCTGCAGCTTTGACTACTGGCCCTGACACATTAAGGTACTAAATATACACTAACTATATGCTTTATTAAACAGAAATGTTTTAAGTTTAGTTTTAAAGGTGGAGGTGGTATCAGCCTCCATAACCCAAACTGGAAATTGGTTCCAGAGTGATGGTTCCTGATAACAGAAGACCCGTCCTCCAGATCTACATTTGGATCCTCTAGGAACTACGAGTAAACCTGCACCCTGAGAACGGAGAACTCTATTAGGAACGTACGGTACTATCAGGTCTTGCATATATCGCGGCGCTAGGCCATTTTGGACTTTATATGCCAGTAATAAAATTGTGAATTGGATTCTAAATTTTACGGGGAGCAGATGGAGGGAAGCTAAAACTGGAGAGACGTGGTCTCTCTTGTTGGTTCCTGTCAGCATTCGCGCTGCTCCATTTTGGATCATCTGGAGGATCTTCAGAGAATTACTTGGACATCCAGCCAACAACACGTTACAGTAATCTAGTCTAGAAGATACGAACGCATGAATTAGTTTTCCAGCATCACTCTGGGAGAGGATGCTCCTGATCTTTGCGATATTATGGAGGTGAAAAAACGCGGTTTTACAAACCTGATTAATATGCTGTTTAAATGACAAATCCTGATCGAATATAACTCCAAGGTTTCGCACAGTTTTACTGGAGGCCATCGCAAGACCATCTAATCCCTTCCTAAGCTGTTTGGGACCACAAACAACAACCTCTGTTTTATCAGAATTTAGGAGCAAAAAAATTCTGGACATCCAGTCCTTGATGTCCTTAAGACACATCTGAAGTTTGTCTAATGGTTCTGTTTCATCTGGCTTCATAGACAGATACAGCTGCGTATCATCAGCATAACAATGAAAATTAATGCCGTGGTTCTGAATAATACTTCCCAAGGACTGCATGTATAAACTGAACAAGACTGGCTCTAGCACTGAACCCTGCGGGACACCATAGCAGACCCTTGTCTGTACGGAATAAACCTCATGAACATGAACAAACTGGAATCTATCAGACAGATATGATTTAAACCAACCTAGAGCTGTCCCAACAACATACTCAAGCCTCTGCAGTAAAATGCTGTGATCTATAGTATCAAAAGCAGCGCTGAGGTCCAGCAGAACCAGTATGGACACTAACCCATCATCTGAGGCCATAAGAAGGTCATTGGAGACTCGAACCAGTGCTGTTTCTGTGCTATGATGCATCTGAACCCTGACTAAAAAATGTCAAATAGATCATTTCTATACAAATGGTCACACAGCTGGCTTGCAACTACGGTTGGAAGGTTGGAAATCGGTCTATAGTTAGCTAAAATGTCTGGGTCAAGAGAGGGTTTTTTAAGTAATGGTTTGATTACTGCGACTTTAAAAGCCTGTGGTACATATCCCAAGACTAGGGACAAGTTGATCTGTTCCAGTATTGTCAGTCCAATAGAGAGAAAACATTTTTAAGTAGTCGAGTTGGGATTGGGTCTAACAGACACGTGGATGATTTAGATCCATTGACGACTGAGGTCAGCTCATAGAGGTCAACAGGAACAAAACAGTCTAGAATCAGGTCAGAGCATAAGGGAGTCGCCGAAGTTGAAGAAATGCCCACAGCCACTGCCGGGAGGGCCTGGACGATTTCCTCTCTAATTCTGACAATTTAATTGCTAAAGAAGCTCATAAAGTCTTCACTACTGAGAGCTGCAGGGATGCACGGCTCAACAGAGTTGTGGCTCTTTGCCAGCCTGGCTACAGTGCTGAACAGAAAACGTGGGTTATTTTTATTATCCTCTATTAACACTGAATAATAGGCTGGTCTTGCTTTGCGAAGCGCTTTTTTATACACTATTAGACTATCTTTCCATGCATAATAAATATCTACAGACCTACTAGAGTACCACTTTCTTTCCATTTTACGCACTTTCTGTTTTAACATACGAATATGTTAGTTAAACCAGGGAGTTAAGCTCCTATGGTTAAAGACCCTCTTTCTCAAAGGAGCAACTACATCTAAAGCCATTAGATCTGTTAGTCCCTGTACAGACTGAACAAATGTTTGGGCCATTTTAGTACCGGGATTTTATTTCCAGGTGAGAGTTGGACTCCGTCAGGGCTCCGATTTTGTTCAGAACTTATGTGGATGGAGTTTCTAGGTGCAGTCGAGTAGTGCAGGGGTCCAATTCATGGTGTCAGGATTCCATCTCTGATGTTTGATGATGTGGTCCTGTTGACATCACTGGGTCAAGCAGCACCAGAGTTTGCTGATGGTCATACTGAGATCTCTGTGGGGATGTGGTTCGGGTCCAGCTGTTTTTTGGAAGCTGCAGCATGGTTGTCCCTCTGACCTAACTGAGCGGCTCACATACTCAGAGCTCCTCTAGCCCAACTTAAATATTACCACTTTGAAAATACCCTAAATGCAACTCATTTGGCTCCTATGGATAGTGAGAAGTTCAGAGCTCAATATCCCATTCCTGGATTAGGAAAAGTGTGGCCCCTCTCTGGGACTAGGCCTGGGGAAGTGGCTCGTAGGGAGACACTTAGCTACATAGGTTTGCCCTCCTGCAGGAGGTTCCATGGAGGTCTGGTTGCAACTTAAGGCCTGGATGATGGTTTCCTGAACCTCCAGCTGTTGAAAGTCACTCCGAGGAGCAGCAATATGAATTATTGGTTAAAAATGAGCTCAGGTTTGTTCAGGTACCTTTACAGCTGTAAACAGGTGTGTGCTGGTCTGTGTCCTCAGGTGTGTAAAGGATGGAGTCAGGTGATGTGGCAGTTACCTCACGACATTCAGCGAGATAGTGTTGTTGTGGAGAACCGGGGATCCAGCAGCACTTTGCAGCTCATTAGTGCCACTTGGAGGAATTCTGGTCGGTACACCTGCGAGGAGCCACAGGAGGATCAGAGCAGACACATTGATGTCTTCATTCCAGGACAAGGTACACGTCTGCAGCTGTGGTCTCTCTGTCTGTCTCACTTGTTTGCTCATCTGTAACCCCTTTCCTCTCAGGACCAGATGAGTGGTTCGTCCCGCTGGGTCCAGGTGTGGTGATGAAGGAGGCAGAGGAAGACACCATCCCCTGTGTGGTGTCTGACCCCAAGCTCAAAGTGTCTCTGTATGAACGCCCTGACAGGACAGTGGTCGCTGGGATGACGTACGAACCAGCGCGTGGCTTCACAGGTCGCCTCAATGACACCTCATATGTTTGTGTGGCTGAGCGAGGCGCTCAGCAGAGAGAATCCCAGGTGTACTACGTCTACAGCGTCATAGGTGCGTACATCTGTCGCTGGCAGTGGTCCTGGTTGTACCAGCTCAATGCTAGCGGGTCTAGGCTAGTGTAGGACTACAGCCTTCGGGCCTGCTAGGCCTACTCCACCCTCAAGTGGTGGACTAAGAGATGGCGGGTCCCAGTGAAGTTCTGCTAGCCCTTGTTTCGGAATGAACGTAAAGTAGCTTTAATTAGCATTATGGGTTAGCATGACTAATTTAAGGCAGGCGAATTCCAGCAGCTTCCTGACTTGTTCAGTTTGCCAAAATGTTGGGCAGAGTTAGTTCTTACCGACGTGGCGCCATGTAATAAGATGAAAAAGATGCTACAGAAGCTCTCTTCAGAAAGCTGTGGGTGACATCACAGGGGCATGTCTAGGTCTTTTTTTAACATCTATGTCTCTCACATGTCAGTTCCTAAGGCGATGGATATGGACCTGTCTGTGTCCAGCAGTGTGTTGAAGCAAGGGGAGGTTTTCACCATTAACTGCACTGTCAGAGACGTGGACATGGTGTACTTCACCTGGGATTTCCCTCGCAGAGAGGTACCTGTCCTCCTCTGTCAACTTGAACTCTGATCTCACCTACTTAAGATGAAAGGTCAGATGATGTTTCCCTCTTTAGGACACAGAACCTCTGATGGAGTTCCTGCCCAATCAGATCCGCTCGTTTGTTAACATCACTGAGGCAACAGTGGCAGATTCAGGTACGTCTTAAGATGGTTTCTGCCCAACAGAATGTATGGAGGTAACCAACCTGCTCATGGTTGGCTGACTGGTTGACAGGTATCAGTTGTTCAGTGAGTCTGCAATAAAAAAGGGGGTATGTGCTGGAGTCATTACTTGGAAACAAGTTAGTCAGGAGTTGTTGGTGTCTACTCTCCATTCTTACCATGGAGATCTCATAAGGTGCTCTTCCTGCAGGTGTGTATGTTTGTATGGTGAAGGAGACATCGCAGGGACGAACAGTGAAAAAAAACATCACAGTGACGGTGTTGGGTATGTGGACGAACACAGGTGTACCCAAACACGACCCTACACCTGAATAACTGCCCCCTGTCTCTGCAGAGCGAGGGTACGTCTACGCATGGCCTTTAGGTGACACCAACATATCCACCCTACTTCATTACACGGTTGAGTTCAGCGTGGAGGTTGATGCCTACCCAGCTCCCACTGTTCAGTGGTTGAGAAACAACCAGACAGTCGCTCAAGAAACTACTTCTACCAAAACCACTCACCTGACAGACAGCAGGTAGGTCAATGGAGGAAGACTGGAGCGATGAGATTGGTATGTTGGCTGATTAACTGGTTTGTTAGTTGGTTTACTGGTTGGTTGATTTATGACAGGTACATGAGCACACTGATGCTGGTTCGAGTGCAGATGGATCAAACAGGAAGTTATATGGCCACTGCTTCCAACAATGATGATGCTGATGAAATCATCTTCCACCTGGAGGTCAAAGGTTAGAAAAACCTGGGAGCTTGGGGGGAATTGAGTCTTAATAGACCTTGTTCTGTGCCTCCATTATTGAGGCATTTGACAGGAGCTGTGATCGTAGTCATTGGTGCTGGTTGCAATAGTAGTCATTGAACCAGGTGGTGGACACGAACGATGAGGGAGCCCATCAACTTGAAGAAATAGTCTTACAGGGATTCATTAACCTGTCAAACTCTGGGAGCAGCTAACGGGTGGACATTTAACCCTAACCTCGGGCAATGTGGGCTGCAGCCTTGACAATTGCTGAGTTACAACAACTCATTCAATCAATCAATAACTTTTTATAAAGCACTTTAACATGCCTAGAGGCAACCAAAGTGCTGTACAGGTGACTAAAATAAACTAAAGACAATGCCAGGACTGGCCTACCGATTTTGTTTGCTGGAGTTTTAACTCCAGCAAGCAAAATCGGTAGATGTGATCAGTGTGAAAACGTGAGTTTTTAAAAGAGATTTAAAATCATTGAGAGTTCGGCAGACCTCACAGAAAGAAGGAGGCGGTCCAAAGTTGGAAACAACCAAGAGAATTAGATCTTCAGATCTGAGGGCTTTACAAGGACCGCAGCTGGGTGGGAAGCCATAGGGTTAAGAATCAGCTCCTCCAGATCTGAGACCACGGTTCTCAATTAGGAAAGGGCGGAATGTCCTTGCCTGGTCAGGAGTGAGGTTCTACTTCAGCTGGAGGAGTTTAAGTTTCTCAGGGTCTCGATCATGAGTGAGGAAAGAATAGAGCAGGAGATCTACTGGAGGATCTGCATCAGCAGTAATGTGGACTCTGTTTTGGTCTGCTGTGTTAAAGAGAGCTGAGACTTTGTTTACTGGTAGATCTACATTATTACCCTCACCTATGGAACTTTGGGTAATGACTGAAAGAACCAGATGGAGGATACAAGTGGCTTCATCCAGAAGAGACTCTGAGTAGACTCACTGCTTCTCCACATCCAGAGGAACCAGTTGAGGTGGTTTATCTGCCTCCTGGACACCTCCTCTGAGCTTAAGGAGGAAGTCGGTGTGAAGGAGGTCTGGATCTCTCTGATTAGGCTGCTGCACCCACAACCCAATAAGCAGAAGTTATTGGATGGATGAACAACTGGATGGATAGATGAATGGATGGATGTTCACCAGTTTGCTCACCTGTGTGTTTACATGAAAGTGTGTGTGTTCATCTGTGTGTTCAGTTCTTCCAAAAATCACATCACTATCAGAAGTTGGCAGTAACAGCATTTTGTGTGTCAGCGAGGGAGCTCCACCCCCCTCAGTCACCTGGTACACCTGCCACAGTCTCCACAGGTAGACAAAGAAGCACACACACAAGCACACGCACAAACACACACACTGAAACCATGTTAACCTGCTGCTTTCAACCTGCTGCAGGTGTACTAATTTGAGCAGCTGGATGAACCTATCAGCAGCTTTGGAGGGCGTGGCTCTGAAGGAGAACATCACTGAGGGGATGGAAGGGGGTGTTACCAAGGTATCCAATTAATTTAAGTTCAGTTCAATACCTACAGCATCAGTTCAGAGTAGAGTCACTGCTCCTCCACATCCAGAGGAGACAGTTTAGGTTGTTCATCCTGGTAAAATGAATCCTGGACTCGTCCCTGAGGAGGTGTTTTAGGAATGTTCAAATAGGAGGAGGAAGAACTTCCTTTTACCAGAAATAATCCACATCAGAACTAGGGAGCGAGGACATCTATTTTAACTGTTTGGAGGCTCATAGGATAGAAAGCAGAGACCACAACCACAAAGACTTTTGTCCACCATAATGTGGCGTAAATGCAGTATCCTGACTCTTTTCTTCTGTTGTTCCTCGATGGTGGACTGACCTACCAAACTGTCAAAGCGCAGGGTCCGGACATAATTTTAAGGGCAAGATAAAGACTCAGCTGTTTAAGGACCATTTCCACATTTAATTTAACTTCTCTGCTCATCAGGGAGGTTGACCGGCTCTCTGCATGAGTCAGCACTGAGAAAGTTGCATGCACTTATGCCAAGATGATGTTATGATGTTGATTTTAAGACTTAGTTTTTTTTTTTTTAAGAATAAAGGGACTGTTGTAGGATGCGACGGGAACAAAAATGAAAAACAAAAATGGTCCAGCACCAGCACGGCAGCCCCTGGGTCCTACTGGACTTACATTAATCTGACCAGCACTGATCCAGACTGTAACCTCCTACTGGATTCTTGGTTGTTCTCTCAGATTTGAATTGCTTTGGAAAAAGGTGTCTGCTAAATGAGTAGTAGAAGTAGTAGTAGTAGTCTAGGGTCCTCACAGCAGGACTAGATATTAAAGTATATTTCAGCAAATCATCTGCATAGAAATTAAAATGTATGCTGCCTGACACTGCGGTTTTACCTGCGGATTTTCTCCATCCTCAGTGTCCATCAGGTCCCACTGGAAGCATTTCAGAATCATCCTTTCTTGACTGGGTTCCTCACATTTCACATTTACCTGAATGTTTGAAGATTATCTGTGAAACATGTACTAAACATGCTTTTCTCTCCATGTCATCTTATATAAATATAAAAAGGACGAGTGGTTGTCTTGGTTTTGGGTTTTGTTATTTAGTTGTAAACACATCCCTGCTTCCAGGTATCTTTCCTCAGTGCCTAAAAACAGCCATCATTGAGCCACTTAAAAAAATAGTTTAGACAGGTCACTTATGAACAGCTATAGGCCATCAACAAACTTCCCCTTTCTTAGTAAAATCATAGAAAAGCTGTTCTTGGAGGCGGTTTGGCCTTCTGGTGTCCCGCAGCTGTACAGCTGCTTTTTCAAAACAACAGCTGGACAACCTCTTGACAATAAATTACTGTTTTGATGTCTCCCAGTCAGGTTTCCAGCCACATCACAACACTGAGACAGCTCTAATAACGGTACTTAATAACATCTGCTCCAATACAGATAGTGGCAACATTTCCGTCTTGATCTTACTGGATCTCAGAACTGCATTCAACACGGTCGACCAGAACATCTTCATAGAACAGTTGAAGAACTGAGTGGGACTGTCTGGGACTTTGTCTTCACTTAATTCATTTCAATTAAATTTTATTTATATAGCATCTATTACAACACAAGTTGTCTGCAGGATCTTTCCAGAGACCAGAACATGACCCCGATCAATTATTACATAAACAACGGCAGGTAAAAACTCCCCTTTAAGAGGGAAGAAACCTGGACCAGGACCTGGATCATAAGGGGGAAGAAACCTGGACCAGGACCTGGATCATAAGGGGGGACCCTCCTGCTGAAGACCAGCAGATAGAACAGGAAGTAGAGAGAAGAGACACAGACACACCGTCAAAGGTACCAAAGACCAGATCATCAGTATAATCATCTGTTAACTGGAGAACTGAGAGTTTTCTGTCCATCAGACTGGTACCCGGTTAGTTGGTGGACTACAGAGACCACTATCTAAACAGGTGTAGACAGCAGACACTGAGGTGGTCAGAGGTGGGACTGCAGGTCAGTGGATCATGTTGGTGTCCCCCTGCAGCAGGTCTACAGCAGCAGATCCAGATGAAGCTGTGTTGAAGACCAGCTGCTCTAGTCTGGTCCTGCAGCTGCAGCTGTGACTACTGGTCCTGACACACTAAAGTTTACACCAACTAGATGTTTTACTGAACACAAACGTTGGAAGTTTGGTTTTAAAGGTGGAGGTGGTGTCAGCCTCCTTCACCCAAACTGGAAGTTGGTTCCATAGTGATGGTTCCTGATAGAAGACCCGTCCTCCAGATCTACATCTGGATCTTCCAGGAACTACGAGTAAACCTGCACTCTGAGAACAGAGAACTCTGTTAGGAACATGAAGAACCATCAGGTCTTGGAGAAAATCAGGAGTTTGGATGTTTAGGACTTTATACACAAGTAATAAAATGTTGAATTGGATTCTGAATTTTCCGGGGAGCCGATGGAGGGAAGTGAACACTCATCTGGAGGATGTTCAGAGAATTACTTGGACATCCAGCCAACATCACATTACAGTAATCTAGTCTAGAAGACACGAACGTGTGAATTAGTTTTCCAGCGTCACTCTGGGAGAGGATGCTCCTGATCTTTGAGATATTACGGAGGTGGAAAAGCGCAGTCGTACAAACCTGATTAATATGCTTTTTAAATGACAAATCCTGATCAAAATAACTCCATGGTTTCTAAATTTTTTTTACTGGAGGCCATCACAACAACATCTAATCCCTTTCTAGGAAAGACAAAACAGAAACTATAGTGTTTGGAACCAAGGAAGAAAGAATAAACATCAGCACTCAGCTTCAAGCAGTAAAGCTAAGAATGTATAGCCAATCCAAAAATCTGGGAGTGGTTCTGGACTTGAGTTTTAACAGCACCATTAAGACAGTAGTAAAGTCACCCTATTATCACCTAAAGAACATCCATCTATCCATTTTCACCCGCATATCCAGAACCGGGTCGCAGGGGCAACAGTTTAAGCTGAGATGCCCAGATTTCCCTCACCCCGGACACTTCCTCCAACTCTTCTGGGGGGATGTCGAAGCGTTCCCAGACCACCCGAGAGTCTTTTGGGTCATTACCAAAAGTTCATGACCATAGCTGAGGGTGGAAGCGTAGACTGACCGGTAAATCGAGAGCTTTGCCTTTCGACTCAGCTATTTCTTCACCACGACGGTCTGGTACATCAACTGCATAACTCCAGATGATGCAACAATCTGTCTGTCAATCTCACGCTCCATCTTTCCCTCATTCATGAACAAGATCCCGAGACACTAAAACTCCTCCACTTGACGCAGGAAATCTCCACCCAACAACCCTTTTTTGGACAAGAACCATGGCCTCGGATTCAGAGGTGCTGATTCTCATCCCAACCGCTTCACACTCAATTGCAATTGATGAAGCCACAAGACAACATCATCTGCAAAAAGCAGAGATAAAATCATTTCGTTCCCAAACTGGACCCTCTCTGGCCCCTGGCTGTGCCTAGAAATCCTGTCCATAAAAATTATGAACAGAACCGGTGACAAAGGGCAGCCCTGCCAGAGTCCAACATGCACTGGGAACGGGTCTGACTTACTACCAGCAATGTGAACCAAGCTCCTGCTCCGGTCGTACAGACAACCTTGACGAAAACCGTATTGTTCCTCCAGAATTCGAGGTTTATCTGCCGAATTCTCCCCTACAGTACCCTGGCATAGTCTTTGCCAGGGAGGCTGAGTCTCTTCACCTGCACTGTAAACAGTGTTGGCATAGTACTGCTTCCCCTTTCTGAGGCACCGAACGGTTTTGCCAGAATCTGTTTGAGACTGATAGTCCTTCTCCATGGCCTCGCTGAACACCTCCCAGACCTGAGTTTTTGCCTTCAGGGCTGCCTGAGCTGGGTCTTGCTTGGCCTGGCCTGCCGGTACCCATCAGTTACTTTTTTTTTGTTTTGTTTTTGTACCCATCAGCTACTGTTAGCCTGACAGAAACCCTTACTTCTGGTGTCCACCACTGGGTTCGAGGATTATCTCCTGGACAGGCACCAGAGACCTTGTTTCCACAAATTCATGGAGACAGAGAACATGGTTTACTCTGACTCAATGTCTCCATTCTCCCTTGGAATCTGGGAGAAGCTCTCCTGGAGGTAGGAGTTGAAGACCTCCCTGACAGAGGGCTTGGCCAGACACAACAGAACCTCACAATATGTTTGGGCCTGGCAGGTCTGTCCAGCTTCGTACTCCGCCAGCGTATCCAACTCACCACCAGGTGGTGATCAGTCAACAGTTCAGCCTCTCTCTTTACCTAAGTGTCCAAGACATACGGTTTAAGATCAGAGGAAACTTCAACAAACGCGATCACCGACGTCCGGCGTACGGTGTCCTGGTGCCACCTGCACTAATGGACACGAGTAGAACAATGGAGTTCCCAGTAAAACCATTATCAAGTACCCCTCCCACACACTCCTAAAAGTCCGGGTACTCTGTACTGCTGTTCAGCCCGTAGATACAAAACACAGTAAGAGACCTTCCTCTGACCCGAAGGCTCAAGGAAACAACCCTCTTTTTCAGCAGGGTGAACTCCAACACATTGCGGCTGAGCTGGGGGGCTATAAGCAAACCCACACCAGCTCGCTACTGCTTACCCTGGGCAAGCCCAGAGTAGCGAAGGGTCCAGCTCCTCTCAAAGAGCTGAGGTGGCATTCCATGTCGATATTGTCTGAGTTTTGGTTCAAGGATTGTGTTGGTGAGGCACCCGCCAAGACAGCTACCCAAACCACATTGCACCGGCCCTTAATGACCCTTCCTGTGGTGAACCTACTGGAAGGCACCTAAAGAACATTTGGAGGATCAAAGGGCTGATGTCTCAGCAGGACTTAGAAGACCTTGTCCGGGCTTTTATCTTCAGTAGACTGGACTACTGTAACGCTGTTCTCATGGGTTCCTAAAACATCCATCAAACACCTGCAGTTAGTCCAGAACGCTGCTGCCCGAGTCCTCACTAAGACCAGAGACCGGACCACATAAGTCCAGGTCTTAGATCTTTACATTGGCTTCCTGTCTGTCCCAGAACATATGTTAAAATCCTGCTGTTGGTTTATAAATCTCTAAAATGGTCTCGGGTCAAAATACATCTATGATCTCCTGGTCCATGATGAACTAACAAGAACCCTCAGATCATCAGGGCCACTCCCACTTTCTGGACCCAAAATTAGAACCAAAGAGGTGAGGCAGCGTTCAGCTTTTATGCTCCTCACCTGTGGAACAAACTCCCAGAATGCATCAGGGCTGCTGAAATACTCAGTTGCTTTAAGTCAAGGTTGATAACCTTTTTATTTACTGCTGCATTTCAGTAATCTCCCACAATGTACCACAACCATTTGTTTTATTCTTTTTAAGTTATGTATGTCTGTCTACAATTCTGCATTTAAAATCTTTTGAATGCATTTTTAAAAATATTTTTATGTGAAGTTCTTTTAATTGTACATGAAATGTGTTATACATCAAAGCTTGTCTTGCCTTTAACTGGCTGTGTCTCGCCTGTGCAGGTACACAGCGTTTTGACTCTGCAGAGTCTCAGCTCTGTGTCAGCTGTTCGCTGTGAAGCCCAAAACTCAGCAGGAGGACGAATCAGAGAGCTGCGAGTACTATCCACCTGTAAGTAGTACTACTGATGCAGTACTGCTGTACTACTAACAAGCCTATTAACTAATACTATTATTATACTATTCAACTCTTTGTACCTCTACTCTATTAATATTAATACTTATATTACGTCCAATGACTTTTTTGCTTAAAAAAAACCCATCAAATCTCAGCAGTTTTAGAGTTAATATATCAAAGCTCACTTCAGTCCAGTTCAAACCAGTTTGATTTTTTTGTAGGTAGGCAAATGATGTCTGGTCATAACTAGTCTAACACAAGAAACCAGAAACTTCATCAAATCCTCTGACTATCTACTTAATGGTCGAACTATCAGAACCACACACATCTGACTGAAGTCCAAAACAGTGGGCTTATGCTAGACCAGATAGTGGAGTAGAGGATCAGTACTGGTTAGGATACTTACTGGACAACTCCAACAGGAAGGAGTCACCAGGGAAGACCCATAAAACACTGGATAGGTATTATCTCTTTCTAGTCTGGAAACTCCTCAGTGTCCTCCTCAGGTTTCACCAGCAAACACCTAAGAAGCTTGTATCTCCTACAGCAGGGGGTGGGAACCTATGGCTCGCGAGCCAGATGTGGCTCTTTTGATGGCTGCATCTGGCTTGCAGACAAATTTAAAAAAAAAAAAAAAAAAAAAAAAGTTAAATAAAAAGAAATTGCATAAATGAAACGATCAAATATAAAGCGGCACTTCGACACACACCATACTACATTTGCATTGAAATATCCTGCAGGGGACAGCAGGGTTAGTCAGCAGCAACTCTGCTTTTCGACCCAATAATGTGACTGGAATTCGTTTGCTTTGCTGGTGCCAGTCTGTCTGGCCAGTCTGTTGTCTGGCCCTTCTTTTTCCTCTTCTTTGCATGTCCTGCGGACCAGAGCCTCAGGAGCTGCTTGCTGACCTGCAGTTCCACCTCTGACCATCCCAGTGTCTGCCTCCACCTGTCTGTGTGGATGTCTGTTGGATACTTGCTGACATCCCGACCTGCAGTCCTCATCCCCTTGGATCACCGTCTATCCATATATCACCCATATACACAGAAGTCTAATTGGACTACTGATGATAGTTACTATTGTATCCTGTCTTGTACCTTTGACGGTGTCTCTATGTCTCTATTCTTTCTTATTTCTTGTTCTACCCGGCTGGTCTTCACCAGGAGGGTCCCCCCTCATGATCCAGGTCCTGCTCAAGGTTTCTTCCCTCTTAAAGGGGAGTTTTTCCTGCCACTGTTTGGCTTAAGGTTTTTCTTCCACTAGGGGAGTTTTTACCTGCTGTTTATGTAATAATTGCTCGGGGGTCATGTTCTGGGTCTCTGGAAAGATCCTGGAGACAACTTGTGTTGTAATAGACGCTATATAAATAAAATTAAATTGAAAAAATTTAATTGACAGGAGACTCTGCAGGACGTTTCCAGTAGACTCGTGTTCCAATGAGCCTAGGAGCTCAGTTATCCGGGGCTTTTTGCCCATGGTAACGTCACCTAAGTCAAACAGGTGAGGAACCAGACAATCTGTGGCTCAGAAAAGCCCATATGATGAACAGAAAGAGTGATCACCATTTACACATACCCGGATGTGGGTCACTGCAGCCCCCCCTCTGAAGCGGGGCCTGGGGGTGGGGCTTGATGGTGAGCACTTGGTGTTTGGTCCGGCACCCATGGAGCCTGGCCAGACACAGCATGACATGGCAACATGGCTCCTCCCTCCCAGGAGCTCACCACCTGTGAGAGGGGCCATAGGGCTCAGGTGCAGTGTGAGCTGGGTGATGGTCGAAGGTGGGGACTCTGGTGGTTCAATCCTCTGCTGCAGAGGTTGGCACTAGGGACATTGAATTTCACCTCTGTAGCCAAAAACTGAAATTGTGACTCAGATATGGACTATCTGGTTTGGATACAGCAGCGTTGTCCTACCCACCTGCAGGTTATGGAGCAATCTGCAACCTATCCACACCACCTGATGATCTGGTGCATGATGAAAATTCTGAAGACCTTTTTACTTCTTTTTCTGCGTATCTGTTTTTACTTTATTTGAACAGCAGAGCACAGTCGCAAATCTATCTTTGTAAAAAGATCGCACCTAACGTGAAACAAGATAAGCTGATTCATTTTTGCTATTTTACCTGAAGATAAAGTTAAGAAATCAAGACACAGAACACAATGTGATGGAGAAGTTAGCAGCCTCTCAAACGTTGTTTTACAAGTTTCACAAACATCATAAAACTATATTTTATATCTGTCTTAAAGATATAATACATGAGTGGTTTTGTGCACATGAAGGATCAGTGACAGTGCTCCGTTGTACACGTACGACTCATGGTTCAAGTTTAATCGAGACGCAATGCTTGTGTGGCAGCCACATTGACACTTCATGGTTGGAGCTTCTGATGTCATTATTCCATAAAGAACCCATAAAGAAGAAGAAGAAAAGGGAGTGGTGGCCTAGTGGTTACAATGGTGGGCTTGGGCGTGGAGGACCCAGGTTCAAGCCACAATGGTAAATCACTGGGGCCCCTTAACTCCCAATTGGTTCTAGCAGCCCACTGCCCACTAGTGAAACTAGATGGGTTAAAAGCAGAGGTCCAATTTCGGTGTGTATCGTACATACAGCATGTGCACGATGTCCACACTGACAAAAATGATCATGAAAAAAAAAAAAAAACAGCTCTTCCAGTGGAATACTGAGGCATTCCCAGAACAGCTGAGGGACATAGGTTTGTTTACTCAAATCCCATCTGGATGGTTCTTAAACACCTCCATAAAAAATACTTTAAAACTGCTGGAACCTGACTGGCTGACGTTGATACTGAAGCGTCCATGGTTGTAAATTCTGGATGGGTGGGTGGATTTCATGGAAGCAACTCAGCAATGCACAGAACCCACAATTCACACCCCTGAACACCCCTAGGGTCTAAGTGCTCCGTCATTCTGGAGTTTTACTGAACACAGGACCCTGAACAAGATAAAAGGTTTTGTTTTCCTGTTTGTCTCCAGCTCTCTTGTCTCAGGTTGCGGTCTTGGCAGCGGTTCTGGCTCTGGTTGTCATAGCGTTGATCTTCCTCATCATCCTGATTGTCCTCTGGAGGAAGGTTGGTATCTAGACTGGGACTTTGTCCTAAGCAGAACTCACTCTATTACAGTTCCTGCAAGACAGGAAGTCTTTTGTTTTGTTGAGTCCAGTTCTCATATCCTGTTTGCAGAAACCCCGTTGGGAATTTCGCTGGAAATTGATTGAGTCTGTGAGTCCTGATGGACAGCGGTACATCTACATAGACCCAGCAGACCTGCCATACAACCCGTCCTGGGAGATTCCAAGAGACCACATTGTACTAGGTAACATGAGGACTGAAGGGGGGCTGGACCAGCAACCTGTGTGCTTCATCTGCCGCTCTACCTGTCTTTCTCTCTGTCTCCAGGTCAGGTGCTAGGATCGGGTGCTTTTGGACGTGTCGTTGAGGCAACCGTCTGCGGTCTGACTCACACTGACTCCACAACCAAAGCAGCAGTGAAGATGGTAAAAGGTACGTGTGTCTGAGCGTCCAGACCTGGACGAGGCTGAAAATGGTCTCTGATCGCCGTCTTTGTGTTCTTCCAGCCAGAAGTGATGCGGTTCAGTCTCTGATGTCAGAGTTGAAGGTTATGGTTCACCTTGGTCCTCACCTGAATGTCGTCAATCTTCTAGGAGCTTGCACGAGAGGAGGTATGCTGTGTTCCTGATTCAAACCTGAACCAAGTCTGCTGATGGTGGTTTGATCGTGAACTAAGTCTGCATTCAGTCTATGTCATGATTTTTGCCACATTTCATGGACAACAGTCACATTCAAATGACAGCACTGTCCACATCAGCAGCAGGAAGTTGAAGTTCTGGTGTCGTTTCCTGTCACCATGTGTCACATGTTTCAGCCAATCAGCTAATCTTCATCTGTCACACAGATGTCCTCACATTTGTTTCCATAAGACTCTGGTTTACTGTCAGGTTTAAACGACCTAACATTTGTTAAACACACAATAAAGAAGAAAGACAAAGTCAGTAAGTTTTTCATACATCATCACGGAGGACAGACAGAGAACTCAGCCACATCTACGCTGCTCTCGTCTCTGTCCACCCCCCCTCTGGGGGCCTCTTGAGGCTTTTATTGAAAATAAGGAGGTCACAGATTACATGAAGATAAGCAACAAGTACAAGATATATTCTGACGTGTGCAATTATCTTATAAGACGAGCAGTATACACTGTGTAAATGAACAATGAGATTAAATAAAGAGTGTGTTAAAGTTTTAACCCTATCATTCCCTCCTGCTTTAACACATCTTTGTTTATTTCACGCCGTCCAAGACCACTTCAGGTGATCTTCAGTCATGGAGTCATTTTTCATGAGAACAAAGACATTTACGCTCAGAGGGTTTCTATAAGGCAAAAAGAAGAGATATTAATATCATCATTATCAGAGTCAAGACCCAACAGCAGATACATTTGTGCCACACGGTCTTCCACGGTGAGACGGCTGTGGTGATCAGTCGGTTCAGCAGTGCACGCAGACATCAGGATGCAACAACAACCACACAATGTCAGAAATGCTGAAAATACAGCGATGGATACTAGTACAGAAGATTCCAAGGTTCGGTACTCGCCACATGCATCCAGCCAGGAGTCCCACATAGAGGTGTCAACACCGGAGTGCTCCTCAGCACTTTTACCATTCAGGGTCTGCAGCCCTCGTATGGCCTTGGTAAGACCACCATCTGCAGCTGGATCTCTTGCTTCTCCGAAGACCTAAGAACAGAGGATATAGACAGACATGCCATCAAAGGCACAAAGGAGAAGATACCTTACTATAACTATCCATCAGAGGGCGGTAGTGCTCTAGACCTCAGCCTGGCATGTAGCCCGGCCTCTCATCCCTCACCTCAGGTGTGGGCGTGCTGTGTGTTGGCTGCAAGATTCGACTGATGCTGATGTCTCTTGCCAGCTGGAGTGAACGAGGTGCAGTTGTAGGAAGAAATCAAAGTCCAGCAAGTTGGGTTTTAGCACAATCTCTGCCAGAGTCCAGACGTTCCTCATGACGGTATTGATTTTGGTTTTGATTTGATTCATTTCCAGACATGTCAAAACCATGTGTAAAACATAACAACGTTGACACTAGTATGAATCTAAATATACATACACACACACACACACACACACACACACACACACACACACACACACACACACTTGAACACATAGAAC
The DNA here is from genome assembly GCA_014839995.1 of Xenentodon cancila. NCBI lineage: Eukaryota > Metazoa > Chordata > Actinopteri > Beloniformes > Belonidae > Xenentodon > Xenentodon cancila. The sequence goes on along the minus strand of CM026213.1, from coordinate 227,714 downwards.
CGCTTGAAAATAAATATATATAAAAATGTATTAATCTCTTATAAATATATGTAGACAAAATAAACCCAATGCACACACATAGACATAAACATAACACATATATCCTGTTTAACATGTCTGAAAAGGAGCAGGAAGAAGTAAAACATTTAATCCCAACCCTGCTCTAATATTTCATAATTACAATTTACATTTTTTATTATTATTCCGGTTTTTAGGATCTTATGAATTGATGCTGACCAACTTATAAGTTGGCCAGCACAAAACACCACAGCAACACCCACAAGCCAGCCAAGGCACTACCCACCTCCTGCAGCTGCAGCTGTGACTACTGGTCCTGACACACTAAAGTTTAGACCAACTAGATGTTTTACTGAACACAAACGTTTGAAGTTTGGTTTTAAAGGTGGAGGTGGTGTCAGCCTCCTTCACCTAAACTGGAAGTTGGTTCCAGAGTGATGGTTCCTGATCTTCTAGGATCCACGAGTAAACCTGCACTCTGAGAACGGAGAACTCTGTTAGGAACATAAGGAACCACCAGGAGTTTGGATGTTTAGGACTTTATACACAAGTAATAAAATGTTGAATTGGATTCTGAGTTTTCCGGGGAGCTGATGGAGGGAAGTGAACACTGAAGAGACGTGGTCTCTTGTTGGTTCAAGATCAATCACATGTTGAATGTGAGGTTTCCAACAGCTCTTATGGTCCATCATGACACCCAGAAACTTCATTTCATTGACTCTGTCTAAATGTACACCCTCTATCACAACTTTTACAATAATGTTTCCCTTACGATTTCCAAATAATATAAACTTTGTTTTGTCCAAATTTGCTGTAGACCTTTGCTGAATTACTATTATTAATTCTAAATTAATAGACGCTATATAAATAAAAGTTAATTGAATTGATATAAAAGCAGGCTCTTTCAGAAATGACTTCTTGCATTCACAAACAATAGTTTCATCTGCTGGTGTCCTGTAAACCTCCATCAAAGTTTGATTCCAGCGATCTGAGCTCACTTAAACTCAGCTGAACTTATCTCATGACTGGGGTCCGGTTCTGTCTGTCTGTCCAGGTCCTTTATACCTGATCACTGAGTTCTGTCACCACGGAGACCTGGTGAGCTACCTGCAGAGGAACAAACACAGCTTTCTACAGGGCAACACCCCTACCAGGAGGTGAACACACACGCACGCACACACACACGCACGCACACACACACACACACACTGTCCCTCTCCCTCTCTCTTTTTCATAGCTCTGAGTGTCTTTCATCCTCAGCGCCTGTGACGGCGGCTACATGGACATGAACAAAGGTGACAGTGGTCACTATGTCACCATGAAGGACCTCAGCGACGCCCCCATCAAAACCACAGTGTACAAGGTGCCGCATACGCCACCAGGTGAACATGTGACCATTAAATGCAAACAGGAAGTCTGTTTCACAGTGAATTATAATTTTTAAATAATATTATTGTTATTAGATATTTACAGATCGGGTGCAGGCTCCTGCAGATCTCTGCAGTGATGTGTATTTGTGTCTGTTTTTTTTATCCGCGTTAATTGGCTGTGAAGAGTCATTGAAGCGTCAATCATCTAGATTTATTGTCATTCCTTACATACAGTATGTCCTTGTACAAATGCCCACAGCTCATCAACTGTTCCACAAGGGGGCACTAGAACATCCTGAAGAAAACTGTTAACCAGAAAGTGTTCTGGTTAAAAGGAATTCATATATTTAATGATGTTTATATCAAATAAAAGCAGTTTTATAGTTGAAATAGGTCTAAACATTTACCTAAAGCCTATAAAAACTCCACAATAGGAACATCTGCCTTGGTCCAGTAGATGGTGAGATGTTCAATTCAATTCAATTTTATTTATACAGCTTCTATTACAACACAAGTTGTCTCCAGGATCTTTCCAGAGACCCAGAACATGACCCCCGAGCAATTATTACATAAACAACGGCAGGTAAAAACTTCCCTAGTGGAAGAAAAACCTTAAACCAAACAGTGGCAAGGAAAAACTCCCCTTTAAGAGGGAAGAAACCTGGATCAGGACCCGGATCATGAGGGGGGACCCTCCTGCCGAAGGCCAGCCGGGTAGAGCAAGAAATAAGAAAGAATAGAGACATAGAGACACCGTCAAAGGTACAAGACAGGATACAATAGTAACTATCATCAGTAGTCCAATTAGACTTCTGTGTATATGGGTGATATATGGATAGACGGTGATCCAAGGGGATGAGGACTGCAGGTCGGGATGTCAGCAAGTATCCAACAGACATCCATACAGACAGGTGGAGGCAGACACTGGGATGGTCAGAGGTGGAACTGCAGGTCAGCAAGCAGCTCCTGAGGTTCTGGTCTGCAGGACATGCAAAGAAGAGGAAAAGAAGGGCCAGACAAGCACAACAAACTACAAGAACAATGGACCACAATTAAGTTTATGGGATATTGTTAATAAATGAGGGTTGAGGTGAAGAAGAGACAGAGAAGGCAAAGAGAAACAGAGAAGGTGAAAGGCACCACTCAGTGGATCATGTTGGGGCCCCCCTGCAGCAGAGGCCTACAGCAGCATATCTACACCGAAGCTGTTTAAGATGAGCTGCTCTAATCTGGTCCTGCAGCTGCAGCTTTGACTACTGGCCCTGACACATTAAGGTACTAAATGTACACTAACTATATGCTTTATTAAACAGGAATGTTTTAAGTTTAGTTTTAAAGGTGGAGGTGGTATCAGCCTCCTTCACCCAAACTGGAAGTTGGTTCCAGAGTGATGGTGCCTGATAACAGAAAGCCCGTCCTCCAGATCTACATTTCGATACTCTAGGAACTACGAGTAAACCTGCACCCTGAGAACGGAGAACTCTATTAGGAACGTACGGTACTATCAGGTCTTGCAAATATCGCGGCGCTAGGCCATTTTGGACTTTATATGCCAGTAATAAAATTTTGAATTGGATTCTAAATTTTACGGGGAACCAATGGAGGGAAGCTAAAACTGGAGAGACGTGGTCTCTCTGGTTGGTTCCTGTCAGCACTCGCGCTGCTGCATTTTGGATCATCTGGAGGATCTTCAGAGAATTACTTGGACATCCAGCCAACAACACGTTACAGTAATCTAGTCTAGAAGATACAAACGCATGAATTAGTTTTCCAGCATCACTCTGGGAGAGGATGCTCCTGATCTTTGCGATATTACGAAGGTGGAAAAACACAGTTTTACAAACCTGATTAATATGCTGTTTAAATGACAAATCCTGATCAAAATAACTCCAAGGTTTCGCACAGTTTTACAGGAGGCCATCTAACACCATCTAATCCCTTCCTAAGCTGTTTGGGACCACAAACAACAACCTGTTTTATCAGAATTTAGTAGCAAAAAATTTCTGGACATCCAGTCCTTGATGTCCTTAAGACACATCTGAAGTTTGTCTGATGGTTCTGTTTCATCTGGCTTCATAGACAGATACAGCTGCGTATCATCAGCATAAAAAAAAAAAACAAAAAACAAAAAAAAAACAAAAAAAAAAACAATGAAAATTAATGCCGTGGTTCTGCATAAATGTTCTGGAATAGATTTCTGGAGTGTTTAGATACAAACTACATGAATCTTAACAAATCCAAAAGTGGAAGACTTACTCTTATCTGGTAGTATTAATATATATTTACGCTGATCTAGTAGTATTAATATACATTTACTCTGATCTGGTAGTATTAATATATATTTACGCTGATCTAGTAGTATTAATATACATTTACTCTGATCTAGTAGTATTAATATACATTTACTCTTATCTGGTAGTATTAATATATATTTACGCTGATCTAGTAGTATTAATATGCATTTACTCTGATCTGGTAGTATTAATATACATTTACTCAGACCGGGTAGTATTAATATACATTTACTCTGATCTGGTAGTATTAATATACATTTACTCTGATCTGGTAGTATTAATATACATTTACTCAGACCGGGTAGTATTAATATACATTTACTCTGATCTGGTAGTATTAATATACATTTACTCTGATCTAGTAGTATTAATATACATTTACTCTGATCTGGTAGTATTAATATACATTTACTCAGACCGGGTAGTATTAATATACATTTACTCTGATCTGGTAGTATTAATATACATTTACTCTGATCTGGTAGTATTAATATACATTTACTCTGATCTGGTAGTATTAATATACATTTACTCAGACCGGGTAGTATTAATATACATTTACTCTGATCTGGTAGTATTAATATACATTTACTCAGACCGGGTAGTATTAATATACATTTACTCTGATCTGGTAGTATTAATATACATTTACTCTGATCTGGTAGTATTCATACTTTAGTCTACTCTTCTGCTGAAATCTTTTTCCTGTATTTCTATTCCAGCCAGTTGCTCACATAAACCCGTCCTAGATCAGACATGCCATTTTTACGTAATGAGGGAGGTAGAAACAGGTTAACAGGGGTCGATGACTGATTAATGCAGAACTGCTTATGATTATTGATAACTGGTGCTGTTCTTCTCCAGACCAGCAGGAGGCCACACCACTCCTCCTCAGTAATTCTCCTCTCCTCCTCCTCAACGACCTCATCAGCTTCTCCTTCCAGATTTGTCAGGCCATGGACTTCCTGTCCTCCAGAAAGGTCAGACTATTTTACAGCTCATCATTGCCTGACTCATCCTCACCATCACAGGCAGAGATGGTCTGGACAGATCTTGGAGACAACTTGTGCTGTAATAGATGCTATATAAATAAAAGTGAATTGAATTAACAGCTGTAGAGAAAAAGAAAGAAGGGTTTTCTAATTTGCCATTTTCAATGCCCACTTTTTTTTCTCCCAAAGTTTGTAAAAAACAATAATATATTATTGATCTTTAAGAGGAAATTCAAGAAGCTGATTTAATTCCGTTAAACTGCATTTATGTCACTTGCTCAACTTAAATTGAACTTTAGACTCAATAAATTCAGCAAGTTTATAAAGTCATAATCATTTAATTTTTCTTTAATTTTCTCTGTATTTGCAATCCTGCCAAGTACAATTCAGTTTTTCATTATCTTCCTTTCCTTGGTGATATAAACCACCCGTTGTCCTCCAGTGTGTCCACAGAGACCTGGCGGCTCGGAATGTTTTGGTTTCTGAAGGGAAGCTGGTGAAGATCTGTGACTTTGGTCTGGCGAGAGACCTGAAAAAGAACCAGGACTACGTCGCCAGAGGACATGTAAGTCAACACAGAACTCACTTCATAGACTCTTAAATCTATGACAACATCTGGTCAGGTGTTCACCCATCCCGCTGCTTTGGTTCTAGAGTTTTCTGCCGCTGAAGTGGATGTCACCAGAGAGCATCTTCCAGAGCATCTACAGCTCGCAGAGTGATGTCTGGTCCTACGGGGTCTTACTGTGGGAGATCTTTTCTCTGGGTAAGTTAGCCTGACAAGTAAAGATCCTTCAAAACCAGTAAAGACCCACTAGAACCAGTCTAAACTGGCAAACACCCTTCTAAAACAGAAAAGGTCCAGCTTTGGGTTGAGTGAGGGTAACATGTGTAGAAGCCATTGCTCTTGTGTAGGTGGCGCAGGTTCAAACACAGCTGTCGCTCCTTACTGCCTGTCTTCCCTTCTCTCTCTCTACCCATTTCCGGTTTAGCCATTTTCAAAGTAAAGGACAAAAGAATCCAGTTTGACCAGTAAACGTCCTTGCCACTGTGTTGTTTCTGGTTTGTGCCCAGGTTCCAGCCCATACCCAGACCTCCCCATGAACAGAGAGTTCTACTCTGCTCTAAAGACTGGACACCGGATGGACCGTCCAGAACACGCTCCCACTGACATGTATGAGAACAAATGTTCACTCCACATGACAGCAAGTTTTACTGAACATTTCTATTCAGAATTTCCTTCAGATTCTACTTCTCCCTAAATCTTCAGGGAAAAGAAGTTCTAGAACTGTCCAAAAATAAACAGGAACAGGAAATCAGTGACAGCAGGTTCATGAGAAAGGAGGAATCAGTGGTGTTCAGATGTGGTCAGATGGTGTCAGTGGAAAGAACCCAAACCTTAACAAAATACTATTTTAGATTGGTGGTGTCACCTGTGATAGACTGGTGACCCGTTTAGAGTGAACCATCACCTTTCAGCCACTGACAGCTGGGCCACCGTGGCACTGAATACGATTAAACTGGGTACGGATGGATAGATGGGTGGGTGGGTGACTGGATGGATGGATTTATAGATGGATGAATGGTGGGAGAGTGGATGAATTATCATTATTATTACTATTATTGAGTTATTTTGCATGTCAAATACATAACTGGATACAATAATATGGTGGTGTTTGGTGGAAAAAGATTTTACTCAGGTAGGAGGCAGCTCCTCCAGCAGCTCAGGAAGCCTGAAGACCAAGAGCCCTGCTGTTCCGTTGGGAAGAAACTTCCTTTCACGCAGTGGCAGTATTTACCAACTCTATGCTCCATACAGGACTCTCCCAGAGCTGCCAGCTCAACCAACAGTAGCAGTTGCAATTCCAGCCCCACATCAAGAAAAGTGAGCTTGAACTTCTACCACTCCTGTGGAGATAACCATGGGATCCGGCCCATCCGGCTCAGCTGTCCCTTAAAGAAGCCCAGAAAGAGATCAAACAGTTGTGTCAGGTGGTGGAAACTACTAAAAACAGCTTGATGGAGAAGGATAAATGAATTCAGAAGTACTTCACTGATATCAACATCCAGAACAGGAAGTTGGAGTCCCTGCTACAGAGCATGGAGCTGGCCCAGAGCCGTGCCAACCTCCAACATGAAAATACCTTTGACTTGACGTGCAACTGACACAGTGGGCTGTTGGTGAACGATAAGATGGCAAACAGAGTGGAAGTTTTTGAGGAAGCCTTCATGTCCACTGCAGTGGATTTCAGCCAGGACTCACACAGGAGAGCCTGGGGAGTCGGCTCTGTCAGCTGAGCAACAGTGATAAGTCTTTTTCAGCCCCATCGTCTTTGCCAAATGTATTTTCAGTGACAGGCACTATCTCCTCAAGCACTACCACCCAACACCCACATCGCCAGACCTGCAGGCTCTGCTCATTTACCTTCTGAACCTACCAAACCTACCCATCCCTCTTCCACTGCTATCAGGCAGCCAGACATAACACCTTCTTTACCCCACACACTTCCAGGGAGCTCCAACAGTCATCAGCTCAGTCACATGCTGCTCAGAGTCAACCATTCATGGAGGAGCTGGACTTTGTAGTCCATAAGGAGGACCCACATGCATCACCAGGACTGGATGTGTTGTGCAGTAGCAGTGCTGGTGTTGCCTACGCTGGCCTGTCTGTACTCACGGTGTGGATGTAAGTGCTCGGGTGTACAACATTGTTGCTCTGATCAGGGGCTGTTGCATCATGGGATTGCACTCACCTTGTCACATCAAACCGGATGTGTAATTTCTTTCCACTCGCATGCAAGCATCCAACTTTGAACTAAAGGCACTGAAGCATCCATTTTTAGCAATATATGAGATCTGGTTTTGTCTCTTACCAGACATCAATGGTTATTTTGAACAAAATAATTATTAAAATAATTATTTAAAAACAAAAACAAAAAAAAAACACACAGAGACAAACATGACAAGGACAGCTGGGGCCTGTGGGGGGCGTCCACCCTGCAAATGCCAGTTTCTTAATGTTTTTAATGCACCATAACTATATATAGGTGAATATATATATACACAATAGAGAGCACTGGGATGTGTAGGGAGCGCCCACCATACTTATACCAGCTGCTCTTTTTAATGCACCCAAACACATTAACAAAGGAACGGAGGGAGGAAGGGGAAAGAAAAAAGAAGGAAAAAAAAAAGAGTGTATATATATATATATATGTATATTGATATATGTAAACAAAACACAAAAAAAAAAAATTTGAGAGAACAAAGGTCCAGGTGGGGTGAGTGGGTCATAGGAGGGGCTACCGGGGGAGCATGTGCTGGACGGCCCTGGCAGATCGCTGGGTGCCTGGTGGTCTGGCCTGCGCTCCTACTGTCTGGGTCTTGTCCTGCGGGGGGGGTGTCTGGGTCTCGGGGGGGGCTGGGGCTACTCCTTGGCTGCGGCGCCTGGTACCGGGGCCGGCTGCTGGGGGGGCCCCTGGTTGGAAGTCGTGTGGTGGCAGATCGCCGTCCGGGTGTGCCGGGATGTGTTGGCGGGCTCCTTTTCCCTGGTCATGCGCGGCCTCTGGGCGTCAACTATGTTCTCCCCCTGTTCCTGCTCCTCTGCCTTGGCTCTGTATGTTGGCGACTGCGGGTGGTGGCTGTCTCGCCCCCCCGGGGCTGCTTGCTCTGGCTCCGTGTTTCCTCTGTCCGCCTTTTCTCCCGTCTCACCGCCTAGCCGGTCGCCTACCCGGACGTGTGGCATTGTGCCGACACTGGCGGACCATGACAGCACCATTCATATTTTTGTATATGTATGTATTTATATGTGAGTATGTGTATGTGTGTGTGTGTGTGTGTGTGTGTGTGTGTGTGTATATGGGTGAGGGTGTATGTATGTGAGTATGTGTGTGTGTGTGTGTGTGTACACATATGTGTATGTGTGTGTGTGTGTGTGTGTGTGTGTGTGTGTGTGTATACACATATGTATATGTGTGTGTGTGTGTGTGTGTACACATATGTATATGTGTGTGTGTGTGTGGGTATGTGTGTGTATACATATGTATGTGTGTGTGTATGGGTGAGGGTATGTGTGTGTGTATGTGTGTGGGTATGTGTGTGTATACATATGTCTGTGTGTGTGTGTGTGTGTGTGTGTATGTATGTATGTATGTATGTATGTATGTATGTATGTATGTATGTATGTATGTATGTATGTATGTATGTATGTATGTATGTATGTATGTATGTATGTATGTGTGTGTGTATGTATGTGTATAGATATATATGTATGTACTGGGTGTGTATATGTTAATGTGTGTATATGTAGACGTACTTGTATATGTCTATGTATTGATGTGTGTATATATATATATATATATATATATATATATATATATATATATATATATATATGGACAGATACAGGATATATGTATATGCACATGTAACTAAAAAGCACATGTGCACATGATTGTATCAGAGTATATTTATATGTATGAATAACTACCTACTTGTGCATATGTATCTTACATACATGCACAACAAGATGCTTAGATGTTTACACACTGATCTTTGTTATATGTTTGTGTGTGTGTGTGTGTGTGTGTGTGTGTGTGTGTGTGCGTGTGCATTGATGTACAAATTACTTATTGTGTTTCTCTGCTTACAATGTATATGAATATGTATTAGATAACTGCATATGTCTCCTTATCCCTATATATATATATATATATATATATATATATATATATATATATATATGTGAACATGTATGAGTACTTAAATACTTCGATGCATATTATTACATAGATAATTTTTAAAATACTGCCCCTACACCCCCGAACACTCAGGTATGTAATAGAGAAGAGAACGCTCCTCCCCCTTTCCTCTGTCTTCTTTTTAATTAACACCCTATTGTCTTGTGTCCACTTTAAACACCACATCACTACCACTAATTCTTTTTTTTTTTACACACATTACAACATAGGCACCACACTGCACCACCACTGTCTCGTCTCTCTTTCTATTTCCTTTTCTGGTCTGATCACATACTAGACCCGGTGAGTTTTGCCCTCTCTGGCAGAATTTAGTTACTTATTTATTTATTTATTTATTTATTTTTACTTTCTTTTCTTTTTTTCCCTTTCTTTTCTTTTTTTGTTTTGTACTTCGTCCTACTTAGGTATTAATAAAAGAAATAATTAGACTGTCATTAGGGCTGGTGAGCAGGCAGCACGGTGGCTTAGTGGTCAGCACTGTTGCCTCACAGCAAGAAAATTCCTGGTTCAATTCCCGGCCCGGTGGGTTTTTCTGTGTGGAGTTTGCATGTTCTCCCCGTGCTTGCGTGGGTTCCCTCCGGGTACTCCGGCTTCCTCCCACAGTCCAAAAACATGTAGGTTAATTGATCATCCTAAATTCTCCCTAGGTGTGAATGTGAGTGTAATTGGTTGTTTGTCTTCTATGTGGCCCTGGATAGACTGGCGACCTGTCCAGGGTGTACCCCTGCCTTTCGCCTACTATGCGTCGGGATAGGCTCCGACAGACCCCCGTGACCCGGAAACGGATAAAGCGGGTATAGATAATGGATGGATGGATAGGGCCGGTGAAGGGTACACATTTGCACACACACACACACACACACACACAAACACGCGCACACACACACACAAAAAAACCTTGATTACAGATTAAAATGCAATTATATATTTTTTGGGTCCTACCAATTTGGTATCAACCAATAATTTATGTGCAAACAAGGGGAAAGAAAAAAAAAAAAAAAAGTTTATTACATATTTTTTAGAAGCAGGTCATCTAAGTAGATGGTTGTGTTATTGTCCTGTGGTGTCAGTTGTTTTATTTTTTCTCTTGTGTTAAATTGTAGGAAATAAAGGACTGCTACTTTCTATTCTGTAATGTTTACTATTAAAAAAAAACAACAGGTAAACTTAAACGTTCAGCCAAAGCTTTAATGTGAGTTCACCGTTTTGAGCATCTTTTTTCTTTCCTTGACTTTCGAGGGAGCAGAGCTTTACTTGCATGCAGTTTTTATTGTCCATAGCGAGGTTGATGCTTCAAAGCACCTGACTGATGTGCCTAAGGAATGTGCAATACTCGTGGTTTACATCTAATGTCCTTCTATCTTTAACACATGATCATTTTTGGCAAAAAAAGAACTGGAACCACCCTGGTGGAACAGATGCAGTGAAGACCTACCTGGTTGTCTGCTGTCTCATCCATTATGCCTGGTACTAACACCTGTTCCCTTCTGTAGATACAACCTAATGCAGCAGTGCTGGGAGGAGGAGCCTCAGTCCAGACCTTGTTTTTCCTCATTGGTTGTCTCCATGGGCAACATGCTGACGGACGACTACAAACAGGTATGAACCCCTGATCAGGACTGTGTTCTGGTCCCTGGTTCCATCTGATCATCATTGTTGTTTTTGTTGCAGCGTTATCTGCAGATGACAGAAGACTTCCTGAAAGGAGAAAATCCAGCTGTGGTTCGGTCCAGATGGACTTCATCCAGAAGTGATGAAGGTGAGATGGACCCACAGGGTAACACACTAACACACACCAACAAACACCAGCCTGTACAGGCCTCGGTCTCCTGGTGACACTGTAACATACATCTGTGTGTTATCTCTATAGCTGTGGTAGTTTATTTTGTTGTTCTTTATAATCTGTGCCAGTGGGAGCATGTAGATGTTAAACAGAAGAGGCCCCAGGATGGAACCTTGGGGAACTCCCCATGTGATTCTTGTCTGCTCAGATGTGAAGTTTGATACAAAGTATTTCCTGTTCTCCAAGTATGTTTTGAACCAGTTTAGTACAGTTCTGTAAAGACCTGTCCAGTTCCCCAGTGTCTTCAGTAATATATTGTGATCAACTGTATCAAATGCAGCACTGAGATCCAGTAAAACTAAGACCGACATTTTTCCACCGTCTGTATTCATTCAAGTCTTAGGTCAGAACTGCCTTGGTGCTGTGGTTCTGTCTAAAACAGAAGGGAAAATAACAAAAACCAAAGTGTGATGGCTGCTTCGTGGAAATACCACTGTAAAACAAAAAAAATTACCAATATAAACTATAACACTCTCACCGGATCCGCGGAGCCTATAATCCCCCTTTGCGCTGATCTGGCCAAAGGTATGTTTCCTCCGCTCCTGCTGGCGTTCTATGTACAGGATCCAACTGAGGCGCAGCCTGACCACTGTATCCGCAATTCCCCTCCTCGGGAATGGAAATGATACTGTCCTTGGGTGGAGGTCCGGTGTTCAATGGACCTCCTTGATACTCCTTGTTCCACACCTTATATCCCTCCTTTGGACTCCACACCTGTCTCCCATTTCCTTAATTGCAGGAGTGCCTCCCCCATAGACACATGTTGACTGATTTATCTTCCTTTTTATACCCCTTTACCAGTGAAACACAAACACAACATCTACATACATCAACATTAACTGGCAAGGGTACATACATGTAACATCGTTAAAGACCCCCCCCCCCCCCCCCCCCCCCCAGCCAGAGGTACCGGAGGCTGAACCCCCAAAGTAGGGCTGTAGTTGGCAAATGTTGACCGTTTCCATCTTGGTTTGTTGCTCATTCCACAGGATCTGGTAGTTGCTCTGACCTAGTCGTTTCCTCACCGTAGCCGGCCCCAACCATTTTGGCACAGGCCTTGAGAAGAACTTATCTGAAGCTTTGTAAACAGGATGCGCACGAACCCAGACTAAGTCTCCCGTCTTGAGGTGTACATCCCTTCTGTGGGTATTATAATATTTGTCTTGTCTGGTCTGACATCCCTCTACTTTCTTCTTAACTTGGTCCATCCTTAGTCTCTTCCGTTCCAGGAATGCATATAGGGGTTGATGTATCATAGGCGGGAGCAAGTGATTTTCTCTAGAGGGACTTTTAGCGTCCTTCCAAGTTTTTTTCTGGGACCATCAGCAAGGGTAGGCTGCCTAAAACCCGAAAGCTTCTGGTGGTCTGCTTTGTAGGTCTGGCAGATATTACATTCCTTGACCTGCTTCCAGATGTCCTTGCGAACCGATGGCCACCACGCTACTTTCAGGATCTGGAGGAGAGTTTTTAATCGGCTGAAGTGTCCGCTGAGAGGGTGGTTATGGAAATGCCTCACAAACACTGGTATCAGCAGTTTTGGCACCACAAGCTGAAATTTTTCTCCTCCGCCTTTTGCTGGTGAGCGTCGGTATAGGAGACCCTGCAGCCTCATGAATGTAATGCGGTCAGGCCTGTTACTGGCATCCGCATCTTTTGTCATCGTGGTAATTCCTGGATCTTTTCCTTGCTCCTCCCTCATCTCTGCTAACGAAGAAGGCAGATCCGACGACCACAAGGACTTTGTTGCCACATAGGCTGTAACTAAAGAAGGAGTCACGAGAGATCGGGGCAATGGCACCTTTGTACCAGACTGTGCTTCTACCACAGTGACGCCATACTTTCTGACGCCATTTGCGGGCACTTTGTTTGACGTCCTCTTGGCTCCCCTCACCTTAGCTTTTTCCTATCTGCCTTTCTGGACCCACTGAAGGAAGGGAAATTCCTTTTCACCTCGGGTGTTGCATTTGCTATTGGTGATCTGGAAAGATTTGGGCTGTTTGAAGCCTCCAAAGGAGTGTGTGTAATGGGGATATATAGCAGGACGTTGCCACTAGCTGGCAGGCTCATACTTGACCTGCCTATGTCAGAAGAGGTAGGAGTTTGAGTATACACACTAGTAGTTGCCGGACACCCAGGACTACCCTCTTGATCCCGAGGGGAATGGTCCTGAGGTAGAGGTACTGCAACCGCTGTGTGTGGAGTAAGTTTAGGGAATGATTCCACGCTGGCGTGTATCCGTTGGTCCATTTCGGCTTTCCAGCGGTCGGCTCGCCTCTTTAAACATGCCACTAACTGTTCCTCAAATTCTTTAAGTCTGGAAATCATATCCTGTTCCAGACTTTCCAACCTTCTGTCCATACAGGCTCTGAAGCTATCTTCCCAATTCAATGTGCTAGTGATCTGATGCACAGAGTTGTCTTTCTTGGTCGTGGTATCAAAAGATTGCTGTTTCTTTTTCTTTTAAACACACTTTAGTCCTAGTGATTCATAAGTTTCCAGAAGCTAATGCAGGTTGCCTTCCACAAGAAAAAAGGGAGAAAATCAGCATTACATTAAAAATAATCAATAAAAGAAGCAAAGCAAGCACCGAGCAAACAGAGGAAGTGTTGCCAGTGTAATGGAGCAAGTATATAGCTGGCTGTGGCTGGTTTTGTCAGTACTCTGGTATAACTGGTTCTAGCTGGCTGTAACTGGTTCTGAATGTACACAGGTTATAATTGGTTCTAGCTGGCTGTAACTGGTTCTGAAAGTACACAGGTTATAACTGGTTCTAGCTGGCTGTAACTGGTTCTGAAAGTATGCAGGTTATAACTGGTTCTAGCTGGCTGTGGCTGGTTCTGGCAGTACTCCGGTATAACTGGTTCTAGCTGGCTGTAACTGGTTCTGAATGTACACAGGTTATAATTGGTTCTAGCTGGCTGTAACTGGTTCTGAAGGTACACAGGTTATAACTGGTTCTAGCTGGCTGTAACTGGTTCTGAAAGTACGCAGGTTATAACTGGTTGCAGCTGGCTGTAACTGGTTCTGAAAGTACACAGGTTATAACTGGTTCTAGCTGGCTGTAACTGGTTCTGAAAGTATGTAGGTTATAACTGGTTCTAGCTGGCTGTAACTGGCTCTGAAAGTACACAGGTTATATTTGGTTCTAGCTAGTTGTAACTGGTCCTGAAAGTACGCAGGTTATAACTGGTTCTAGCTGGTGGCTTCAGGGTCCCATATCCACAGGGACAGTAGTATTGATTGATGGGGCCTGCTGGGCCTGGGAGATGGGGTTATCGGTGTGCCCCCCCTCCCCCGGCTCCTCTGACTGGGGCGTCTCTGTGTTGCATGTGGTGTCCCTTGGTGTGCTAGTAGGTTGGCGCTGCCCCTTGATCCTGGCGGCAGCGGTGAGTGCCGCTCCGACGGCCACGGCCGGGCTGGGGAGGGGTGGGTTGGCGGGCTGGGGGCGGGGGGGTTGGTGGTGGCGGGGATGCGGGCGGGGTGGCATGCGCTGGGGGGTCCGGGTATTGCTGCTCCCGTCCGATGCTATTGCTTTAGATACGGGCGGTGGGCTGGGTTTGGTGGGGGGGGGGGGTGCGTGCGGTCGGCTTCCGGGGGTGGCGCAGGGACGGGGATCGGGTTGTGCGCCGCCGCCGTGGATCCCTGGTCGGTGCGGCCCCGTGCGGGTCTGGCCGGGGGCCTCGCTGGGGTCGGCCTGGTGTCCGGCCTGCGGCTGGGGGCGTGTGTCGGCCCTCTCGCGATGCTGGTGCCCCTTTGTGGGGGAGGTCCCCGACGGTGGGGCGTGGCTGGCGGCCTGGCTCCTGTGACTGTGTGGGGCTCGCAGGTGATGCGCCCCTGGCCCTGGTTGCCCGCCTCCCCACCACCCCCTCTCTCATATTTGTATATTTATAAAAAAAAAAAAAAAAAAAGGTTTTATATGTATGTACGTATGTGTATGTGCAGGTGTGTATATATGTATATACACGTATTTAAAAAAAATAAATAAACCCCCCCCCCCCCCCCCCTCCCCAAAGAGACAAACATGACAAGAAGAGCTGGGGCCTGCAGGGGACATCCACCCTGCAAATGCCAGTTTCTTATTGTTTTTAATGCACCATGACCATATATAGATTATTATATATATACACAATAGAGAGCACTGGTATGTGTAGGGAGTGCTCACCGTACATGTACCAGCTGCTCTTTTTAATGCATCCAAATACATTAACAAAGGAACGGAGGGAGGGGGGAAAAAAAAAAAAAAATGTGTGTATATGTATATATGTATGTGTGTATATATATGTATAGGGATATATGTAACAATAAAAAAAAAATAAATAAATAAGTAAATAAAAAATATATAAAAAATTGAGAGATCATGGGCCAGGTGGGGGGAGGGGGGTAACATGAGGGACTACCAGGGGAGCATGTGCTGGACGGCCCCTGCAGGTCACCCGGTGCCCGGGGATCCGGCCCGCGCTCCTACTGTCTGGGTCTTGTCCTGCGGGGGGGGTGCCTGGGTCTCGGGGGAGCCGGGGCTGCTCCTTGGCTGCGACGCCTGGTACCGGGGCCGACTACTGGGAGGGGCCCCCTGGTTGGAAGTAGTGCGGTGCGCCGGGGATGTGTTGGCGGGCTCCTTTTCCCTGGCCTGGCGTGGCCTCTGGGGGTCGGCTGGGAGTCTGGTGTCACCGTTGTGGCGGCCCGGACATGTGGCGGTGTGCCGACGCTGGCGGAGCGTGACGGCACCGTTCTTGCTTGGCGGGGACGCGCCATGTTGGGTTGCCTGGGGATCCGGGGGCGCCCCGCGCCCTTGTCTTCCTGGACTTGTCAGGCTCCTTGTGGAGGTGATTTGACATGGAGGGGGAGGTGGGGCCGGTGGCCGCCTTCTCCTCTGCCCTGCTCTGCTGGGTGGGTTGGCTGCAGCCGCCTCTTGGGGGGGGGGCATGGGTTGGCCTGGGGGCGGGAGGGCAGGGGGGCGATGACCGGTGACGATGGGAACCAACATGGGCTTTGTAAGAATAACTACTTTAGTAAAGTTAAAAATAACTATTCAAAGGAAGGAGGTATTTAAATGATTTGTTGTTGTCATTTTTATTGTGATTATTATCATATTTTTGTATATGTATGTATTTATGTGCACAAAGAATTATGAGTATGTAGGTATTACCATATATATATATGGGTTTCCATGTTGTCGGTGTGCATGTACATGTGTGTGTGTGTGTACGTGTGTGTGCATTTACACGAGTGTGTGTGTGTGTGTGTGTGGGGGGGGGGTGCGTACACGGGTGTGTATGTGTGTGTGTGGGTGTGCGTGTGCATGTACACGTGTGTGTGTGTGTGTGTGTGTGTGCGTGAGAGTACACGTGTGTGTGTGGGTATATGTGTCTGTGCACGTGTGTGTGTGTGTGCGTGTGTGTGTGTGCATGTGTGTGTACGTACACATGTGGACGTGGGTGTGTGTGTGCATGGGAGTACACATGTGGACGTGGGTGTGAGTGTGTGCAAACACATGTGGAGGTGTGTGTGTGTGTGCATGGGAGTACACATGTGGAGGTGTGTGTGTGTGTGTGGGTGTGTGTACACGTGCGGATGTGTATATGTGGGTATGTATGTGTGTTTGTATGTATGCATATATATAGATATATATAAGTATGCACTAGGTGTTTATATGTTACTGTGTATATGTAGATGCATTTCTATATGTGTATTTATTGATGTATGGGTATATATATATATATATATATGGACAAATACAGGATATATGTATATGCACATGAAACTAAAAAGCACAGGTGCACATGATTGTATCAGGGTATATTAATATGTATGAATAACTACTTACTGATGCACATGTATCTTACATACATAATGCTTCAAGGTCAACACACGGATCATTGCTGGGTGTATGTATACGGGTGTGTGTGTGTGTGTGTGTGTGTGTGTGTGTGCATTGTGCATTGATGTACAAATTGAGTTGCTCTGTTTACAATGTATAAAAAATATGTACTAGATAACAGCATACATGTCCACATATGTATGTGTATGTATGTATGTATGTATTATACATGACTATTCAATACTGCCTCCAGCACCCCCCCCAACGCTCAAACGATCAGAAATGTGATTGTAAATGGAAAACTCCTCCTCCTTTCTCCTCTATTTTCTGTTTTTTTTTTTTGCTTATAACGCTTGATTGTCTTGTGTCCACCTTTTACCCCTTAAACAACACATTATAAACTCCTTGACAAATACTACAACACAGACACCAAACTGCACCACCACTGTTTTGTCTCTCTCTTCTGCTCTCTTTCTCTCCACTTTCCACACCCGGTGACTATAGCCCTCCTCTGCAGAACATTTACACCCCTCTCTTCGACTCTCCCTTTACTCTTATCTTTCAACACCATCATCCCCCAGCAGCTCATTCACAAACTGGACCAGCTGGGGATCAACACCTCAATGTGCAACTGGCTGTTGGACTTCCTGACTGGGAGACCACAGGCAGTACGGGTCGGCGGCAACACATCCAGCACCATCACACTGAGCACAGGGGCCCCCCAGGGATGTGTGCTGAGCCCCCTCCTCTTCACCCTGCTGACCCACGACTGCACACCGATGCACAGCTCCAACCTCTTCGTAAAGTTTGTGGACGACACGACTGTGGTGGGTCTCATCAACAACAAAGATGAGTCAAACTACAGGAGCGAAGTGAGCCGCCTGGCTGAGTGGTGCAGACAACAATCTCTCCCTGAACGTGGAGAAGACCAAGGAGATTGTAGCTGACTTCAGGAGACAACACACCCAGCATGCTCCTCTGACCATCAACGGTGCTGCTGTGGAGAGGGTGAGCAGCACCAAGTTCCTGGGTGTCCACATCTCAGAGGACCTCTCCTGGACTGTTAACACCGCATCACTTGCCAAGAAGGCACAGCAGCGCCTCTACTTCCTCCGTAAACTGCGAAGAGCCAGAGCCCCGGCCCCCATCAGGTACACCTTCTATAGAGGCACCATCGAGAGCATCCTGACCAGCTGCATCACCATGTGGTGTGGATCTGCACCGCAACCTGCCGCAAGTCTCTCCAACGCGTCGTGAGAGCAGCTGAGAAGATCGTTGGTGTCTCTCTTCCCTCACTTCAGGACATCTACAGACCCGTCTGACTCCAAAGCCCTCAGCATCGTGAGAGACCCCACCCACCCGTCACACAGCCTCTTCAGTCTGCTGCCATCAGGGAGGAGGCTGCGGACCCTCCGGGCCAGAACCAGCCGACTGAGGGACAGCTTCGTCCACCAGGCCGTCAGGACACTTAACACTCTCCCTGCTCTTCCACCGTTTCCCGCCTTGCCCCCCCCCTCACTCACTCTGATCTCAGTATCTGCACCAGGCACTTTTGGCAGAACTGGACCGCTTACTTTGCACCATGTCACTTTAATCAAACCGAAAAACTGTTGTTGTCATGTCACAACTTGTTACTTGTCTCTTTTTAACCTGCACTTTGTGTTTAACATGTATTTATTGTGTAGCACCGAGGGTTTGAGAGTAACGTAATTTTGATTCTCTGTATGTGTCTCACATGTGGTAGAATTGACAATAAACTTGACTCTGACTCTGACTCTGATCTTGTTTGATTTCTCCAGGGATCAATAAAAATATAGTTTGACTGTTATGAGGGCTGGTGAAGGTAGCACACTTGCACACACTCACCCACACACAAAACACCCTTGGTTACCAGATTAAAATGCATATATACAACTCCGGTTATACCAACATGGTATCAACCATAAATATATGTGCAAACAAGGGTAAAAAAAAAAAAAAAAATAACTGGTTCTAGCTGTCGGTAACTGGTTCTGAATATACACAGGTTATAACTCGTTCTAGCTGGCTGTGGCTGGTTCTGGCAGTACTCTGGTATAACTGGTTCTAGCTTGCTGTAGCTGGTTCTGGCAGTTCTCTGGTATAACTGGTTCTAGCTGGCTGTAAATGGTTCTGAATATACACAGGTTATAACTCGTTCTAGCTGGCTGTTACTGGTTCAGAAAGTACACAGGTTATAATTGGTTCTACCTAGCTGTAACTGGTTCTGAAAGTACAAAGGTTATAACTGGTTCTAGCTTGCTGTAACTGGTTCTGGCAGTACTCAGGTATAACTGGTTCTAGCTGCCTGTAACTGGTTCTGGCAGTACTCTGGTATAAATGGTTCTAGCTGGTTGTAACTGGTTCTGAAAGTACACAGTTTATAACTGGTTCTAGCTCAACATTTTCACATGTTCTTTATTTGTATGAGGCTTTCATACAAATTCATTTTTTGCTATTCCCCCATATTTTTCTGCACAGGAAGTCCCACTCCTGAGGTAACAGTTCACCTTTTGGAGGTGGAGCCAGTTGTAGCAGGCTCCTCCCATGGCTCACACGTCATTCCTGTAACTGACATCACCGTAGAAAGTGGCGACAATGCTGCGCTGGACGCAGTCAGGTATTTATTAAGCCTCTCGCTTTGACCTCACTTCCTGCTCTGGAGCATGAGTAACTTCCTTCACACTAAAAGCCTCAGACTTAGACATGGCAGGAGCCAAAGAGTGGGTGTTCAGTGGCCTTTTAAATTCTAAGTCTTCAAGAATTTAAAAATGTGAACCTGCTCTTGACCCTTGAGGCTTTTATTGTGAAATATCTGCAATAAGAGTTATGCTACCCAACAAAGACAACAACAGTGTTTTCTCCTCAGCTCTCAGATTCTGAAGGGTCAGGGGCAACTAGGAGCACAGCAGGTGACATCATCAGAGGAAGCTCTTGTATCATCTAGCAGTCGTGAGGAAGAGGAGGAGAGCTGCCTGTGAAGACTTCTTGTTCCTGACAGATGGCTGCAGGGTTTTTTTAACCCATGTTTTCTCCCAGAGCAGCAAACTATTTTGGCATATTGCTCCTGGGACTGACTGTAAGGCTGCAGAACTCTGCGCTTGTCCATATTTCTACATGTAAACCTCCAGTTTAAATAAGGAGCTGAATGAGCTGACCGACAGATCCTGGATCAGATGTTTAGCCTTTTATAGCCCTCATCTACTCTGTATTAGTCTGAAATGTATCAGCGCGAATTTGTCAGA
The DNA here is from genome assembly GCA_014839995.1 of Xenentodon cancila. Classification (NCBI taxonomy): domain Eukaryota; kingdom Metazoa; phylum Chordata; class Actinopteri; order Beloniformes; family Belonidae; genus Xenentodon; species Xenentodon cancila. The sequence continues at coordinate 207,356 of CM026213.1, read as the reverse complement.
ATGCCTGCCTTTATTAAAATATATTCAGCAGCATTTGTGAGTCTGATTCAGCTGCCTTCATCACTGCATCCAGTAGGGTCTTCACCACCTCAGTGGTGGGATTTATCACACAGATTGTTGTTATTTTTATTATGATTATGATTATTATAGAATAGAATAGAATAGAATAGAATAGAATAGAATAGAATAGAATAGATAATAGTTTACAATTTATAGTAGCAAAGGGCATAGCAGAAATAAAGAGGACTCATTAGAATAATTAGATATAATAATAAGAAAGAGAATTGAATAAAACAGAGATGCAAGCTATAAAAGGGAATAGATTGTACATGAAAATATACACATTTTAATTCTATTATAAATAGAGAAATAACTCTATAAGCTGTAAAAATTATTTACATAATGTTTGACCCATGTATTGTGCTAGTTTAAAGTGCACAGTTGTCAGCACACCTGATACACATTTGTATGTGTATTAGTGTAAAAACCTGGCCGAAGTCATTTTAGATGAAAGCCTCTTCAAATCTCATGTAATGTAAAGGTTCTTGATGTTAAAACGCTCCTAAAGGTGATATATTCTCAAATAATAAAACCAAAGTACTCGTCATATCCTCCATCAACAATTACACTTTCAATACAAATTTCTGGCATTCAAAATATAGACCTGTGGTTCCTCTACTGACCACTAGAGTCTGGATCCAGACCTGCGGTTCCTCTACTAACCACTAGAGATGGCAGTAAAACTGTGAGAAACCTTGGAGTTATATTCGATCAGGATTTGTCATTTAAACAGCAGATTAATCAGGTTTGTAAAACTGCGTTTTTCCACCTCCGTAATATCACAAAGATCAGGAGCATCCTCTCGCAGAGTGATGCTGGAAAACTAATTCACGTGTTCGTGTCTTCTAGACTAGATTACTGTAACGTGTTGTTGGCTGGATGTCCAAGTAATTCTCTGAAGATCCTCCAGATCCTACAGAGGCACCATCGAGAGAATCCTGACCAGCTGCATCACCGTGTGGTACGGAGCTGCACCGCAACCTGCCGTAAGTCTCTCCAACGTGTCGTGAGAGCAGCTGAGAAGATCGTTGGTGTCTCTCTCCCCTCACTTCAGGACATCTACAGCAGCCGTCTGACTCCAAAGCCCTCAGCATCGTGAGAGACCCCACCCACCCGTCACACAGCCTCTTCAGTCTGCTGCCATCAGGGAGGAGGCTGTGGACCCTCCGGGCCAGAACCAGCAGACTGAGGGACAGTTTCATCCACCAGGCCGTCAGGACGCTGAACACTCTCCCTGCTCTTCCACCGTTTCCCTCCCTGCCCCCCCCCTCGCTCACTCTGATCTCCGTATCTGCATCAGGCACTTTTGGTAGAACTGGACCGCCATCTTTGCACCAGGTCACTTTAATCAGACTGAAAAACTGTTGTACACTTAAACCAAATGTCATGCCATAACTTGTTTCTTTTTAATTTGCACTTTGTGTTTAAAATTTATTTATTGTGTAGCACCGAGGGTTTGAGAGTAACGTAACTTCGATTCTCTGTATGTATCTCACATGTGGTAGAATTGACAATAAACTTGACTCTGACTCTGACTCCAGATGATCCAAAATGCAGCAGCGCGAATCCTGACAGGAACCAACAAGAGACCACGTCTCTCCAGTGTTCACTTCCCTCCATCAGCTCCCCGGAAAATTTAGAATCCAATTCAACATTTTATTATCAACAATTAAAATTATCAATTTTATTATCAACATTTTTAGGAACCATCTCTCTGGAACCAACTTCCAGTTTGGGTTAAGGAGGCTGATACCACCTCCACCTTTAAAACTAAACTTAAAACATTCCTGTTTAATAAAGCATATAGTTAGTGTACATTTAGTACCTTAATGTGTCAGGGCCAGTAGTCAAAGCTGCAGCTGCAGGACCAGATTAGAGCAGCTCATTTTAAACAGCTTCGGTGTAGATATGCTGCTATAGGCCTCTGCTGCAGGGGGGCACCAACATGATCCACTGAGTGGTGCCTTTCACCTCCTCTGTTTCTCTTTGCCTTCTCTGTCTCTTCTTCACCTCAACCCTCATTTATTAACAATATCCCATAAACTTAATTGTGGTCCATTGTTCTTGTAGTTTGTTGTGCTTGTCTGGCCCTTCTTTTCCTCTTCTGTACATGTCCTGCAGACCAGAACCTCAGGAGCTGCTTGCTGACCTGCAGTTCCACCTCTGACCATCCCAGTGTCTGCCTCCACCTGTCTGTATGGATGTCTGTTGGATACTTGCTGACCTGCAGTCCCACCTCTGAACATCCCAGTGTTCACCTCCACCTGTCTGTGTGGATGTCTGTTGGATACTTGCTGACATCCCGACCTGCAGTCCTCATCCCCTTGGATCACCGTCTATCCATATATCACCCAGATACACAGAAGTCTTAGTTCTCTAGTTAACAGATAATTATACTGATGGATCTGGTCTTTGGTACCTTTGACGGTCTGTCTGTGTCTCTTCTCTCTACTTCCTGTTCTACCCGGCTGGTCTTCGGCAGGAGGGTCCCCCCTTATGATCCAGGTCCTGGTCCAGGTTTCTTCCCCCTTATGATCCAGGTCCTGGTCCAGGTTTCTTGCCCCCTATGATCCAGGTCCTGGTCCAGGTTTCTTCCCTCTTAAAGGAGAGTTTTTACCTGCTGTTGTTTATGTAATAATTGGTCGGGGTCATGTTCTGGTCTCTGGAAAGATCCTGGAGATAACTTGTGTTGTAATAGATTCTGCATAAATAAAAGAAATAATTTAATGTGTAAATGTTCTTACAGGTTTTTTTCTTTCTGCCTTTGTATTTCAATAATAATAATAATAATAATAATAATAATTGATCTCTGGTTTGTTTTCCAAACTGAAACGAACCCTGACACATCAGCAGTACATGTATACGTGGTATCGGTCTGTCCTGGGTTTCAGATTCAGAGGTCGGAGCTGAGTTTCAGGTTCTGTCTGGTTGTTGACAGAGGTGTCATGGGCCGGCCTTGAAATCTGTCACATGTGGATGTTTTAGGAGGAGGAGCAGGTCATAGTGTTTCAGGAGGAAGTTTGACTTTCAGTCAGATTCAGTTTGACTTCAAGCGGAACAACAGAGAGACAAAGATGTGGCTGCGTTCCCTTCTGCTGCTGATGGCTCTCAGCTGCTGCCGCTCCACTCAAGGTATGAAAATACCTGCTTACTGACTGATTTCAGGTGTTTACTGGAAAAAAAAACTAAATGTTGCTGTTCTAAAATGACTTATTAAACAACTGTTTAGGTTTAATATTTGTCATCAGACAAAACCACAAACTTTGATTTTATCTCTGAATGTTAATTACACTGGATTAAAGGGTTAATTAATGGCTAATAATGTTTGCTGTTTTGTGTGAGAACATCAGAAACAAATGATGATAAAATTTGTTTTTATAAAATAGAACAGAAAAGAAACAGCCTTCAGAGAAAATAATAACATTCAAGAAAAATAAAAAATACCATGCATTATAACATGCAGCTCATTTTTCACTTGTTACATTTATAGTAAAACTACATCAAACCGGCAGGAGAACACTGGATAAAAATATGATATCGTACAATAACACCTATAAAGACTTTTAGAATATTTATTTTATATTCTATTTTCTGCAGAATATATATAAACAGTTATTACCATCAATAAACTGCTAATAGTTATCTGTAATTATTTATTTAACTGAAATTAAATCATGTCTATTTGATGTTTAATTCCGTGTTGGTCAGTTATTGATGGATTCACTGATGAATGATTTCCTGACGTTAATCTCTTATTTACATGATTCTCATTTTCTGAAATCAATTCTAAAAGTTGAAACTGTACCTGAAACAAACAAACTGATGAGCTCATTAACCCTTCAGTGGACTGATCTGCAGGAAAACCGGAAACCTGATGAAATCTGGATTTATGCCACGTTCAGAGATTATTCTAAAAGAAGAACATTTTTACTTTTCTACAAATTAGTTTTCTTAAAATTATTCACCCTACCCTACATGTTTTATGTTTTCCTCTTCAGCTTTATTTTATCTCTTAAAATAAATGTACTTTTATGTCACAATTTCAGTAGTTTCTAGGTTTGGGGAGAGATTACTCTAGGTAAAGAGGTGAAGACAAAAACCTGATGATGATGAGTACATACAGCAGAATCCATGAAAAAGTCTTTACAAGAGAAATTATGAACAACAAACATTTAAAACAATGTCCCTTTAAAAAGCCTTCTGCTTCCTGAGTAAGGACAACCTTCAATCATTCCAGGGATGGTTCCAGGTCTGGTGGACGTTTGAAGCAATGCTCTGCCCTGTTTGGCTCTCATTGGTCACATTAACCAGGTCCTGGTTTGGCTCTCGACCAGACCAGGCCCGGGTTTGGCTTTCGACCAGACCAGGTCCGGGTTTGGCTTTCGACCAGACCAGGTCCGGGTTTGGCTCTCGACCAGACCAGGTCCTGGTTTGGCTCTCGACCAGACCAGGTCCGGGTTTGGCTCTCGACCAGACCAGGCCCGGGTTTGGCTCTCGACCAGACCAGGCCCGGGTTTGGCTTTCGACCAGACCAGGCCCGGGTTTGGCTCTCGACCAGACCAGGCCCGGGTTTGGCTTTCGACCAGACCAGGCCCGGGTTTGGCTCTCGACCAGACCAGGCCCGGGTTTGGCTCTCGACCAGAGGCTCACAGATGGCAACTTTACTGTAGACAGGAACAGGAACATCCTGAAGCAACCTCTCTGGGCTCGGAGGAGTCGTGAAACTTGTATTGTGGTCACATTAATCAGTATTTCAGATCTTCAGATCTTGAAGAAATAGCACCATATGCTCCAGACAAAAGAGCTGAAAATGAAGCTCTTCATCACCCAGTATTCTGGGAAATCTGGAAGATCTTCTAAAGGAACATTGTGGATAATATGTGATAGTGTCTGTTTAAAGATGGTCAGCAGCGGAAACATTAGAGACCAAAATGATGTGTACTGAAGCATTTTCAGTTAGAATGGAAAGTCTTTTTTTTTTTTAAATGCAGCTTCCACAGAACTGGATTAGTACTTGGATATTTATGACAAAATAGGAAAGTGTTAGAAGTAGAGTTATGAACTCTCCTCCATTTGTGTTTGTTGATGACAGTTTGTGATGTTAATAGTCGACTTGAACAAACTTATGACAGAACTGTCCACTTCCTGTTCACTTATACAGCTAAACTGCCTTGCTTGCCAGATGGACCCCTGTCCACACCTTCATTTACAGGTCCATATTCAACTTTTCTTGATTTTCAAAGGTTCAAAAAAATTCTAGCGATGAATTTTGCATGTCTGACATCTTCAGATTGGTCCTCTAAACTTCGATCACAGATCAGCCATGCCCATGGAGCTATCCCCAGAATTTAGTCAACATGGGCTCAGTCCGGCCCCCTTAGACCACATTCTGTTGAAACAGAAATGTCCATTGCCATGGCAATATGATTGGCAGAAAAGCATCTCACTGGTTCAGGAAGGTGACCAATACCACCAGAATGAGTGGGTAGCAGGGTGAGCATGAAACAGGGTGAGCCGGGAACAGGGTGGACAGGGGAGCACGGTGAGCTGGGAACAGGGTGAGCGGGGAGCAGGGTAAGGAGGGAGCAGGGTGACCTGAGCACAGAGAGCAGGGAACAGGGTGAACGGGGAGCAGGGTGAGCAGGGAACACGGTGAGCCGAGAACAGGGTGAGCAGGGGAGCACGGTGAGCCGGGAACAGGGTGAGCGGGAAACAGGGTGAGTTTGGAGCACGGAGAACAAGAAACAGGGTGAGTGGGGAACAGGGTGAGCCTGGAACTTGGTGAGTGGGGAGCAGGGTGAGCGGGGAACAGGGTGAGCCTGGAACTTGGTGAGCGGGGAACAGGGTGAGCGGGGAACAGGGTGAGCCTGGAACTTGGTGAGTGGGGAGCAGGGTGAGCGGGAAACAGGGTGAGCGGGGAGCATGGAGAGCAGGAAACAGGGTGAGAGGGAGCAGGGTGAGCAGGGAACAGGGTGAGCGGAAAACAGGGTGAGCCTGGAACTGGGTGAGCGGGGAGCAGGGTGAGCGGGAAACAGGGTGAGCGGGGAGCATGGAGAGCAGGAAACAGGGTGAGAGGGAGCAGGGTAACCAGGAAACAGGGTGAGCTTGGAGCATGGAGAGCAGGAAACAGGGTGAGTGGGGACCAGGGTGAGCAGGGAACAGGGTGAGCATGGAGCAGGGTAAGCAGGGAACAGGGTGAGCGGGAAACAGGGTGAGCGTGGAACTGGGTGAGTGGGGACCAGGGTGAGCAGGGAACAGGGTGAGCGTGGAACTGGGTGAGCGGGGAGCAGGTTGAGCAGGAAACAGGGTGAGCGGGGAGCATGGAGAGCAGGAAACAGGGTGAGAGGGAGCAGGGTGAGCAGGGAACACGGTGAGCGGAAAACAGGGTGAGCCTGGAACTGGGTGAGCGGGGAGCAGGGTGAGCGGGAAACAGGGTGAGCGGGAAACAGGGTGAGCGGGGAGCATGGAGAGCAGGAAATAGGGTGAGAGGGAGCAGGGTAACCAGGAAACAGGGTGAGCTTGGAGCATGGAGAGCAGGAAACAGGGTGAGTGGGGACCAGGGTGAGCAGGGAACAGGGTGAGCAGGGAGCAGGGTAAGCAGGGAACAGGGTGAGCGGGAAACAGGGTGAGCGTGGAACTGGGTGAGCGGGGAGCAGGTTCACGGGAAACAGGGTGAGCGGGGAGCATGGAGAGCAGGAAACAGGGTGAAAGGGAGCAGGGTGAGCAGGGAACAGGGTGAGCGGAAAACAGGGTGAGCCTGGAACTGGGTGAGCGGGGAGCAGGGTGAGCGGGAAACAGGGTGAGCTTGGAGCATGGAGAGCAGGAAACAGGGTGAGTGGGGAGCAGGGTGAGCAGGGAACAGGGTGAGCTTGGAGCATGGAGAGCAGGAAACAGGGTGAGCGGGGAGCAGGGTGAGCAGGGAACAGGGTGAGCTTGGAGCATGGAGAGCAGGAAACAGGGTGAGCAGGGAGCAGGGTCAGCAGGGAACAGGGTGAGCAGGGAGCAGGTTGAACGGGAAACAGGGTGAGCGGGGAGCATGGAGAGCAGGAAACAGGGTGAGCAGGAAACAGGGTGAGCTTGGAGCACAGAGAGCAGGGAACAGGGTGAGTGGGAAGCAGGGTGAGCAGGGTGAGCAGGGAGCAGAGTGAGTTTGGAGCACGGAGAGCAGGGAACAGGGTGAGTGGGGAGCAGGGTGAGCAGGGAACAGGGTGAGCAGGGAACAGGGTGAGCAGGGAACAGAGTGAGTGGGAAATTCAATTCAATTCAATTTTATTTATATAGCGTCTATTACAACACAAGTTGTCTCTAGGATCTTTCCAGAGACCAGAACATGACCGCCGAGCAATTATTACATAAACAACAGCAGGTAAAAACTCCCCTAGTGGGAGAAAAACCTTAAGCCAAACAGTGGCAGGAAAAACTCCCCTTTAAGAGGGAAGAAACCTGGATCAGGACCCGGATCATGAGGGGGGACCCTCCTGCCGAAGGCCAGCCGGATAGAGCAAGAAATAAGAAAGAATAGAGACATAGAGACACCGTCAAAGGTACAAGACAGGATACAATAGTAACTATCATCAGTAGTCCAATTAGACTTCTGTGAATATGGGTGATATATGGATAGACGGTGATACAAGGGGATGAGGACTGCAGGTCGGGATGTCAGCAAGTATCCAACAGACATCCACACAGACAGGTGGAGGCAGACACTGGGATGGTCAGAGGTGGAACTGCAGAGAAGGGAAACAGGGTGAGTTTGGAGCACGGAGCGCGCAGAGCAGGGTGAGCGGGGAGCAGGGTGAGCAGGGGGAGGTGCACTGCAGCACACAGCACAGAGGATCTATTTGGAATTGATGACACCTCTGCTCCACAGCAATCTAATTCTTTAAACAATCTGGAGGACATCAGAAAATAGCATCTGTGTTTCGTGTCACCAATGTCCAGCATCATAAAACCCAGAGAAACCAACTTCTCGTTACTCCGACAGCATTCACTTAACAGCCTGAACTTACAGCAGTGCTGCATTAACACTTTTGACGTGTTGTCATCATACTACAGACAACCAACCAAATGTCTAACATTTAAAAAAGTTAAATAAGTTGCGTGTAAAACTGTCCTGCCTCCAGGTGCAAACTTCATCGCCAGCTCCATCTGTAGCTGCAGTTTGATTGCCTGATGATGACAAAAAAATTCACAATCATGTCATTGAAAATGAACTGGTGGCGGCACATTCATCATGTTTGTGAGCCAACACTGACCTCCATCTATGATGGCTGCTGTCACCCCCACAAAACAAAACAACTGAAATAAGTTCCTTCAGCAGTCCTTTCTTGCTGCACTTGGATGTATCGTCAGCTGTGGGTCTGTATTCTGCCCCCAGTGGAGACCTCCGGTATCACATGTTCTGCCATGTAGGACTGAAGAAGCATCCACAACAGCTGGCCGTGTTGGAGAATGGCAGGAACGCTCTGGACCAGGACTACAGCTGCACCATCTAACAGACTGTTTTTCAGCCCTGATCAAACTAAAATGACTACTGATCAATATGAACAGAGATCAAAACGTTCGACTTTAGACCTTTAAATGCAAAACATTTATATGAACAACATGTTTGAATCAGAGGATTAAAATAAGTGCTTACATGAGTCTCTGTGGGCTGACACTAACAGATATTCAGTCAAAACTGCCTTAGTTCATGTAGTTTTGTTCTCTAACGGAGGTTCCTGAGCATCTAAGAACACACCTGCAGGTGTGGCTGAGCTCTGAGAGGTTCCTCCAACTGTTTGAGGAGGACCTAAAATGCAGCAGTGAAGGTTTTACAATTCCAATATCCTCTGGAATGACTTATGAACTGAAAAATGAAAATGGATTTAAATGAATGTTTCTCAGTTAAAAGAAACAAACAGGACGGCCTGAGAGTGTCCTGTGATGATGACACGCAGGTGGGTGGACCTCATAATCTGCTCTCATCGTTCTCTGGTGTTTTGGATGGAGGTTGAGCTAGTTTCTGAGTGTCTTCAGTCTAAAGTTGGAGAAGAAGAAAGCTGCTGATTTATGAAGGAAACTGACTCAGTCTGAGTTTATGGTTCTTGTGGAACCTGTTTGTGGTTCTGCAGAAGTCTCACTGGAGCTGGACTGTAGTCCAGATGACAAACAGACCTGTTGTGTCTTCAGAACCTTGTTTCTGCTGTTTTATGGTCATGTGACCCACGTCTGGGACAAATGTTTAAAAAAATACAAACTTGTCACGAGTGTGTGTGTGTGTGTGTGTGTGTGTGTGTGTGTGTGTGTGTGTGTGTGTGTGTGTGTGTGTGTGTGTGTGTGTGTGTGTGTGTGTGTGTGTGTACCAGTACTACGACTACTATAAATACCACCAGAGTCCTGGAAGGGATGTAGGCCTTTTACCGTGGTAACCAGTTCCTCCACCTCTCCCACAAAGTCCTCAGAAAAGAAGAAGTAAGACAAGGAAGTGGGAGAAGACCTTCACACACACACACACACACACATACAATCCCTGTGTGTGTGTGTGTGTGTGTGTGTGTGGTCTGTGGTCAAAAATGTGTTTCCTGAATCTCTGAGGTTTCATCACCGCTGACATGAAACCTCCAGGACTTTCTCTAAAACAAAACTCTGAAACTTCATGTTTCTGCCGCCACCTTCAAGACTGTTTCATGTGTAAGAAGCATCATAAAGATGGTCTGATTGTGGGGCGTCGTGTCAAACAAAGCAAACCTCACATCAACAACATCCTGCATTTATCCAACACAAAGTCCAGTTCAGCCCTGCAACATGCTGATTTCTCTGTGAAAGACGTGTCTTCATTTTTGAATCAGAAAATCAGTGACCAGCATTCAGCAAACTATGAACAAGGCAGGATCCGTTAAACCGTTCCTGTTGTAGCCCTGCTGTTTCATCCTGAATTCATATCAATGGGATCGGTTAAGAAAGTCTTTCTCGGATATCCTGGATTTCATAATCTTAACCTTAAACTTTCTTAAGTCAGGTTATTACTGACAGAGACCTGGATAAGTCTGGTTTTATTCTTGTAATTTGGGATGAATCTAGTTTTATAAATGTAAACCAGGACAACTGTTAAATGAATGTGAACCAGGATTCATTTGGTTTAAGTTTCTAAACCAGGATAATTCTGGTTTTAATTATGTAAACATGGATAAATCTGGTTTTATTTGCACGAACAAGGACAAGCATGGTCTTTTTCAAAATAAGCTGATGAATTTGATTTTATATATGTAAACCACAATAAATCTGGTTTTATTCTTGCTAACCAGGGTAAATTTGGTTTTATTCATGTAAACCAAGATTTATGATTTAATAATGTAAACACAGGGTGAATCTGGTTTCGGTGAAGTGAAGGGTGATGTCTGCAGCTTGTCGTCTTTGTCAGCATGAAGCAGTGACCTTTTGGTGTTTCTGTGTTATCTTCAATAAAAACACCTAGTTTAGACAATGTCTCCATGACAACAGGGTTTCCAGTCAGTCACAAACACATCTCATATCCCAGCATGGCTCAGGAAGGACTGCTCTTGCTGTCTGTTGTAGGTTGAGGCTTTTGACAGTTTCTGAGGTTTGTTTGGGTTTTTCTAACACACACATGCATGTGTGCGTGCACACACACACACACACACACACACACACACACACACACACACACACACTGCTTCCTCACAGTTCCTTCAGCTTCAGTTCAGAGTCTTTATCATCTCAGCTTTTACAATTTTTATTGGTGAACATCTTGTCTTTGGAGAACACTTGTCACATCCAGCTTTGACGTTTTTGAGTCCTGATTAATCCCTATTGTCCTTGTCCGCCTTTTTTCCTCCTCTTTTGGTGGCAAAAGAAGACATCGGACAAGTGTCATGTCACACCTGTCAGACATGGTAGACTTTGGAAGCCCTCTCTCAGAACACCTTTGGCTCTGATTGGTCCTGTGTCAGACCTCTGTTGGGCCTGATTGGAGTACTAGAATACTTGTTGAGATTTATTATAAATGTCTTTTAAATTTTATAAATTCAATTTGAACATGTGATTATGTGTTTCTGCTGCACATATTCAGTTTACTTGGACATTTAATGCTGATGACCAAAACTCAGGTCAGCAGCCTAAACTCTCTCTCTCACACACACACGCACGCACACACACACACACACACACACACACACACACACACACACACACACACACACACACACACACACACTCAGGAACAGTGTTGTCAGTTTCAGTTCTTGTTTTTCACTCAGATTGTGAAACTTGATGACGATAAACTCCAACTGTCACATGAAGCTGAAACAAACTTGTACATCTGGACAATCTGAGCATTTATGGATCCATCTCAGTGTGTGCTGGTTGTTGCAGGGATCATTTACTCTCACTTCATCATGGGAACACCTGAACCATTTCTGACGTAGATCTCAGAACCAAGAGAACAACTCAAATGTTCTGGTAATCTGGACCAGAACCATCAGAACCTTGTCCCCCTACCCTGTTGAACCCAGATATGAACCAGCATAATTCTGACTCTAAACACAAAACTCACTGCAGCACAGCTTTCTGTTCCTAAAAGTGATGGAGACAAGGTCAGAAATAGAAAAGAACCTAATAACAGAACCTGACTCTGAACCCAGATGGATGGATGGATGGATGGATGGATGGATGGATGGATGGATGGATGGATGGATTGATCCACAAAACATATAGATCAGTTGGTCCTTGATCTGGTTGCTCCTCCACAGTTGGTTCTGGGGTCCAGGTTCCTCATGTACAAAAACAGTGCGTACGCCATTTTTAATGCTCACGGTCGGATGATCAAACATCATCTTTTCATCTTTGCATGGATTTGTGCATCCCGCCACAACTACAAAGTAGTGCAACTGGCTTTTATACACCAAAGCAGGGTCCTCTACATCTCCTGAAGTCAGATGACATTGGGACTAAAAATATTCACGTGTTTAAACACATTTTTACACCTGAAGAACAAAATAAAACCTAAGTCTCCACATATTAACTGTTCCAACCTAAACCCAGAGTAAACTGCTAAGATTTGTGTGTTTGTGTCACGTGAAGATGTGAACAGCCATCAATGATCAGTTGTGAGGAACATAGACGTCCATCACATGAGATAAGATGAAGAAAAGTGTAGATGATCAGCTTCATGAAGAACAAGTCATGGGAGATCAGTTAACTACATGCATGTTCTAAAAACGACCAGGATGAAGACTGGGTTTAGGTCATTAGAGGACCTAAATCCTGAACTGGTCCCAGCGACTCTCCGGTTCCAAGCAACAGGAACCTTTCATTGGGAGCTGCTGACGGGTCAGACATCTGTCAGTCATCCCAGAGCAGCGCCATGGCAATAATGGGACGCATAACTGAGATGAAACCCAGATCCTTTAAACATCCCACGACTGTGTCTGAACAGACAAACAAAATACAATCTGATGAACCTTCTTGGAATGAGGAGAGTTCCCACTTACGCATTAGCCTGGATTCAGGGTGCTCAAAGAAAACGTTCGTGGATTTGGGTATACGCTCAGTTTTAAGAGTTTTAAGATTTCTGCACAAGCATTTAAGATTAAACCCATGTTTGAACATGGAGCTCCTTGAGTTTTTCAAGTTCTCCTTGTGCTTGTGTGGGTTTGTGAGGGTACTTGAACTTCCTCCCACGGTCCAAAAACACATCAGACTAACTGATCTTTCTAAACTGCCAGTGGGAATGAATGTAAGTGGTTGTTTGGTCCTGTGATGGACTGGAGACCTGTCCAGGTGAACCCCTGCCTTTCACCCAAGCATAGCTGGAATAGACCCCAGCAGATCCCCGTGACTCTGAATTGGAAATAAAGTCGCATAGTTAAAGGATACAATCTCATAAACCTGGTATCAAAACTGGACTTCAAACAACAGAGCTCTTATTGTGAAAACTGCTCTTATTCTGAAAGGAAACAAGGTTCCTTTGCGTGCCGTCCAAAACTGAAGCCTTGACTTCAGAACGTCTTCGCTGCAGGAAATGTCCATGGCCACCAACCTGCTGCCATGACGATGGGTGCTGCCAGGTCTCCTGACCAATCAGTCGTTGATCCTCCAGATCCAAGCTCCGCCCCCAGACAGTCTAAGCTGCTCCAGAACCAGCAAGAGGAGGATGTGTGGAAAGCAAAGGTTCTGAATCTGCTGACCCAGCTCGTTCGGATCCAGGAGGAGGTTGCCAAACAACAGGCCCAGGTGGTCCAGCAGCTCAGTGTTCTGGGAGTTCAGGTGGGCCCTGTCTGTCCACCTCATGTTTAGTTTAATTTAATTTAATTTAGGTTGTTCTCTGGTTTAGTTTATTGTATTGCTTATTTGAGTTTAGTTGCTTATACTCAGATTTATTTGATTGAAGTGTTTTATTTTTAGTTTAACTCAGGTTTAGTTCATTCTTAAGTCAAGTTCAGTTTATTTTGAATGGTTTTATTTAATCTCAACTATGGTTTATTTAATGTTTGAATCAGGATAAGTTTTGTGTTGTGTTTTGATTGTAACCACCCAAATCTATGCCACCGCCATATTTAAACAACCTCTATGAGTTTAAAACCTGTATCGTACCAGGACGGTCCTAATGAATTTTTATTGGTTTAACCGCGCGGCCACCACATCTACTGTTCAGCAAACGTGACTCTAAAAAGACTTCCCTTTGTCTTGACAGATAAACGCCGTCAATGTTGCATGAAGTAAAACAAGATTTTAAAGGCCAGAATCATCGTCCATTAGTTGCGTTTTCATCACCCTTTTTCACAACAGAAAAACAAACCTTCTGAGTTTGAATCGTTCTCCTCATGAGTGTAAATCTCAGTATCTCGTCCTGCAAGACTATTCTTCAAAACAACAACAAAAAAAATCTCACTTTGAAGAAGATGGACAAAAACATCTTTAGTCTTTAAGAAACTATTGCGATTGCCACTACCGCTGTTGAGAAAATAGTCAAGAAAAGACAAAGGCAGTTGATGATCATATAAATGATTATTCAGAGTTAACACCCTTATATAATGCAGTAATGATTAAGCAGTGTTATAGTATGACTGCAATGTATTAATGAGGCTAAAAACAGCTGGAAACTAGATGTATGACCTTAGATTGACAGACTACATCACATCCAGCGCTGCAAACATTTTTATGACACTTTTGCACTAAACTGGATTATCAACATGTCTGTAAAACCACCTCATAAACTAGTAAAAAGGTTTTTGTATTACTTTCGCAAACTGGACGTAATCATAAAAGACGTAACAGACATTTCTATTACAGGTTGTCCTTTGAGATATTTAGGTTTCACACTCCTTTTGCAGATTTTCCACGAGCGCATTGATGATGTAAGAAACGACATAGGGTCCTAGCTCTCCGGGGCTCTCCGGCAGGCGGAAAAGCAAATCAGTTCTTTGTAGAAACTGTTTGGAACTGGCTTTATGTAACTCCTGAAATGCAGATTGTTTATGTGTCTGTCAGATGATTCATTCCAGTTTGACTGGAATTGAATGATTAATTCTGGTTCTTGTTTTGTGTCTTCAGGGTTCCCAGCAGATCCAGGACCTACAAAACCTGGCCCGTCACCAGAATCTTCTGGTTGAAAACCATCAGGCTTTGCTGCTGCAGACATCACGCATCGCCACAGAGCTGCAAGAAATTAACAAGAAGCCGGCTGCTGTTGGCCAGTGAGAGCCAGTGAGCCTCTGCAGGCAGCCAATCAGATCCAGTCGTTTCTGTTTCTGATGAAAGTAGTTAATCTTCTGAAATGTCATTAAAATTTACTTGTTGATGACCTAGTTGATGATTTTTTTATGATTTGTTTGAAACACATTGGTATAAAGCTAAATTTAATAATCTAATGTGGAATTTTGTTGATTAAAGCAAAATATTTTTTATAAATGAAAGTTCAGTCTGTAACTGTGACATTTGAAATAAAGTTTTTAATGAATCCACCCTGCAGTGATGCTGTTTATGCTCATGGTGGCGTCGACCATCAGGTGCTTCCAGTTAAACCAGTACAAAGCAGAGTTTGAGTTCAGGGGTTGTTGGCTGCGGATCTGACTGGTTTGTACTAGTCCTGGATTTCCATGCTGAACTAAATTCAATTCAATAAAATTTTATTTATATTTTTTCTTCTTCTTCCCTTTCTTGTCAGTGTGGACATCGTGCACACGCTGTATGTACGATGCACCGAAATTAGTCTCTGCTTTTAACCCATCAACTAGTTTCACTAGTGAGCAGTGGGGCTGCTAGCAGGGCAGCGCCCCGGGGAGCAATCGGGAGTTAAGGGCCTTGCTCAGGGGCCCCCAGTGATTTACCATTGTGGGCAGCCCTGGTCTTGAACTTGGGTCCTCCACGCCCAAGCCCACCACTGTACAATCAAGTCTTTTTTGCAGCAGGTGTGCTTGTACCTGCTCGTCTACCTGCTCAGGTGTCCTGTTGGTTTTGTTACCACTGATAAAAGACTAGAACATTTACCATTTTCTTCTTCCAGACACTCCTGGTCCTCCATCCATCCATCTAAACTCAGAGTTGCAACTGAACCAATCAGAGAAAGTTCTTCCTGCCAACTCTGCCTTCAGCCTCAGATGCCATGGAAACGGTTCAGTCCACTTGTTTACTACTGCATTTAAACTCAAGTATGAGGAAAACCTGGGGGACCTGCTGAAGGTGGAGACGGCAGAACCCAGACATACTGGCACATACGGGTGTGGGTATACCAACAAGAGCCTTGGCCACCTGACCAACTGGATCCACCTATACATCACAGGTAAGAAAGCTAGAGTCTCAACTTTAAGTGCATCCCATGAACAGACATCCTCCAGGCATTCCTGAAGTTCAGTTTGGGTTGTTGCATCATCAAATCCATCCATAACATCATTCTGACCTTCTCACTGTCTCTGGCAGGACCGGTACCGGTCGTTTCTAGTCAGTACTGGTTTGTACTAGTCCTGGATTTCCATGCTGAACTAAATTCTATTCAATTCAATTTTATTTAAATGGTGTCTGTTACAACACAAGTTGTCTCCAAGATTTTTCCAGAGACCAGAATTTTTACATAAACGACAGGTAAAAACTCCCCTAGTGGAAGAAAAACCTTAAACCAAACAGTGGCAAGAAAAACTCCCCTTTAAGAGGGAAGAAACCTGGACCAGGACCTGGATCATATGGGGGGGACCCTCCTGCTGAAGACCAGCCGGGTAGAACAGGAAGTAGAGAGAAGAGACACAGACACACCGTCAAAGGTACCAAAGACCAGATCCATCAGTATAATTATCTGTTAACTGGAGAACTGAGAGTTTTCTGTCCATCAGACTGGTACCTGGTTAGTTGGTGGACTACAGAGACCACTATCTAAACAGGTGTAGACAGCAGACACTGAGGTGGTCAGAGGTGGGACTGCAGGTCAGTGGATCATGTTGGTGTCCCCCTGCAGCAGGTCTACAGCAGCAGATCCAGATGAAGCTGTGTTGAAGACCAGCTGCTCCAGTCTGGTCCTGCAGCTGCAGCTGTGACTACTGGTCCTGACACACTAAAGTTTACACCAACTAGATGTTTTACTGAACACAAACGTTTGAAGTTTGGTTTTAAAGGTGGAGGTGGTGTCAGCCTCCTTCACCCAAACTGGAAGTTGGTTCCATAGTGATGGTTCCTAATAGCAGAAGACCCTTCCTCTACATCTCTACATCTGGATCTTCCAGGAACTACGAGTAAACCTGCACTCTGAGAACGGAGAACTCTGTTAGGAACATGAGGAATCATCAGGTCTTAGAGAAAACCAGGAGTTTGGATGTTTAGGACTTTATAACAAGTAATAAAATGTTGAATTGGATTCTGAGTTTTCCAGGGAGCTGATGGAGGGAAGTGAACACTGGAGAAACGTGGTCTCTGTTGTTGGTTCCTGTCAGCACTCACGCTGCTGCATTTTGGATCATCTGGAGGATCTTCAGAGAATTACTTGGACATCCAGCCAACAACACGTTACAGTAATCTAGTCTAGAAGATACAAACGTGTGAATTAGTTTTCCAGCATCACTCTGGGAGAGGATGCTCCTGATCTTTGAGATATTACGGAGTGGGAAAAACGCAAAGATTTCTCACAGTTTTACTGGAGGCCATCACAAGACCATCTAATCCCTTCCTAAAGGACCACAAATAACAACCTCTGCTTTATCAGAATTTTGGAGCAAAAAATTAGGTGACATCCAGTCCTTGATGTCCTTAAGACACCTGAAGTTTGTCTGATGGTTCTGTTTTATCTTCATAGACAGATACAGCTGCGCATCATCAGCATAAAAATCTATGGTATCTATGGTATCAAAAGCAGCGCTGAGGTCCAGCAGAACCAGTATGGACACTAATCCAGTATCTGAGGCCATAAGAAGGTCATTGGAGACTGGAACCAGTGCTGTTTCTGTGCTATGATGCATCTGAACCCTGACTGAAGAACTTCAAATAGATCATTTCTATAAAAATGGTCACACAGCTGCTGCAACGAACTTTTCCAGTTGGAAATCTGTCGATAATTATCTAAAATGTCTGAGTCAAGAGAGGGTTTTTTCGGTAAAGGTTTAATTACTGCAACTTTAAAAACCTGTGGCACATATCCTAAGACCCGGGACAAGTGGATCTGTTCCAGTTTTGTCAGAGAGAAAACATTTTTGAGTAGTCGAGTTGGGACGGGGTCTAACAGACACGTGGACAACTTAGTTGTATTGATAGCTTAACTAGGATCAAAGGTTCTGCTGTAGGTTTAAATCAAACCTACCTGACAGATTGTTACAGCTTGTTCATACAAATGGTCCTGGTGTTCCTGAGGGTTCTGGACTTGAACCAGTGGGATGTTACTAAAACAATTCTCCAAGAAGACATCCAGGAGACATCCTAACCAGATCAACCACCTCAATTGGTTCCTCTGGATGTGGTGGTGCAGTGACGCTACTCAGTGTCTCTCCTGTATGACTAAACTTCTCCTATCTTTAAGGGAGTCCAGCCCTCTGTGGAAGAAGCTCATTTCAGTTACTTGTATCCACCATCTGATTTCTTTGAGTCACTGCCTACAACTGGTGACCATGAACCACCAAAGAATTTGAGATACAATATCTAATAAAATAATAAAATCAACAAAACAATAAAATAACAACAAAGACCACGAAAGAAAAAGCTTAAATAAAGTAGGTATACAATAAAGTCCAAAGTCTCATTCTTGGGCTGGAGCAGAAACCGGCTTTAATGTTCAGTGGCTTGCTGTGAAAATGGCTCCATCATTGTTTCTCCAGTCAGGATGAGCCGGAGCTCATCCCGGCTCATTACAGGCGCGAGGCGGGGGTCCACCTGGCCAGGTCGTGTGATTACAGGGTCACATACAGAGACACACAACTGTGCACACACTCACACCTACAGGCAATTTAGAATATCAATCAACCTAGTATGTATGTCTTTGGACTGTGGGAGGAAGCCGGAGTACCCGGAGGAACAAGCACGGGGAGAACATGCAAACTCCACACAGAAAGACCGCTCCCGGGAATCAAACCAGCCCCATTTTCTAGTCAGAAACCAGAAATGATCATTTTGATTTGACAGGGAGACCTGAAGTCCTCTTGTTCTAAGACTAACCTCCCATAATGCCCCTCTGCTAGACCTGACCAAACCCTCCACCGTGTTCGTCACACCTCGCAAAAACCCCAGCCTCATGGAGGGCGACGACTTCCTGTTTGAGTGTCTGTTGACCGACCCAACTGTCAAAAACCTCACCCTCCAATCGGAAGAAAGAGGGAGGAGCCTCCCTCCAGGTATGAACGTCACAGTTGACCGTCGTACAGGGGCCCTCATCCGACACCTGAGGAGGTCCTTCAGAGGAACGTACGCCTGTTCAGGGTGGAGAGATGGACGAGAGTTCAGATCAAAGCCGTTTGACCTGCTGATGGCCCCCAGTAAGACACACCTGTCTGTCTGTCTGAACGCCTGGCTGTCTGTCTACACACCTGTCTCTCTACCTGTCTGTCTGTCTAGCTGTCTGCACACCTGTCTTTCTGTCTGTCTGTTTGCACACCTATCTGCCTGCACAACTGTCTGTCTGCCCACCTGTCTGGCTGTCTGTCTGTTTGCACACCTATCTGCCTGCACAACTGTCTGTCTGCCCACCTGTCTGGCTGTCTGTCTGTTTGCACACCTATCTGCCTGCACAACTGTCTGTCTGCACATCTGTCTGTCTGTGTGCACATATTTCTGTCTGCACACCCATCTTTGTAAACACCTGTTTCTCTGAACACCTGTCACATTCCATATCTGTCTGTCTCCAGAGCGGCTTCACGCCCCCTCCGTGTCTGTGAGTCAGACGGAAGTTGTCCGTCTGGTAGGAGAGCAGTTTCAGGTCACCTGTCAGACTAGTAACCCCTCTCATTCATACAATGTGACATGGTCACACCCACACATGCAGGTGAGCATTCAAAAATCACTCGTGTGTCTGCCTTCTGTCTCTACCTGCCTGTCTGAGCGCCTCCTCTGTCTGTTTCAGAACTTCAACATCACCACCACACGTTACTACCACAAGAACCACCTGCACATCAACATCATGCTGAATGTCCCCGTCCTCAACCAGATGCATGCCGGACCATACAGCTGCATCGCTGTTAACGAAGTAGGGGTTTCCATGGCAACCACACAGCTCAGAGTTCTGGGTAAGGGATCCATCAGGTTAGTATGGTTGAACATTTACAACAAAGATTAATGAAAAATCTTCTAAAGAAAGTCCAGTCTAGTCTAAAGGAACTGCATGTCTGGATCCAGACTCTTGTGGTTAGTAGAGGAATCGCAGGTCTGGATCCAGACTCTTGTGGTCAGAAGAACAACTGCAGGTCTGGACCCAGACTCTTGTGGTCAGTAGAGGAATCACAGGTCTGGATCCAAACTCTTGTGGTCAGAAGAACAACTGCAGGTCTGGATCCAGACTCTTGTGGTCAGTAAAGGAACTTTAATTTCGACAACAATACCTGCTCATTTTGATTTAGATGCACCTCATACACCTGGAGAGTGATGTCCATCCTCCTCCTCTTCTTCAGATCATCCCTATCTGGTAATCTACTTGTACCTGCAGAGCACGCCTGCTAACCCCAGAACCATGATGGTCACTGAAGACCTGATTGCCAACATGACCAGCACGCAGGCGGAGGTTGGGGGCCGGCAGGTGGAGAACATCAGCTCACTGGAAGTGGAGGGAAAGCTGATCGCTAACGTTAGCACAGAGAGAACAGGTGTGAATAGGACCAGTTGTACTAACATTAGTGACATCAGCAGAGCTGAGGTGTTGGAAAACGGGGACCTGACAGTCACTGTTGTGATCGAGGGGCATCCTCCAATCAGGAACTACCACTGGACAACGCCAGCGCATGTGAACAGTGACGACAACACTGCATACCAGGACAACTACTCCATTAATGGCTCCAGGTAGGCAACTACTAAATACCGCCTTAAACTGCCACCATCAACAACATCATCCACAGCCCTACCGCCTTAAAAGAGCTCAGAGTCATAGTTGTCTTAAGCATTTGTACAGGTTCTGTTTTTTCTGTTAATTTCTGTTAAGGTGTTATTTTTGTTTAATACAATAGTTGTATTTCTGGCATTAAAGCTTGTTATGGTAGTATTTGTGGTAGTAACACTTGTTAAGATGGTATTTCTCATAGTAATTATTATTAAGGTAGTATTTCTTCCAAGAAATCTTCTTAAGGTGGTATTTGTGGTATTAACGCATGTTAAAATGGTATTTCTTATACTAATGCTTGTTATGGTGGTATTTCTCATAGTAATGCTTGTGAAGATGGTATTTCAGCCATTAAATCTTGTTAAGGTGGTATTTGTGGTTGTAATGCATGTTAAGATGGTATTTCTTATACTAATGCTTGTTAAGGTGGTATTTGTGCCAATAAATCTTGTTAAGGTGGTATTTGTGGTAATAATGCTTGTTAAGATGTTATTTCTCATAGTAATGCTTGTTAAGGTAGTATTTTTGCCATTAAATCTTCCTAAGGTGGTATTTGTGGTAATAATGCTTTTTAAGGTGGTATTTCTCATAGTAATGCTTGTTAAGGTGGTATTTTTGCCAATAAATCTTGTTAAGGTGGTATTTGTGGTAATAATGCTTGTTAAGATGTTATTTCTCATAGTAATGCTTGTTAAGGTGGTATTTTTGCCAATAAATTTTGTTAAGGTGGTATTTGTGGTAATAATGCTTGTTAAGGTGGTATTTCTCCTAGTTATTATTGTTAAGGTGGTATTTCTGCCATTAAATCTTGTTAAGGTGGTATTTGTGGTAGTAACGTTTGTTAAGATGGTATTTCTGCCATTACATCTTGTTAAGGTCGTATTTCTCATAGTAATGCTTGTTAAGGTGGTATTTTTGCGAATAAATTTTCTTAAGGTGGTATTTGTGGTAGTAACGCTTGTTAAGATAGTATTTCTCATAGTAATTATTGTTAAGGTAGTATTTCTTCCATTAAATCTTCTTAAGGTGGTATTTGTGGTATTAACGCATGTTAAAATGGTATTTCTTATACTAATGCTTGTTATGGTGGTATTTCTCATAGTAATGCTTGTGAAGATGGTATTTCTGCCATTAAATCTTGTTAAGGTGGTATTTGTGGTAGTAATGCATGTTAAGATGGTATTTCTTATACTAATGCTTGTTAAGGTGGTATTTGTGCCAATAAATCTTGTTAAGGTGGTATTTGTGGTAATAATGCTTGTTAAGATGTTATTTCTCATAGTAATGCTTGTTAAGGTAGTATTTTTGCCATTAAATCTTCCTAAGGTGGTATTTGTGGTAATAATGCTTTTTAAGGTGGTATTTCTCATAGTAATGCTTGTGAAGATGGTATTTCTGCCATTAAATCTTGTTAAGGTGGTATTTGTGGTAGTAACGCATGTTAAGATGGTATTTCTTATACTAATGCTTGGTAAGGTGGTATTTGTGGTAATAATGCTTGTTAAGGTCGTATTTCTCATATTAATGCTTTTTAAGGTGGTATTTTTGCCAATAAATCTTGTTAAGGTGGTATTTGTGGTAATAATGCTTGTTAAGATGTTATTTCTCATAGTAATGCTTGTTAAGGTGGTATTTTTGCCAATAAATTTTGTTAAGGTGGTATTTGTGGTAATAATGCTTGTTAAAGTGGTATTTCTCCTAGTTATTATTGTTAAGGTGGTATTTCTGCCATTAAATCTTGTTAAGGTGGTATTTGTGGTAGTAACGCTTGTTAAGGTGGTCTTTCAGGTGGTTAGGCCTTTTAAGATGGTATTACTGGTAGTAATGCTTGGTGAGGTAGTATTTATTGTAGTAATTCTAAAATGTTGTGTTTTAAAACATATAGCTTCAAAAGATGGTATTTCTGATAGTAATTGATGTTATGGTGGTATTTTTGGAAGTAATGCTTGTGAAGAAGGGGAGTTTCCTAATTTAAGAAATGTGCTGGACTGATGAATTAGAACCCACAGCAGAGGATCAGTCAGGATCACGCAGATGTCTTTGAGATAATGAACTTTATTGATCACCATAAGTGTAATTACAGCTCCCTCACATTGTATGTGTGTTTATGTGGTTCTGTAAGGAAGAACAATAAATACATAAACATAAATGCAACTTATACTATAGTATATATATATATATAGTATTTTGTAAAAACGATGGGCCTCTATTCCAGCAACTACCAGCTGTCATGGTTAAGAGGGGTTTTCCCCAAGTTATATGTTTGGCAGGATGTGATCTAGATTTTACATACCACCAGGTATGTAGAACTAAGGGGAACGTTTTTACAGCCGCCCCCAGAAATCAGTAAGAGATGATAGTAAGAAAATAGGGAGGCCCCTAGTTGCTGATCATGTATGGGTCAGTCCTGCAGGGAAGGCATTTGGATGAGGCGTACTGAATGTCTGGTACTGAACTGGGGGAGCATGGCCTCTTTGGGAGTACAAAGACTGGGGAAGTTCTTTAAGCGAGTAGCAGAGTTGCATAGCGCTGGACCCCATCAACATCTACCCGCACAGCCTCGTTTGCCACCCGGTCATGTGCTTCTTGATTGTGCCATGATCATGTACTGGCCTTTTCACTGTGCCATGGGAGAACATCCAGCTGCTACAATCTTTCAACATGCTGGTAAATATCAGCTGACCGTGCTCCTTAGGTGACGAAGAGGCAGCACTGTTCCAGGAGCTGTTGCTTTAGTTTATGTGTGTGGCCTTGTAGTGTCTATCCAAGACGTGTACAGACAGCAGTGGTGCTTCTTGTGGCCCCATGACCACTGGCTCGATTGGGATCAATAAGTGGGGATGATCAGACCCTATAAGCAGCAATGAGGAAATGTTCTCAAAGGCAGGAATAGACAGTTTCTTCACAGGGGACTTTTCTACAATGCTTGTTAAGGTAATATTTTGGGTAGTTTAGTTAGGTAGTTTAGTCAGTTAGTTTAGTTAGTTAGGTAGTTTGTGAAGCTGGTATTTCCAGTAATAATCCTTTAGGGTGATATTTTGGGTAGTTTTTTGAGTTGGTATTTCTGGTAATAAAGCTTGGTAAGATAGTATCTCCAACAGTATAGCTTCTGAGCCGGTATTTAAGGTAGTTTTTCTTGTAGTAAAGGTTTTAAAGTTGGTATTTCTTGTAGTAAAACTTATTATGGTAAGATGTCTGGCAGTATAGTTTTTGAAGATGGCATTTATGGTAGTAGTTCCTGTTAAGGTAGTATTATTTTTATATAAAGCTTGTTCGAGTGGTATTTCTAGTAGTAAATCATCTGAATGTGGTGTTTATGGTAGTAATTTTTGGTATGGTGGTTTATTGATGATTTCTGGCAGCAAAGCTTGTTAAGGTGGTATTTTTATTGATGCAGGACAGAGGCAAGCCTGCATCTGGGGCGAGTACTTCCTGAGGACAGAGGTCAATACTCGTTTCATTTTTCCAACTTGTTTTTCTGTGGCTCGCAGCATGTGGACCTCCAGATTTTTCGTAAGAAGCATTCCCTCATCCTTTCTGATCGCACAATCTACCGACTTCCTGCCTCTTCTGCAGAAGATTGACATCAGAACCTCTTCTCTCTATCTAGGTTCTCCGTTAGTGGTCATCTCTCAGCAGCAGAAGGACTCTGTGAGCTGCAGCAGCTCTGGATATCCACTTCCCACAATCCTCTGGCTCACATGCCCTGGCGTGCAGGACTCGTACGTAGCAGCTGGGGTCTGCTGCCCCCTGTAGGCAGCAGGGTTCAATATTATATATATGTTTTTGTGTTGTCGGAGTGGTGTCATGTCTGTTGGGGTGCTGCAGGAAACCATCTCAAGAAGTAGACACGCTCCTCTGTTGACACTTGTGTCAAATGAACAGTTCAGATTGTTTTCAAGTTTGAACATTGTGAAACAACATTTTCGGAGCAAAAGCTGAGCTGAACCTAAAAATACCTTCACCTGACCTGCAGGTGTGCTGACGGCTCCACCCACCAGGTGTCCCCTGTGACATCACAGGAAGAGGAGGTGATGTCACAGCTCCCTCTGTCAGTGGATTGGGATGAAGTGACTGTGGAGTGTGTTGCCTACAACTTGGTGGGCAAGTCTCGTCATGTCTTCATCCATCGTAAGTGTCTACTTTTTTCTTTCCAGAATGATCCTGGTCCTTGTTTTTCAAGGGACCGGTAAATAATTTCCACCTGTGGTGACCATCATTCTCTCACTGAAAATAAAAACTGACCAATTTGTGAAGGTCTATGGTGTCTCTCCTCTGATGGACTGAACCGTGCTGTTTTTAGGGCCTCCAGGACATCAGCCTGTCTTCACTACACCTCTGATTGGAGCACTAAGTGCTGCCTCTGCCCTCCTCCTGCTGCTTTTGGTTATCTTTTACAAGTGGAGGCAGGTATGTGTCCTCATCACCATCATCATCTTCAGGTGGACTAGCTGAATCCTGTCCAGAAGGCCTCTGAAACCCAGACCCTGCTGGTATGGAACAGAGTGACCTTGGGCTTGGCTTGTTTCAGTCATTGGATTGATGAACTTCTAGATAAACCTTTAAACCTTCTTATCTTTTCATATCAGGAGTCTGTTGAGGGTGCTCCTACTGGATGTACTTATCTGTTGCTGTCATCTACAGACTCGCAGTAAACAAAAAGCACTTATTTTGTTTTTCTTCGACCAGAAACCCAAATATGAGATCCGCTGGAAGATCATTGAGAGCACTGATGGGAACAGCTACACATTTGTAGACCCTACCCAGCTGCCGTACAATCACAAATGGGAGTTTCCTCGAGACAAACTGCGACTTGGTACGACACATCCAGTCCCAGATCAGCAACCACCACATCTCGTTCAGTCCGACCATCAGAAACTCATCTTCCTCACCTTTCTCACCTCCCTGTGCCATATTTTGCTTTTCAGGTGCAGTTTTGGGTTCAGGGGCCTTTGGGAAGGTTGTTGAGGCAACGGCATACGGTCTGGGAACTGATAACAAGGCTACCAGAGTCGCAGTGAAGATGCTCAAACGTGAGTACACCAACCTTCATCATCTCCATCATCATCGGTGTTCACCATGACCTCATCATCTAATGTTTGATCTGTTCTTCTTCAGCGAGAGCTCACTCTGAGGAACGAGAGGCCCTCATGTCGGAGCTGAAGATCCTCAGCCACCTTGGTTACCATGACAACATTGTCAACCTGCTTGGAGCATGCACTCGTGGAGGTGACAGCTATTTTAGTTACTGCTGGAAACAGGAAAAAAACAGGAAACATAATGCTGGAACCAGTGAACGCTAACTAATCTGAGCCACCATGAAATCAGTCTATCAACTGAAATTAAATTAGAACCAGCTGCAACCACTGAAAGTTTTCTAAAACCTTTCTGAATCAATTTAAACTGGTATAAAATTAGGCTGGAACCAGTTTAGTCCTTGTATGAAGAAAGCTGGGACTAGACTAGAACTGGTCTGGAGGTCTGACCTGAGCTTTGTTTGAAACACGTTTCAAACTGGTTTGAAACTAGACTGAATTACGGTCTCTGTAACTCTCACCCTTAAATTAGCCTGGAGCAAGTCCAAACTAGTCTGACTCAGGCAAAGATGTTTGGCAGATATAAAAAAACATTATTGTCCCCAAGCACGGGGGTGGTTTAGTTATTTGCATCTAAGGAAACATTACTGGAATTGGAGCGCTAATATTCTTATGACTAAAGATAAAGATGCAGTTGGGATGGACGTGGAGCAACGGGCGCGTCCAAACGCAACACCAAAACCACTGCCCTTTACAACAAGAACAAGATCCAAATTTACTGGATTAAACGAACCACAAATACTCTTGACAAAACAAAAAAAATATATCAAACTCTGTGAGCAAAGTTTGTACTATAATCAATAAACGCAAGTTTGGAGAAATAAACTAATATAGGATCAATATTTAATAGCTCATATTTTTAAGGGTGTTAAAGTTTAAGTGAAGTTTATGTGTTTAAGTAACTTAAACAGAAATAATGTTTTTTATTTGCCACTAAAACAATATGTCCAGAATCATAGTGAGGGGAATAAACTCCCCCCAAACTCCACACAGAAAGACCCCCCTCCAAATTGGAGGGCGGTCTTTCTGTGTGGAGTTTGCATGTTCTCCCTGTGCTTGTGTGGGTTCCTTCCGGGTACTCCGGCTTCCTCCCACAGTCCAAAAACATGCATGCTAAGTTGATTGATTATTCTAAATTGCCCGTAGGTGTGAGTGTGGGCGTGCACGGTTGTTTGTCTTTGTATGTGGCCCTGCGATGGACTGGTGACCTGTCCAGGTGGACCCCTGCCCTTCGCCTGTAATGACTCGAGATGGGCTCCGACAGACCCCCGTGCCCCAGCAAAGGATAAAGCGGGTATAGAAAGATGGATGGATGGATGGATGGATGGATGGATGGATGGATGGATGGATGGATGGATGGATGGATGGATGGATGGATGGATGGATGGATGGACTTGACGAGTGCTGCTCTTGTTAGCAGAGAAAACAATCACAGCTGACTAGTCTGAAACCGGTCGTCTCTGGCCAGGGACTAGTTTGAACCAGTTTTGGTCCACCTCTGTCTAGGTGAATTCCACCGACCTCAATTTCAATTTTATTTCTACAGTGTCTTTTACAACTCTAACCTAGTTTCTGCAGTAAAATGTTGTGATCTATAGTATCAAAACAGCACTGAGGTCCAGCAGAACCAGTATGGACACTAATCCAGACCTCCACAGACTTCCTGCTTCATTCCTATAGGTTTTGTGTCCAGGAGAATCCTGGATGAGTATCCAAGTCCTTAGAAAACAGCCAGACATGTGTTCTTTGTTCTGAACAGGTTGGTTTCTACTGAAGCTCCCTGTTAAGGAACTTTGAGCAACCTTATCTAGTTTTTACCCTGAATGTTCTTCATGTGATGATTGAAATATGGCTTTTTCTTCCATCTTTGACCCACCAGGTCCCATGCTAATGATCACAGAGTACTGTAGTCATGGCGACCTGCTCTACTTCCTGCGGGCTCATGCTCAGGATTTCATGGCATCCATGTTGAGTGTGGAGGAGATGGACAATGAGGTGTGCTACAAGAACGTAGCGACTCCTCATGCCAGGCTGCGCAGGTGCGAGAACTTCTTCCAGTGTCATTGTCCTATCAGCAACAATCTCTTTCTCTTTATGAAGGAAGTGCTTCATCAGGTTCTCATCATCCACTTCCACTACCAGCTGCTTTTAGAAGACTCATACACAGAATTTATTATAGATTGTTTAATGATTATTAATTAAAAGGTGTCACTTCTAATGACCGACTTGAAACCTAAAAATCATTTTCCTCATGTTTATTCTTCTGTTGATTCAGCTTCTGAACTGTATTTTACCATATTTTCAGAATGTACTACTCCTCCAAAATTCATGAAACTAAATTAAATTAATAAACATACAAATAAGGGCAGCATGGTGGCTTAGTGGTCAGCACTGTTGCCTCCATCAAGAAGGTTCCTGGTTCGATTCCCAGGCCGGTGGGCCTTTCTATGTGGAGTTTGCATGTTCTCCCCATGCTTGCGTGGGTTCCCTCCAAGTACTCCGGCTTCCTCCCACAGTCCAAAAACATGCATACTAGGTTGATTGAGCGTTCTAAATTGCCCGTAGGTGTGAACTATGCATCAGGATAGGATCCGACAGACCCCCGTGACCCGGAGACGGAGTAAGCGGGAATAGATAATGGATGGACAAACAAATAAATAAATAGGGTGAATTTGATGAAACAGATGAGAAACTCTACCCTTTGTGGAGCTTTACAGCATAGACAAACGTTACCACGGAAACGTCATTTAGACCTTAAATGGGTCATGGGTGTTTGGGCTACAACATACTGGATCCATGTTTTTATCAGGTTTTCTGCTTATCAAGAAATCACAGTTAAAGCTGAAAGTGAAGTTGTCACTCACTGTGAAATGACACGAACATTTCTGTTTCAAGCATCTTCATATTTAGAACTTCTCCACCACAAATCTAAATCATTCATCAACCGTCAGCATGCTCACCAGCAGGACTTTCATCATGACAGAGCTCAGCGTTTCCTCTCAAAGACATCAACCCAGCTTCACCAGAACTGAATTAAATCTGAGGTCAGAAATCTCCTCTTTGCTGGTGGACATGTCCGCTGCCAGATGGTTCCCCGTACCATCATAAGAAGTACACTTTACAGACATTAGTTTTATAAACATGACACTGGATTTCAGGGAGGTGTGTGCTGCCACAGGTTTTTCAATAAACCTTTTAATGATCCCTGAAGTGTGGTGATGGTTTGGACTCAGCTGAGGATCAACCGTTCAGGTGATCGCAGCTGCAGAAGGACCAGCTGGGAAACCAGGGTTGCTGTATCTGCAACCATTTGGATGACTCGAATTCTCTGAAAAGAACACAGTAAGAACAGAATAAAGAATGTTGCTGGACTTAAGTGTTGTATGTAGTTATCTGCTAAGAGGAACCGAGTTGCTGACTTGTGTTCCGCAAACTGTGCTTGGAGACGACTCTCGAGCTAGCCTTCAGAAACTTCTAAATCACTCAGCGGAAGGAGAGGGGTGATACACCTCATCTGAGGCAAATTTAACAACAGACACACTACCTTCAGACTTTTGGAGATGTTCCCATCATTTTCTAGAGTTTGTGAAGAACTGTCTTGTACTTGGAAGAGTACTTGTAAAAATTACATTTACTTGAAGTACTTTTTATTGATCTGGGATGATGAGTATGTGTATTCTGTTCTGAGCACACCTATTTCAAAAGTCCAGGTAAAACTGAATGTAATGTCCAATCATGTACTGCAGTGACAGCGGGATCTCGTGCTGTTCAGATTACCAGGAGATGCAGCCGATTCTGAGTCCAGGACACACTCACCTGGGTAAGTTCAACTGGCTGAACTCACCTGGACTCACCCCTGAATACACATCTGAACTCATACATGTCTGTGTCGCTCAGGTGAGCAGTCTGGTGATGGTCTATCAGTCTGTGACCTCATACGTTTTTCCTGCCAGGTGGCTCAGGGTCTTGACTTCCTGTCCTCCAGAAATGTAAGAACACACCTACATCTGTGTATAATGTTCGATCAGTGCTTTATAACTTCTTCATCTGAATCACTTCTTGCAAAGAAAATGTGTCAGCTTTGTTTCACCTGTGTTTCACTTGTGTTTCACCTGTGTTTCACCTGTGTTTCACCTGTGTTTCACCTTTGTTTCACTTGTGTTTCACCTGTGTTTCACTTGTGTTTCACCTTTGTTTCACTTGTGTTTCACCTGTGTTTCACTTGTGTTTCACCTGTGTTTCACCTGTGTTTAACCTGTGTTTCACCTGTGTTTCACCTGTGTTTCACTTGTGTTTCACCTGTGTTTCACCTGTGTTTCACCTGTGTTTCACCTGTGCTTAACCTGTGTTTAACCTGTGTTTCATTTGTGTTTAACCTGTGTTTCACCTGTGTTTAACCTGTGTTTCATCTCTGCTTAACCTGTGTTTCACCTGTGTTTAACCAGTGTTTTGCTTTTGTTTAACCTCTGTTTCACCTGTGTTTTATTAGTGCTTAACCTGTGTTTCACCTGTGTTTAACCTGTGTTTCACCTGTGTTTCACCTGTGTTTAACCTGTGTTTCGCTTTTGTTTAACCTGTGTTTCACCTGTGTTTCATCTGTGCTTAACCTGTGTTTCACCTGTGTTTAACCTGTGTTTCACCTGTGTTTCACTTCTGTTTCACCTGTGTTTAATCAGTGTTAACCTGTGTTTATCCTGTGTTTTGCTTTTGTTTAACCTTTGTTTCATCTGTGCTTAACCTGTGTTTCACCTGTGTTTAACCTGTGTTTCGCTTTTTTTTAACCTGTGTTTCACCTGTTTCACCTGTGACCTGTGTTTTACTTGTTTTTCACCTGTGTTTAACCTGTGTTTAACCAGTGTTAACCTGTGTTTATCCTGTGTTTTGCTTTTGTTTAACCTGTGTTTCATCTGTGCTTAACCTGTGTTTCACCTGTGCTTAACCTGTGTTTCACCTTTGTTTAACCTGTGTTTCATTTGTGCTTAACCTGTGTTTCACCTGTGTTTCACCTGTGTTTCATCTGTGCTTAACCTGTGTTTCACCTGTGTTTAACCTGTGTTTAACCAGTGTTAACCTGTGTTTATCCTGTGTTTTGCTTTTGTTTAACTTGTGTTTCACCTGTGTTTCACCTGTTTTTCACTTCTGTTTAATACGTGCCTTACTTGTGTCTCATCTGTGTCTTAGTGTATCCACAGAGACGTGGCAGCCAGGAATGTCTTGCTGACGGATCGTCGTGTTGCAAAGATCTGTGATTTTGGTTTGGCTCGAGACATTCAGAATGATGACAGCTACATTGTTCAGGGAAATGTCAGTGTTTCAGCACACACACACACACACACACACACACACCGTGTGTAACTTAAACCTTTGGGGATTTTTATCTCTTTGTTGAATTCTGAAACCATGTGACGAGGTTCAGGAGGATGTTGGGACTTCTTTTAATGTCTTTTACACAATTATGATTCCAGAACAATCCAGATGAAGTGAAGAGCTCATCAAAAAAGACTCCTTTGTTTTTGCACTTTTAAAGTAATGTTTATCCCTGTAATTAAATCAAATTGGTCATTATTTTTAGCATAAACTTTAATAAGTAAATAAAAGTTAAATGTGTAAATAAGTTGACATGGAGGACAGTGAGGTTTAAATAATTTACAGCCATTCCTAGGTGTACGTAAAGGAACAGCACATTTTCCAAGTGTTAAAATTACGTTTCCAGACTGAAGTGACTCCTCGGGTGTGACACCCTCTGTGTTTTATTGTAAGAATAGAATACATTTTTGTATTATTTTGACAGGCTGCTTTTGTTTCTTTTTTGAAAGAATGATCTTATTTTTAATGACAGTCTGCTGCTTATTTTGACAGGCTGAGTTTTATGTTGAACGAATATGCTATTTTTAGACATGTTTTATCATGACAGGCTGTTCTTTAGTTAGCAGGTTGTGTTTTATTTTGTGTCACGGCCCACAGACGACTCAGAACCAAGGACAGTCTTAAAGATATTTATTTCGAGGTAATCCCCCGAGGGATCAGAACAGCTGACGTTATCTGTGACACGTCCGGGATCCGAAACCCAAAGTCCTCCGTCAGGATCCAAGCGGAAGATCTAATGAGGGCACTGGCAGAGTCGAGGTCAGACAGAACAGGATTCAAAAAACCAGGAGATCAAAAACATCCAACAGGGATTAGGCAGAGACGAGGTCAGGCAGAACAGGATTCAAAACCAGGAGATCAAAAACATCCACAGGGATTAGGCAGAGACGAGGTCAGGCATAACAGGATTCAAAAACCAGGAACTATGACACAAGAGAACAAGGGCTGGAAGCGAACAGTGTAGAAACAAAGACGATCTGGCAGAGGTGAGGTGAGTGTCAGCAGAATAAATGCAGGAGGAACCAGGTGCGGGTGATCTTAATCAGGTGGTGTGTTTACTGGCAGCTGGGACCTTGGAGTTCCGATCTGTGACATTTTGATGCGTTCTGCTTTATTTTGACAGTCTGCTGTTTATTTGACAGGCCCGTCTTCCAGTGAAGTGGATGGCGCCTGAGAGTATCTTCCAGTGCGTTTACACGGTGCAAAGCGATGTCTGGTCTTATGGAGTCCTGCTGTGGGAGATCTTCTCTCTGGGTAATATTTGGCAACACTGGACACAACCTTAACCAGTCCCTAGACTCTACACTTCCCATGTTCCTCAGGGGCTATTGTTGTGACATTAAAATCCTTTAAACATCACAATTCAGTTCATTGTAATAACCTCTCTGTGTGTCTCTGTGAACACCTGCTCAGGTAAGAGTCCATACCCCAACATTGCTGTGGATACCAACTTCTACAAGATGATCAAAGATGGTCGCCACATGGCACAGCCGGACTTTGCCCCGGCCGAAATGTGAGCATGCTCAGAAACAGACACAAAAACGTAAACTTCACGACTGAACTGCTATAATGTGTCAACACGTCCACAATATCAGCAGGGTAATGACAACCCAGTAGATCAGAACCAGTTCAAATACTATCAAGCAAGTGTTAACTACTCTGAAACCGATCCGATTTTTCAGTCTGGACTTAGTTGGAACCAGTATAAACCAGTATGAAGGGTGCAACAAGTTTAAAGCTAGTTTAAAACCAGTCTAAACCAGTTGGAGAAGATTATTATAATCATAACCAGACTACATTACCTTTATTGCCCCTCCGGGCCAGTCAGGAGCTGCTCAGCAACCAGTCTGAAAGTACTTTGAGGCACAGGCGTCGCCATACCTCATTTACCAGGGCACATGACCCGGTAAATGAGGTCTGTGCCCCCGGCATAATGGGCACAAGGTAATAAACCATCCAGTGGTGAGGGAAACTGTGATATACAGTAACAGGTACAGAACACAGTTGTCTCAGATTGATCTGTCAAACAAAGCAAACTGAATCAAATACCAGCTCCAGTGAACTTTAAACGCTCAGCTATTCTGTAAAGATTCGCAGATTGTGCTGTGCAGCGTTCACGCAGTGGACACATGTACATTGGGCGGATGCAGCAAGTCTGCACCAAGCGCCAACCATCTCGCTTCTGCATTGACACTCATGCTAAGAACTAAGATTGGTTGCAGTTCCTCGACTGGCCACTAGAGGCTCCAAAAGTGAGACCATCTGCAGTGACCTCCGTGTTAAGATGTCTGACCTTTGAGTAAACATATTTACAGTCTTATTCAAAAAACTGTGTTGGTTTTAATCGTTTTATTTCACATCTATGACAACTCTGAGGGCGGTAGATTTACTTGTACCACAACATAACAATAACAATATTAATAATAATAATTTATTAAACTTTGTCAGTATATATCTCATGATACACATCGAAATTGCTCGGGGGTCATGTTCTGGTGTCTGGAAAGACCCTAGAGACAACTTGTGTTGTAAAAGATGCTATATAAATAAAATTGAATTGAACTGAATTTCTAGTTGCCTACATGTATACATCTATGTATATATGTATCTATATATATATATTTGTATCTTTATGATCTGCCTAGCTCTATGTCTAGCAACGCTCCTGCTCTAAATGACTCCAAACTAGTCTGAACAAGTGTAAAATCAGTCTGGAACCAGTCTGGACTTGGTAGAGCCAATCTGGACCAGCCTTGAGC
Source organism: Xenentodon cancila (assembly GCA_014839995.1). NCBI lineage: Eukaryota > Metazoa > Chordata > Actinopteri > Beloniformes > Belonidae > Xenentodon > Xenentodon cancila. The sequence continues at coordinate 173,580 of CM026213.1, read as the reverse complement.
ATTCTTTATCTGCATAGAGCTGGTCTGTAACCACTCTGAAGCAGTCAAATGTGGTCTGGAACCACTGAAGCAGTCAAATGTGGCACGTGTCCCACACGTGTCCTATAAGTGTCCCACACGTGTCCCATAAATGTCCCATACATGTCCCATACGTGTCGCATAAATGTCCCATACGTGTCCCATACGTGTCCCATACGTGCCCATACGTGTCCCATTAGTGTCCCATGCGTGTCCCATACGCGAGTTTTAAAAGATTTTAACCCCAGCTGACATTGGTGTCACTTGTAGCTGCTGCATTACTATTATTATTATTATTAAGAATCTTAAGACCATTTATGGAGCTCATTTCTTTATCAGGATCAGTGCACGTGTGGGACTCTTACATCATGGGACATCATCAAGGCTGTTGAGATGTCCATTTTTATTCCAGTCAAAAATATCATTTATGATTTGATATAGATTTTATTCATAAAAAAGTTGATTTAATGTTGCAATTCTGCAGGGTCATCTTGATGATGTAGTTTACTTCCTATTCCTGTGGATCAGCTGACTCTGTCCTGGTTCTCAGAGATTAGCTGCTAGAACTAGAAATGTCCTGGTTTGGTAGCATTCAATTTAGCAACATGCTAACTACAAATCAGTTAGCCACATGCTAACCTACAGTGCTGTCTTGAACAGTTTTTTATTATTATTTGTTTATTGCTCATATTTTTGTCTTAGTGCTCAGACATGTCAATGTTATTAAATCTTTTTAATGATTCAGATTTCTGATAAAAATAAACTGCTTCCAAGCTAATGATCTATCAACCTAAATCAAGATAACTTTGGTCATTTCTGCTGATTTTAAGTGATTTGACTGTTGTGAAACTACTTGTCTATAGATACAACTTTATACTATGTTTCTCTTTAAAAATATATTATTTTTGTTTATTTTCTGTTTTCATTTCAAACACTCTCAAGGCGACGTGCATCATGTACATCATGTAAAATCAGTCTGGAACCAGTCTGGACTTGGTAGAGCCAATCTGGACCAGCCTTGAGCATTCTTTATCTGCATAGAGCTGGTCTGTAACCACTCTGAAGCAGTCAAATGTGGTCTGGAACCACTGAAGCAGTCAAATGTGGTCTTTAACCAAGTGAACGTGGTTTTAGAATAGATGTGTTTTAATAATTTAGATCTGCAGTGTCTCAAAAGTTAATAGTTATCTTGACACTCACCTGTCTTTCCAGGTACCACCTGATGAAGCTATGCTGGAGTCTGGAGCCCACTCACAGACCCACCTTCAAATCCATTGGTCAGCTCATCAATAGGCTCCTCCCTTCCACCAATGAGACATTGACACAACACAGTGAGCAGGTGAGGGAGGAAGCAGGGATTTGTGAGCTCCCACCGTGTTCTGGATGACTGTTGCTTCTTCAGAACATCTTCTTCCTCTTTCAGCTAATGTACAGAAACATCAATGAATGCAGAGAAGAAGAGGAGGTTGGAGCAGGAATTCCAAAGAGAGGAGAAGAAGAGCAAGGTGAGTTTCTCAAATGTATCTTTAACTTTTTAAATCTGCTGTGACCTCACTTCCCAAAGTCTTCCCTCATAGGTCACCATGGAGACCGAGAGGAGCGGAAGACGATGGTGAAGAATATTTATCAGCTCTCCTAACCCCCTTATCCAATCAGAATGCATCTTGCAGTGTGAATCGTGTGGCCAAGAGGATTCAGTAACTCAGGAAACTTTAGTGGCACATTTACTAAGAAAAGGAACCACACAGAACCTACACTGACACTTACTTACCTAAGTCTCTTGGTGATGTCAGGTGGTCACATGGCTCGTCAGACCGCATTGTTTTGTCTTTAGCTCCCGTTGTTTAACCTGCAGCTAACAGTTAGCTTCAGCTCAGTTACTGAGTCCTGAACAAGTGTCCCATAAGTGTCCCATAAGTGTCCCATACGTGTCCCATACGTGTCCCATACGTGTCCCATTAGTGTCCCATAAGTGTCCCATAAGTGTCCCATACGGGTCCCATAAGTGTCCCATACGTGTCCCACACGTGTCCCACACGTGTCCCCACACGTGTCCTATAAGTGTCCCACAGTGTCCCATAAATGTCCCATACATGTCCCATACGTGTCGCATAAATGTCCCATACGTGTCCCATATGGGTCCCATACGTGTCCCATACGTGTCCCATACGTGCCCATACGTGTCCCATTAGTGTCCCATGTACGTGTCCATACGCGCGTTTTAAAAGATTTTAACCCAGCTGACATTGGTGTCACTTGTAGCTGCTGCATTACTATTATTATTATTATTAAGAACTCTTAAGACCATTTATGGACGCTCATTTCTTTATCAGGATCAGTGCACGTGTGGGACCTCTACATCATGGGACATCATCAAGGCTGTTTGCGATGTCCATTTTTATTCCAGTCAAAAATATCATTATGATTTGATATAGATTTTATTCATAAAAAAGTTGATTTAATGTTGCAATTCTGCAGGGTCATCTTGATGATGTAGTTTACTTCCTATTCCTGTGGATCAGCTGACTCTGTCCTGGTTCTCGGAGATTAGCTTGCTAGAACTAGAAATGTCCTGGTTTGGTAGCATTCAATTTAGCAACATGCTAACTACAAATCAGTTAGCCACATGCTAACCTACAGTGCTGTCTTGAACAGTTTTTTATTATTATTTGTTTATTGCTCATATTTTTGTCTTAGTGCTCAGACATGTCAATGTTATTAAATCTTTTTAATGATTCAGATTTCTGATAAAAATAAACTGCTTCCAAGCTAATGATCTATCAACCTAATCAAGATAACTTTGGTCATTTCTGCTGATTTTAAGTGATTTGACTGTTGTGAAACTACTTGTCTATAGATACAACTTTATACTATGTTTCTCTTTAAAAATATTATTATTTTTGTTTATTTTCTGTTTTTCATTTCAAACACTCTCAAGGCGACGTGCATCATGTACATAATCATTCATGTGACAAACCACACAGGAAGTGATGCTGTCATATTTCAGTGCTTGTTGTGTTTTTTGTGAACTCAGCTGGAATGTTCTCCTTTGGTAGTTTAAATGTCTCATTTGCCTCTTGTCTTTTTTTCCAGAATAAACTTAAACTAACAGCAGAGTGTTTGTTTGTTTCTTGATGAATCCAGATTAAATTGGTTCACCTCAACACTACTGTACTATATATGTTTAAACCACTTGGGTTACTAACTGGACTGAAATTGAGGGCATTAAATTATCCTGAATAAAGACGTGAGACATTATCCAAGTTTAGTAGATTTAATATATAATTTCCATGCAAGACAGTCAAAATGTACAGCCTTGATGCAGAAATGACAAAGAGAAATAGAATCTACAGTTATTCGTACAAAACAAGGAGCATGCAAGAAAGATTGACAGGCCAGGATTCAAACCTGCGCTGAGTGCACAAAGGCAATAGCCTCTGTATACTGCGCCCACTCAACCCGCTGAGCTATCCATGCCCGTCCCATGGAGCTTTAAAAAAAGAAAGAAAGAAAAAAGGCAAGGCATGTTTATTTGTATAACAACATTCAACAACAAGGGGAATCAAAATGCTTTAAAAAAAAAAAGCTTCAATTTAAAATGTAAACAAAAAAAGAACAATATATCAATTCAGTGATTAAAATGTAATCATGTTTTGTCATTATCAACTTCAGCTGAGAACAGGTGAGTCTCCAACCTGGATTTAAACAAACTGAGTGTTTCAGCTGATCGGAGTCTTTCTGGGAGTTTGTTCCGGACATGTGGAGCAGAGAAGCTGCAGGAAGCTTCTCCACGTCTGGTTCTGACTCCGGGAACTGGAACTGTATATTTGGAACACACCTTCTACCCCCCCTTCTTAAAAGCTTCAGTCATCAGTGAACCCATCCCAGAGTCCATGGACTCAGAATCGTCTAGGAAGGAAATGTTGAAGGGGTTGAGGAGATCCCCAAAGTATTCCTTCCACCATCCAATGACGTCCCTAGTTGAGGTAAGCAGCACCTCACCCCAGTATACACAGTGTTGGTGAAGCACTACTTTGCCTGTGCTAGCTGCCTAATGGTTTAATGGAATCTAAACCTTTTGAGTCCGTCTCCATGACCTCTCCACACTCCTCCCACACTTAAGCTTTTTGCGTCAGCAACCGCCAAGGCTGCAACATGTTTGGCCTTGCAATACCTGTCAACTGCGTCTGAAGTCCTACAGGCTAACCAAGCCCTTTATCTCCTTCTTAAGCTTGACGGCCTGCCTTACAGGGAGAGTTTGATATATACACAACAGCAAGCACCCACAACCTTGCAGCCAAGCTCCGGTTGTGGGTCCCTCAACAATGGAGGCCCAGGAGCAAGGTCAATTCAGACTCATTGCCCCCCCACCACCCTTGAGATGTGGTTGAAGATCTACCGGAGGTGGGAGTTGAGTACCGTTGTGGCAGGTTCTTCTGTCAGACATTCCCAGCAAACCCTCAGTATACATTGGTCCTGCTGGACCTGTCTGGCATCTTCCCCCCCTGATCTTCCTTAAGTCTTTAAACTGGCTGCCTGGATAGACTTTAAATTTCTGATACCAAAATCCATCAGTGACCTCCTGACCCAGTATGAACCTTCAGACCCCTCAGGTCATCTGGATCCGGTTTCTCATTCCCAATGAATACTTTGGAGATCTCCGCAACCCCTCAACATTTCCTTCCTAGATGATTCTGAGTCCATGGACTCTGGGATGGCTTCACTGATGACTGAAGCTTTTAAGAAGGGGGGGTAGAGGGTGTGTTCCAAATATACAGTTCCAGTTCCCAGAGTAACAACCAGACCTGGAGAAGCTTCCTGCAGCTTCTCTGCTCCACATGTCTGGAAAATACTTCCAGAAAGACTCAGATCAGCTGAAACACTCAGTTTATTTAAAGCTGTATTTGAATAAAGCTCCAAACGTAATCAATTTAACATTTTAACCACTGATTTGATCAAATTGTTTTTCTTTTGTTTACATTTTAAATCATGCATTTTATTTACATTTTAACCACTGATTTGTCTTTTTTTTCTTTCTTTTGTCTATTCATCCATTTTTTATATCTGCTTTATCTTTTGCAGGGTCACGGGGGTCTGCCGGAGCCTATCCCGACTCATTACAGGCTGGACAGGTCGCCAGTCCATCACAAGGCCTCATACAAAGACGAACAGCCATGCACACTCACACTCACGGGGAATTTAGAATCATCAATCAACTTAATATGTATGTCTTTGGACTGTGGAGGAGCCGGAGTAACAAGGACGGAACCCACAACAAGCACAGGGAGAACATGCAAACTCCACACAGAAAGAATTGAACCAGGAACATTCTTGCCTGTGAGGCAACAGTGCTGACCACCAAGCCACCTCACTGCCCCTCTTTCTTTTACTTATATTTTAAATCATGCTTTTATTATCTATGTGATGTTTTAATGTCTCTGTAAAGCACTTTGAATCACCTTAATGTTGAATTGTGCTGTATAACTAAACCTGCCTTGCCTTGCTTTGAGGTGGTCAAGGGTGTACTCTGCCTGATGGGATTACTGTGCCTGATGTCAGAGCCACAAGCTCTGAATGGGTCATCTCTACAGACTCAGGTGTGTCCTTGAAGCGATGTTGAAGAGCAGTTACCGTGATGTAAAAACTGAGTCCACCCTCAAACTGAAATTGAAAAACAGGTTTTTGTTGTTGTTTTTCTTTCTGTTCAGCTGTTCAGTTCATTCAAATGAGTGCCATTCTCAAATCTTTTTCATTGTTTTAATTTCCTTAAAGGAAGTGATATGATGTTTTTTGTCAGTGTTCTGAAGATGGAGTTTAGTTGCAGTGCCATATTGTTTTAAGCATTGTGTTGACAGATGAAATTATTCTAGTCATTAATAGTTTTCTGTTGTAAAATTAAAAATAGCTTAATAATTTGTTTCTCTTTTATTTCACATTTGTCCACCCTGCCAAGACTAGAGCAGCTGGTCTTCAACACAGCTTCATCCTGGATCTGCTGCTGTAGACCCTGCTGCAGGGGGACCCCAACATGATCCTCAAACCTGCAGTCCCACCTCTGACCACCTCAGTGTCTGCTGTCTACACCTGTTAAGATAGTGGTCTCTGTAGTCCACCAACTAACCACGTATCAGTCAAATATACATGGAAGTCTTAGTTCTGCTACTGACAGATAGTTATATTTATGTATCTTGTTTTTTGTACATTTGAGGACGAACTCGTCCCCACCTATGGTGTACAACCCGATAATCTGTCAGTGTCACCTGTAAACCTCCTCCTATCATACCACTATTTAGTAATGTATGAGTTAAACATTGTCAAAATTAAAGCGCAAAATAGGATGAATTACTTTAGCAGATGTCTATCCGATAAAGATATTAATAAATGTAGGGAGGCCATTGCTCTTCATCTTCCTACAGAGGAAAATAGTAAACTTGTATGCTGAAAAAAAAAAAAATGCTAAAAATGGAAAGAAAGTGGTACTCTTGTAGGTCTGACGATTCTTATTCATGGAAAGATAGTCCAATAGTTTTAAAAAAACCCATTTGCAATACTACAATAACTTATTATTCATCGTATTCAATTTTCACTTAAATTGTATTTATATAGCATCTATTACAACACAATTTGTCACTTTCCAAAGACCAGAACCTGACCCCTGAGCAATTACATAAACAACGTTAAAGAAGATAAGAAGAGGATAATAAAAATAAATATAAATATTAAATAATAATTTTCTGACGTCCCTGGCCTGACTCTAGACTGTTTGGTTCTTGTAGACCTCTCTGACCTGACTCTAGACTGATTGGTTTTTGTAGACCTCCCTGACCAGACTCTAGACTGTTTGGTTCTTGTAGACCTCCCTGACCTGACTCTAGACTTTTTCTTCTTGTAGACCTCCCTGAGCTGCCACTAGACTGTTTGGTTCCTGTAAATCACCCTGAGTAGACTCTAGACTGTTTTTTCCTATAGACCTCCCTGACCTGTCTCTAGGACTGTTTGGTTCCTGTTGATCTCCCTGAGCTGACTTTTGACTTTTTGCTTCCTGCAGACTTCCCTGACCTGAATCTAGACTGTTTGGTTCCTGTAGTCCTCCCTGACCTGACTCTAAAACTGTTTTGTTCCAGTAGAGCTCCCTGACCTGACGCTAGGACTGTTTGGTTCCTGTAGATCTCTCTGAGCTGACTTTAGACTGTTTGGATCCTGCAGACCTCCCTGACCTGACTCTAGACCGTTTGGTTCTTGTAGACCTCCCTGAGTAGACTCTAGAATGCTTGGTTCCTTTAAACCTCCCTGACTTGACTCTAGATTGTTATGTTCCTGTAGACCTCCCTGACTAGACTCTAGACTGTTTGGTTCCTGTAGACCTCCCTGAGTAGACTCTAGGCTGCTTGGTTCCTTTTAACCTTCCTGACTTGACTCTAGACTGTCTGGGTCCTGTAGACCTCCCTGACCTGACTGTAGACCGGTTGGTTCTTGTAGACCTCCCTGAGTAGACTCTAGAATGCTTGGTTCCTTTAAACCTCCCTGACTTGACTCTAGATTGTTATGTTCCTGTAGACCTCCCTGACTAGACTCTAGACTGTTTTTTTTCCCATAGACCTCCCTGAGCTGACTCTAGACTGTTTGGTTCCTGTAGATCTCCCTGAGCTGACACTAGACTGTTTGGTTCCTGTAGATCTCCCTGACCTGACTTTAGACCGTTTTGTTCCTGTAGACCTCCCTGACCTGACTGTAGACGGTTTGGTTCTTGTAGACCTCCCTGACCTGACTTAAGACCGTTTTGTTCCTGTAGACCTCCCTGACCTGACTGTAGACCGTTTTGTTCCTGTAGACCTCCCTGACCTGTATCTAGACTGTTTGGTTCCTGTAGAACTGCCAGAGCTGACTCTAGACTGTTTGGTTCCTGTAGATCTCCCTGAGCTGACTTTAGACTTTTGTGTTCCTGCAGACTTCCCTGACCTGACTCTAGACCGTTTGGTTCCTGTAGAACTTACTGAATTGACTGTAGACGGTTTGGTTCCTTTAGACCTCCCTGACCTGACACTAGACTGTATTGTTTTGTAGATCTCCTTGGCCTGAGTGTAGACTGTTTGCTTCTTGTAGACGTCCCTGATCTGACTTTAGACCGTTTTGTTATTGTAGACTTTCCAGACCTGACTCTAGACTGTTTAGTTCCTATAGTCCTCCCTGACCTGTCTTTAGACTGTTTGGTTCCTGTAGAACTACCGGAGCTGTCTCTAGACTGTTTGGTTACTGTAGATCTCCCTGAGCTGACTCTAGAGTTTTTGGATCCTGTAGACCTCCCTGAGTAGACTCTAGACTGCTTGGTTCCTTTTAACCTTCCTGACCTGACTGTAGACGGTTTGGTTCTTGTAGACCTCCCTGACCTGACTTTAGACCGTTTTTTTCCTGTAGACCTCCCTGACCTGACACTTAGACCTGTTTTGTTCCTGTAGACCTCCCTGACCTGACTCTAGACTGTTTGGTTCTGTAGACCTCCCTGACCTGTCTTCTAGACTGGTTGGTTCCTGTAGAACTTACCTGAGCTGACTCTAGACGGTTTGGTTCCTGTAGACCTCCCTGAGTAGACTCTTGACTGTTTGGGTCCTGTCGACCTCCATGACCTGACACTAGACTGTTTTGTTCCAGTAGACCTCCCTGACCTGACTCTAGACTGTTTGGTTCCTGCAGACCTCCCTGACCATTCTTTAGACTGGTTGGTTCCTTTAAACCTTCCTGACCTGACTCTAGACTGTTTGGCTCCTGTAGACCTCCCTGAGTAGACTCTTGACTGTTTGGGTCCTGTCGACCTCCCTGACCTGACACTAGACTGTTTTGTTCCTGTAGACCTCCCTGACCTGACTCTAGACTGTTTGGTTCCTGTAGACCTCCCTGACCTGACTCTAGACTGTTTGGTTCCTGTAGAGCTACCTGACCTGGCTCTAGACTGTTTGGTTCCTGCAGACCTCCCTGACCTGACTCTAGACTGTTTGGTTCCTGTAGACCTCCCTGACCTGACTCTAGACTGTTTGGTTCCTGTAGAGCTACCTGACCTGGCTCTAGACTGTTTGGTTCCTGCAGACCTCCCTGACCTGTCTTTAGACTGGTTGGTTCCTTTAAACCTTCCTGACCTGACTCTAGACGGTTTGGTTCCTGTAGACCTCCCTGAGTAGACTCTTGACTGTTTGGGTCCTGTCGACCTCCATGACCTGACACTAGACTGTTTTGTTCCAGTAGACCTCCCTGACCTGACTCTAGACTGTTTGGTTCCTGTAGACCTCCCTGACCTGTCTTTAGACTGGTTGGTTCCTTTAAACCTTCCTGACCTGACTCTAGACTGTTTGGTTCCTGTAGACCTCCCTGAGTAGACTCTAGACTGTTTGGGTCCTGTAGACCTCCCTGACCTGACTCTAGACTGGTTTTTTCCTGTAGACCTCCCTGACCTGACTCTAGACTGGTTTTTTCCTGTAGACCTCCCTGACCTGACTCTAGACTGTTTGGTTTGGTCTTCAACAGATTTAAATCGTCCCAACTCCACTACTCAAAAATGTTTTCTCTCTCATAGTGCGACAACTGGACCAGATCAACTTGTCCCTAGTCTTAGGATATGTGCCACAGGTTTTTAAAGTTGCATTAAATAAACCATTACCTAAAACACCCTCTCATGATCCAGACATTTTAGCTAAATATTGACCGATTTCCAACTACCATTTATCTCCAAAATTCTGGAAAAGCCCTTCTATGCCCCTATACATCTAAACAGAGAGAAGCAGCTCTTTTGACCCAAAAGGTAAAAATGGAAGTACATTGAAATATTAAAGTTGATATAAAACCATGTCACTATTGGATCAGGCCATCTACTGATTTTAACGAGGCTTATTTGTCCACCAATGACAAAGATCAATACTTGAAATTCCTTTAGAGTTTTCTGCTGAAAATGTTCTAATCATGATTGATTCTGACGTAAAAGATCATCATATCAGAAGTTATTCTACAGACCCCCCCGCCCCCCCTCCACCCCTCCCTCTCAGGTGTGTCAGTGTAAACACTTGATAAGTAGACGAGAACGTCTCCAGACATCAAACACACAACAATAAAGACATGTTCTTTTCTGCTGACTCCTGCATTAACGAACGTTTTTATCACATTATGGATAAGGCTGTGCAGGTAAGCTGCACCTGAGGGGCAGGGTCATGCTTCCTGACAGCTTTACAGCTCCTGGACTTTAGATTCTGATCAACAACAAACAACAGGAAGAAGGTGATGTCAAGCTGGATTGAAACCTCAGAATATTATGTACAGATTTGTTCAAAAGTCTGGAAAAAGAATGTGATCAGATGTGTTTAAGGATGTTCAAAAATATTCACATGTGTTTACAATGTTATAATGTGTGCAAACATTTTGAAAAGTGTTTACAAATTTTCCAATTTCTTTAAATGTTCAGAAGTATTTAAAAAAGTTTAAAAGTGTTTAAAATGTTCAAATGCATTGAAAGTTGACAAAAGTGAGATGTTTTTAAGCATGTAAAATGTTCTTGTCGTGATCAGGAGTCATCGTCTGCTCCCAGAAGCTGATGGTCCAATTAATAGTTATCAGCTGTATTGATAAAGAGTCATTAATCATTTTGAGCTCAATAAAAGTGTAAAGCTCCCACCTGGCAGGACAGTCTGTCACAGTACAAGAAGAAGAAGAAGAAGCTTCGTTTATAGAAGAAGGAGATCAGCTAAGCTCAGGTGTGCAGTAGGTAAAAGATCAATATAATTTATGATTTTATCATTACTGATCAATGAGCGAAAGCAACTAAAGAGTCCAGTTTGTTAACAAATTTGAAATGATAATTTCAGTTCTCTCATTAATTAGGTATCTCCTTGCATCTAAGAGATCAGGTGTCTGGCTGTCATTGATCAGGTGTCTGGTTATCATTGATCAGATATCTCCAATGCTGTCTTTGACCAAGTGTCTGGTTAATATTGATCAGGTATCTGGCTCTTGTTGATTAGGTGTCTGGTTCTCAGTGAGCAGGTATCTCATTGGTTCTCATCAATTGAGTGTGTCCTGAGTTCTCATCAATAAGTTATGTGGTTGTCATTGTTTACGTATCTGTGTCTAATTAATCAGGTATCTTCCTGGTTCTCACTGATCAGGAATTGATTGCCAGGATGAGGCATCTGTCATCTCTGGAGGTCCTTCTCTCCATCATTTCCTCTCTTCTGCTTATCTGCTCTGTCACTCTGATTGGCGTTTCGTGGATGAGCCTGAAGACTGAAGGTAAAACCCATTTTCTGTCAACCCACCTAAGCAGCTATTGTAGGATGTCTGTTGCTGATTATGTCAGTAATGATGCATCCAGGTGTGACTGAGCCTGCACAGCTGTCAGGTGAGATGACCATCATCGCTGGAGCTGACTTCTCAGAGGATCTGAAAAATTCCAGCAGCCAGAACTTCAAATCTCTGGCCTTCGATGTTCAGAAGATGGTCAGGCTTTTATCCAAAAAAAATCCAGGAAGTGACACAGGTGTAGGCATAAGCTAACCATAGCTTATTCTCTGACCGGTCCTCAGGTGTCTGAAGCATTTGGTCTGACTGAGCTGCGGCTGCTGTACAGATCCTGTCAGGTTCAAGATTTCAGGTCACAAACCATTCAGTCAATCAATCACATCAGTAAAGATCAACCTCTGCTTGTATTGATGAGCTAATTGTTGTTCCTGCTGGTTGTTCTGTTTTCAGGCCCGGCAGTGTGGTGGTCACCTTTGATCTCTGGTTCAATCAGCTCATTGGCTTAAAAGAGGCAGAGCAGCTGCTGGGGGAGGGGCTTCAGCAGGCGGATGACAGGGGATTGGTGATTGACACAGACAGCATAAAGATCACAGGTGATTCAGGATTACCTCAAAAATGATCCTTTATTTTCTCTAAAAGTGAATCCTGGATTCTCTGTTACTGGATTAGATTATTCTGCATTAGCTAGACCTGATTTGGCTGAGTGTGTTGAGATAAATATAGAAAATCTTAGTCTGGATTATCTGAATCTGGATTAGCTGGATCTAGTTTGATCGAGAATGATGTCATTACATGAGACTGGTTCATCATAATCTGTATGATCTGAGTTTCAGTCTGATTTGATGAGTTAGTTTTAAAATGAGTCTGGATCATTTAACACTGGATTATCTGAGTCTAAATTAGCTGAATCTGGTTTAGTTGGTTTGAATTTAATGAGATGAGTCTGTTTGATTTTATCCTGGATTATTGGATGATCAACACTTGACAATTGACTCTTGACTCTTGATTGGCTGAGTCTTGATGAATTGAGGTTCAGCCCAGTGACGCAGGATGTCGATAAACATCCAGGATCATATGAATCAGAATGACCCTAATCCTCTAATTCAGTTTTATTGCATGTCTTTGTAATACTTTCTGGAGAAGGGAACCCAAATGCAGGAGAATTAATTTATTGAGGTCTTTGTGATGAACCTGAAAAGCTGCTAAAGCAGGATGTAGAACAGAAAATAAAAAGTGAAATAAAACTCTGGGTATAACTGAAATACTGACAGATGAGCACAAAGATGATGGACTAGCAGGAGTCAGGACAGTTATCGAAACAATGACATGCCAATGAGACATGGATGAGAGCAAAAAGTCAAATGTCGGGGGAGATCTTCCAAAATAAAACGGGCAAAAAGCTCAACAAACATCAGGACTGAAAACAACAAAAGAGCATCAATAAACTGAAAATGAGAGAACTGGACTTGACTGGCGTTTTCTCATTCAACGTCGTCTCTGCACCAGATTACATCACTGAAGTTAGTTTAGTGTCATTTCTTCTCCAGACCAAACGTCACAACAGAAGACATGTGATGTTCAGTGCTGTCATTAGTCAATGTTGCAGAATCCTGTTTCCATGACAACTGGCTTAAAGTGAAGAGCTGAAAAAAACAGTAATGCAACAACTACTCATTTTGACCCAGAGTTTGACTTTTTTTTCTATATTGGTTGCATCTGTTTTAAATAAGGACTGATTTGACCCTTTAAAGAAAACAGAAGGCAGAAGTGATGAACCTGGGCAGCAACCTTCTGGAAGATGTTGATAGTGCGACGAGGCACACATATGGTTGAGGACACTGACTAAAGACTAGATTCATTTCCAAAAACGCAAGCAAAGTAAACCCTCATGACAAGTGCCTCTGAGTCTGGATGGGCTCCGGCAGACCCCCGTGACCCTGCAAAGGACAAAGCAGGTATAGACAATGGATGGATGGAAGTAACAGAGGTCCAAAATCCAGACCATACAGTCTAAATCAACGCTGGCTGGAGAGGAGACCAGTTTTAACAGCAGGAGCTTATCAGGTGAAGAACTGGCCACAAACATGGACGGTAAGAGGATCACTGGTGAGAACAAATACAGAAGAAAACCTGCAGATCCAGCAGCTTCATTCTAGAAAGTACAAAGTTTGTAAATGAAGCACGACTGCAAACGCTCCTTTCTTTATCCATAAATGCTTATCTGCTCCCTCACAACCCTCAATGGTCTGCTCAGCTGTCTGCGGAAGCCTTTTTATCTCAAACATGTGAAGTACAAGATCGTGGAGCTTTGACGCCACAAGCAGACCTCACCAGAACTCACTGACAGCTGTGCTGAGACCACCTCTTTAGTCTGAGTCTAAGCCTGAGTTCTGTCCTACCAACTGCTCCAGGATGTCCTTTACTAAATTCTAGTGACTGAGCATGTGCTCTAAATGCGTTTTAGAACAGATTGGATGTGATTTTGGTGCTGAGATCGCTGATTATTGAAGTACAGATTCCCCTCCGAAGGGTCTTCAGTTTGGCAGGTTTAGAATCCTGACACTTTAGCAGGAAAAGCTCTGATGGACCTGTGCTTTCCAGTATTTTCTAGCTGGTGATGAAAACTGTTGAAAGTGCCTGTGAAAGATGGTCTTATTTATATTTAGTGACTTCCTTCATCCATATCAGGTGAGATAAAGGCTTGGAGATGCTCTTTGCTCCCTTATTAACCTGATTTGATCCCGTCTGGAGAGACCAAAGTCACATGTGCAGCTTGTTTCTGTTCATCTCCATTTAAAGCCTGTTCGGCCACACATCTTAGCAGGCAGGGTCATTGACATTCCTCTTGAATGTCTTCTCATCAGCTGCTGTTGGACTTTTTTCAACTGGAAGGCCTCAGCAGGTGAAAGAAGTGACGTCCTGTCAGATGTTCTCATTTCTTCCACTGGCTCCCCTTTGGATTGTTTTATCATACAATTCCTGCCAAAGCTGGATGGAAGCCATTTCCTGACGTTTACTGATGTTTCTGTTATCGTGTCTCTCGTCTACAGTGATGACAATGATCATAGTCCTGCAGTGACTCAGATGTCCAACTGCTGCCAACGCTTCTTTTGTAGACATAACTGTTTGTAAAACCAAAGAGATGGCTGTTGACTTCAGTTACAATCCTGCCATCATATCCCCAGTTTAAAGAACAAAGCAGTCAACGTCCTTCATCAATATCAGCATCTTGTGTCTATTTTTGATGATAAATTTGACCTTTGAGGTCCAGCTTGACTCAGTGTGTAAGAAGATAGACCAGTCCATGCACTGTCTTTACAAACCTGGTGGTCCAGAACTCCTGATGCAAAACAAACATTAGGAAGAACTAAATGTTTTATACAGGGGTTTTGTTGTTTATGTTTCAGTCACATTGTTGTTATTTAAGTGTTATTTTAATTGACGTTGTTATATACATTGTTTAGTAGAATTCATGGTATCATGGCTGAGTGTTCTATGTGGTTATTACTGCTGGCTGCAAACTACTGTCACCCTGACAATGATACAGTTCATCAGCCTGATACAAACCAAACCAATGTGACCTGAACTGATCCCAACCGGAGCGCAGCTCCACAAAAAAAAAAACAAAAACAAGGCAGTCATTTGACTTGATGCTTGTGTTTCTGCAGAGAAACCAGAGCAGGCAACACCTGTGGCCACCACCGTCACACCTGTTTCCACCACTGTCACACCTACAGCAGGTGAGACACCTCCAGGTGCTCCATTACAGATGTTTGGTCAGATTGATTTGTCATTCTTTTCTACTCAACAGAGATGTGTCCTCCTGGCCAGATGTTCTGTGCCGATCTATCGATGTGCGTTCAGATCAATCAGCTCTGTGATGGGATCAGTGACTGTCCTGATGCATCTGATGAAGCTGCCGCTCGCTGCGGTCAGTCATCATTTCTAATTAAACAGTCCAGAATGTGGATCAGAACTCAGATATTTTACACAGCTGCTGTGACTCTCTGTGTCTCTATAGCAACAGCATGTGATGGGCAATTTGTTCTGAGAGGACCAGGTGGGTCGTTCAGTTCTTCACAGTCTGATGTTTATAACAGCAGCCTCTTCTGCCGCTGGATCATCAGGTTAGATCCACTGTAATACATAAAATAACCGACCAGAAGGAAGCAACATGAGAAGTTTTTAAAGCCAGTTTATCTCCTCCCCCTACGGCTCAGCCGAAACCACACCCACTACAATAAAAATGCAACATAACTAAAACCACATGACACGCATTTGGTCTATTCCACTCTCACACCAGCTGACTTTAGGTTCTCTTTCACCACATCCATCAACCTCCTGTTTGGTGCTCTTCATGGTCTCCAGCCTGGTAGCATCTGCATCCTTCTACCACTATCTCCATCATCCCACCTCTGCACATATCCAAGCCACCTTAACCTGTCCTCTCTAATGTTGCCTCCTAAACAATCAACCTGATGTTCTCCTTCCTGATCCTGTCCATTCTGGTTACTCCTAAGAAGAACTTTTGTCTTTTGTCAGTGCTGCCATCTCTAACCCATAACTGATTAACATAACTGGTCTCACCACGGTCTTATAGACCTGTTTGACTCTTGTGGCTACTCTTTTGTCACATCTCACTCCTGACATTTTTCTCCACCCACTCCACTCTGCCTGAACTCTAATCTTCTGTACACAAACACCTTCTCTGCCTATTATCCTTGTGACCTCACCATTCCACTCTCCTCTCTTTTATTCACACCTGTACTCCGTCTTGCTACAACTGCCTTTCATTCATCTTTTGACTAGTGCAAACCTCCATCTCTCAGGGTTTTCTCCATCTTTTTCCTGTTCTTGCCACAGATCACTAAATCCTCTGCAAATATCATAGTCCAAGAATATTCCTGTCTAACCTCATATGTCAGTCTGTCCATCAACATAGAAAACAAGGAAGGCCTCAGAGCTGGTCGTTGATGCAGATGCAGTACCACCTCCACTTTGAATCTTTCACACCTCACTACTGTGGTGCTGCTCCCATACATCTAACGTACTTCTTTGTTTCTCCTGACCTCTCCACACAGCTCCTCCATGGGGGGATGGACCCTCTGTCATGTTTTCTGTAAATCCACAAAGCACCCACTGCAGCTTCTTCTGACCTTCTATATACTTCTCCATCACATGACTAAAGCAAATATTAGGTGAATTTCCACCAGTGGGGTTCCAGGGTAAACCCACCAGATGGGAACATCCAACCGCCTCCCCAGCCCCCTCAGACGGTGGCTCCACCAGCCAAAAGCATAAATGGAGACGAAAAAGAATCCAGCAGGAGATCAAGGAGGACGTCTCAAAAGACTGAAAAAGCATCTATGTCTACAGCTAGAAATAAAATAGAGAGAGCTTGAGGCCCGATTTTCTTGTACTCTCCATCTTCATAAAACGTATCAGAGCAGAGATGTGCTCATGTAACTTATGTGATGTGGGAGGCCTGAACGTAACTCCTACTAGTAGAGACACCAGTCGGCAGAGACCTTCCCACCACATTGTTCTTCTAGGCTGTTCAGAAGAAGGCGCTCAGAACCTGTAAATCTCTTTGACCTGAGTGTCGACTGTTTGGTTCCTGTAGACCTCCCTGACCTGACCCTAGACTGTTTGGTTCCTACAGACCTCCCTGCCCTGACCCTAGACTGTTTGGATCCTGAAGACCTCCCTGACCTGACTCTAGACTGGTTTGTTCCTGTAGACCTCCCTGACCTGACTCTAGACTGGTTTGTTCCTGTAGACCTCCCTGACCTGGCTCTAGACTGTTTGGCTCCGGTAGACCTCTGTTTGGTTCCTGTAGACCTCCCTGACCTGACTCTAGACTGTTTGGCTCCTGTAGACCTCTGTTTGGTTCCTGTAGACCTCCCTGACCTGACTCTAGACTGTTTGGTTCCCGTAGACCTCTCTGACCTGACTCTAGACTGTTTGGTTCCTGTAGACCTCCCTGACCTGACTCTAGACTGTTTGGTTCCCGTAGACCTCTCTGACCTGACTCTAGACTGTTTGGTTCCTGTAGACCTCCCTGACCTGACTCTAGACTGTTTGGTTCGAATAGACCTCCCTGACCTGACTCTAGACTGTTTGGTTCCTGTAGACCTCCCTGACCTGACTCTAGACTGTTTGGTTCCTGTAGACCTCCCTGACCTGACTCTAGACTGTTATGTTCCTGTAGACCTCCCTGACCTGACTCTAGACTGTTTGGTTCCTGCAGACATCCCTGATCTGACTCTAGACTGTTTTGTTCCTGTAGACCTCCCTGACCTGACTCTGGACTGTTTGGTTCTTGTGGAACCCCCTGACATGACTCTAGACTGTTTGGTTCCTATAGACCTCCCTGACCTGACTCTGGACCGTTTTGTTCCTGTAGACCTCCCTGACCTGACTCTAGACTGCTTGGTTCCTGTAAACCTCCCTGACCTGACTCTAGACTGTATGGTTCCTGTAGACCTCCCTGACCTGACTCTAGACTGTTTGGTTCCTGTAGACCTCCTTGAGCTGACTCTAGACTGTTTGGTTTCTGTACACCTCTGTGACCTGACTCTTAGACTGTTTGGTTTCTGTAAACCTCAGTGACCTGACTTTAGACTGTTTTGTTCCTGTACACCTCCCTGACCTGACTCTAGACTGTTTTGTTCCTGTACACCTCCCTGACCTGACTCTAGACTGTTTGGCTTCTGTAGACTTCTAATTGGTTCCTGTAGACCTCCCTGACCTGACTCTAGACCGTTTTGATCCTGTAGACCTCCCTGACCTGACTCTGGACTGTTTGGTTCCTGTAGACCTTCCTGACCTGACTCTAGACTGTTTGGTTCCTGTAGACCTCCTTGAGCTGACTCTAGACTGTTTGGTTCCTGTACACCTCCCTGACCTGGCTCTAGACTGTTTTGTTCCTGTACACCTCCCTGACCTGACTCTAGACTGTTTTGTTCCTGTACACCTCCCTGACCTGACTCTAGACTGTTTGGCTTCTGTAGACTTCTAATTGGTTCCTGTAGACCTCCCTGACCTGACTCTAGACCGTTTTGTTCCTTTAGACCTCCCTGACCTGACTCTGGACTGTTTGGTTCTTGTGGAACCCCCTGACATGACTCTAGACTGTTTGGTTCCTGTAGACCTCCCTGACCTGACTCTGGACCGTTTTTTTCCTGTAGACCTCCCTGACCTGACTCTAGACTGTTTGGTTCCTGTAGACCTCCTTGAGCTGACTCTAGACTGTTTGGTTTCTGTAGACCTCTGTGCCCTGACTCTTAGACTGTTTGGTTTCTGTAGACCTCAGTGACCTGACTCTAGACTGTTTGGTTCCTGCAGACCTCCCTGACCTGACTCTAGACTGTTTAGTTCCTGTAGACCTCCTTGCGCTGACTCTAGACTGGTTGGTTTCTGTAGACCTCTGTGACCTGACTCTTAGACTGTTTGGTTTCTGTAGACCTTAGTGACCTGACTCTAGACTGTTTGGTTCCTGCAGACCTCCCTGACCTGACTCTAGACTGTTTAGTTCCTGTAGACCTCCCTGACCTGACTCTAGACTGTTTGGTTCCTGTAGACCTCCCTGACCTGACTCTAGACTGTTATGTTCCTGTAGACCTCCCTGACCTGACTCTAGACTGTTTGGTTCCTGCAGACATCCCTGATCTGACTCTAGACTGTTTTGTTCCTGTAGACCTCCCTGACCTGACTCTGGACTGTTTGGTTCTTGTGGAACCCCCTGACATGACTCTATACTGTTTGGTTCCTATAGACCTCCCTGACCTGACTCTGGACCGTTTTGTTCCTGTAGACCTCCCTGACCTGACTCTAGACTGCTTGGTTCCTGTAAACCTCCCTGACCTGACTCTAGACTGTATGGTTCCTGTAGACCTCCCTGACCTGACTCTAGACTGTTTGGTTCCTGTAGACCTCCTTGAGCTGACTCTAGACTGTTTGGTTTCTGTAAACCTCAGTGACCTGACTTTAGACTGTTTTGTTCCTGTACACCTCCCTGACCTGACTCTAGACTGTTTTGTTCCTGTACACCTCCCTGACCTGACTCTAGACTGTTTGGCTTCTGTAGACTTCTAATTGGTTCCTGTAGACCTCCCTGACCTGACTCTAGACCGTTTTGATCCTGTAGACCTCCCTGACCTGACTCTGGACTGTTTGGTTCCTGTAGACCTTCCTGACCTGACTCTAGACTGTTTGGTTCCTGTAGACCTCCTTGAGCTGACTCTAGACTGTTTGGTTCCTGTACACCTCCCTGACCTGGCTCTAGACTGTTTTGTTCCTGTACACCTCCCTGACCTGACTCTAGACTGTTTTGTTCCTGTACACCTCCCTGACCTGACTCTAGACTGTTTGGCTTCTGTAGACTTCTAATTGGTTCCTGTAGACCTCCCTGACCTGACTCTAGACCGTTTTGTTCCTTTAGACCTCCCTGACCTGACTCTGGACTGTTTGGTTCTTGTGGAACCCCCTGACATGACTCTAGACTGTTTGGTTCCTGTAGACCTCCCTGACCTGACTCTGGACCGTTTTTTTCCTGTAGACCTCCCTGACCTGACTCTAGACTGTTTGGTTCCTGTAGACCTCCTTGAGCTGACTCTAGACTGTTTGGTTTCTGTAGACCTCTGTGCCCTGACTCTTAGACTGTTTGGTTTCTGTAGACCTCAGTGACCTGACTCTAGACTGTTTGGTTCCTGCAGACCTCCCTGACCTGACTCTAGACTGTTTAGTTCCTGTAGACCTCCTTGCGCTGACTCTAGACTGGTTGGTTTCTGTAGACCTCTGTGACCTGACTCTTAGACTGTTTGGTTTCTGTAGACCTTAGTGACCTGACTCTAGACTGTTTGGTTCCTGCAGACCTCCCTGACCTGACTCTAGACTGTTTAGTTCCTGTAGACCTCCCTGACCTGACTCTGGACTGTTTGGTTGCTGTAGACCTCCCTGACCTGACTCTAGACTGTTTGGTTCCTATAGACCTCCCTGACCTGACTCTGGACTGTTTGGTTCCTGTAGACCTTCCTGACCTGACTCTAGACTGTTTGGTTCCTGTAAACCTCCCTGACCTGACTCTAGACTGTTTGGTTCCTGCAGACCTCCCTGACCTGACTCTAGACTGTTTAGTTCCTGTAGACCTCCCTGACCTGACTCTGGACTGTTTGGTTCCTGTAGACCTTCCTGACCTGACTCTAGACTGTTTGGTTCCTGTAGACCTCCTTGAGCTGACTCTAGACTGTTTGGTTCCTGTACACCTCCCTGACCTGGCTCTAGACTGTTTTGTTCCTGTACACCTCCCTGACCTGACTCTAGACTGTTTTGTTCCTGTACACCTCCCTGACCTGACTCTAGACTGTTTGGCTTCTGTAGACTTCTAATTGGTTCCTGTAGACCTCCCTGACCTGACTCTAGACCGTTTTGTTCCTGTAGACCTCCCTGACCTGACTCTGGACTGTTTGGTTCTTGTGGAACCCCCTGACATGACTCTAGACTGTTTGGTTCCTGTAGACCTCCCTGACCTGACTCTGGACCGTTTTTTTCCTGTAGACCTCCCTGACCTGACTCTAGACTGTTTTGCTCTTGTAGACCTCCCTGACCTGACTCTAGACTGTTTGGTTCCTGTAAACCTCCCTGACCTGACTCTAGACTGTATGGTTCCTGTAGACCTCCCTGACCTGACTCTAGACTGTTTGGTTCCTGTAGACCTCCTTGAGCTGACTCTAGACTGTTTGGTTTCTGTAGACCTCTGTGCCCTGACTCTTAGACTGTTTGGTTTCTGTAGACCTCAGTGACCTGACTCTAGACTGTTTGGTTCCTGCAGACCTCCCTGACCTGACTCTAGACTGTTTAGTTCCTGTAGACCTCCTTGCGCTGACTCTAGACTGGTTGGTTTCTGTAGACCTCTGTGACCTGACTCTTAGACTGTTTGGTTTCTGTAGACCTTAGTGACCTGACTCTAGACTGTTTGGTTCCTGTAGACCTCCCTGACCTGACTCTGGACTGTTTGGTTGCTGTAGACCTCCCTGACCTGACTCTAGACTGTTTGGTTCCTATAGACCTCCCTGACCTGACTCTGGACTGTTTGGTTCCTGTAGACCTTCCTGACCTGACTCTAGACTGTTTGGTTCCTGTAAACCTCCCTGACCTGACTCTAGACTGTATGGTTCCTGTAGACCTCCCTGACCTGACTCTAGACTGTTTGGTTCCTGCAGACCTCCCTGACCTGTCTTTAGACTGGTTGGTTCCTTTAAACCTTCCTGACCTGACTCTAGAGTGTTTGGTTCCTGTTGACCTCCCTGAGTAGACTCTTGACTGTTTGGTTCCTGTAGACCTCCTTGAGCTGACTCTAGACTGTTTGGTTCCTGTACACCTCCCTGACCTGACTCTAGACTGTTTTGTTCCTGTAGACCTCTCTGACCTGACTTCAGTCAGGGTTCAGAATGCATCATAGCACAGAATCTATCAGATATCTGATAGATTCCAGTTTGTTCATGTTCATGAGGGTCACGCGTTCATGTCTTCTAGACTAGATTACTGTAACGTGTTGTTGGCTGGATGTCCTTTAATTCTCTCAAGATCCTCCAGTTGATCCAAAATGCAGCAGCGGGAATGCTGACAGGAATCAACAAGAGAACACATCTCTCTTTTGTTGACCTAATATATCTTGTTATTTGTACTTTTGACTGTGTCTTGTCTTTCTCTACTTGGTCCTCAGCAGGAGGGTCCCCCCTTATGATCCAGGTCCTGATCCAGGTTTCTTCCCTCTTAAAGGGGAGTTTTTACCTGCCTTTTTTTATGTAATAATTGATCGGGGGTCATGTTCTGGTCTCTGGAAAGATCCTGGAGACAACTTGTGTTGTAATAGACGAATATAAATAAAATTTAATTGGATTGTGTTTTTGTTTCCAGAATGAAACTCAAACAGGTTTTTCCTTTCCAGTGTGGATAAAGGACTCTCAGTTCAGATCAGCTTCAACCACTTTGAGACTGAAGAAAACATTGACATTCTGAGATTGTATGAAGGAGTTGGACCAAGAAAACTGCTCATAGGTGAACCATAGCTGCTCATAACAGCTGGAGCCGGAATGACAGATTCCGGTCCTTGAGGGCCACTGTCCTGCGTAGTTTAGATGTTTGCCTGGTCCAACACATCTCATGCAAATTAGTAAATCATCATCAGCTAACCATTAAAGCCCGGGCAAGTCTGTTAATGACACATTAATTTAAATAATTTCTGTTGGCGTAGAGAAACACACAGACAATGAAGGACAGCAGCCCTCGGGGACTGGTCTGAAGCAGAATTTGTGAAGTCAATTCAAGCTTAATTCTGCATTCTCAGCTTTTTGTGTTCTGGTTGTCGGGCTTTGTTAAACCAGATAAACTGAAAATATCTTGATTCTTGAACCTGCTTCAGTGAAGATCTTTGCTGCTCTCTAGAAGCTGATGACTGATAATCTGACTATTCTGATTGGCAGCTGAGCTCTCAGGCTCCACCCCTCCTGGGACCATGTGGCTGCTTACGGACCAATCAACAGTGGAGTTTACTAGTAATAGTGTCAACAGTCTGTTGGGGTTTAGTGCCACCTACATCACCATCAACACCTCCTTGTTGTCCAGTAAGACATGAGCACGAGAATTAAATCAGAACCAAATCAGAATCAAAGCAGTCAAATGGGTCCTGACAAGTTTCTGTCTCAGACCAGGAAAAACTGAACTGCAACTTCGACCTCAGCTTCTGTTTCTGGAGGCAGGACAATGACAATGACTGGGTTCGAGCCAGCAGCTCCACTTTCCCTCCGTTTACCGGGCCGAGTGCAGACCACACACTGGGGAACAGCTCAGGTGGGTTCCACTTGAGCATCAGTCAACATATATCTGAAAAGCATGAACGGCAGATCACATAATTTGTTCTGATCTCTGACAGGCTTCTACATCGTTACTCCCCTGAGTCCTGGCCAATGGTTGAAGAGCTTCAGGATCCATAGCCTTCATCTGACTCCGCCCACTCAGCCTATGTGTCTGAGCTTCTGGTAAAAAACACAAAGACACAGACGCCAGTCCAATGGACCAGAACAACTATTGAGTAGACAAGAAACACAGATAATAAAAAAAAACATTTAGAACAATGTTAGCCACCACAAAACAAACATTATAATGTAAGAAAATACAATGAGGAAAGTTTTCTGGACCTGAAAATAAAACAACAAACAAATAAAAGTTAAAATAAAAGTTAAACTGAATTGAGTCCATTTCAATCAAATTTGTCAAATAATCAAATCATTCTAATTAAACCCAAGGAAACAAATATTAACAACCACAAACACATTTAAACAAAAATTCAGTAGCAACAGACCATCAGGTGACTAGGTGGGCGTGTCTGAGCAGGTACCACATGTTTGGAGAGGACGTCCGCCGTCTCAGAGTCCTGCTGTGTCCACTGCAATCTGCCACCATCGTGCTGTTCCAGAAAGATGGTAACTATGGCGACACCTGGAACCATGGCCAGGTGACCCTCAACTTGACCTCAGAGGCTACGGTCAGTGATCTTACAAGAGCTCCACCCATCACCACACTAAATTCTGTCAGCTGATTGATAATGTGACCTCTGGACTCTGCAGGTGGTGTTTGAAGCTCAGAAGGAGAGGGGCATGAGAAATGACATTGCTCTGGATGACATCACACTGATGGTTGGTTCGTGTGGCCCTGATGCCCAAGAGCCAACCAACGTACCACCTCCTATAACCACGCCCCCCATACCAGGTTACTCACAAAGGAGATGTCTCCATTCAAGTTTAATGGAAGGCCATGCCCACATCCAAAGACAGACCACAGCCAGATTTAGAGATAAACCATACCCCATACTTAATTTGACAAATGGCCACACCCACATACTGAGTAAAGGACAGCCCACACCAACAGACAGAATACAGAGAAAGACCATACTATGTACCAGATGAGAAACAAAACACATCCCCACACCAGGTGAGGAAAGACCACACCCATACTACAGGTGAAACAAAGACCACGCTCATACAGCAATTTTTTTTTTTTTTCTTCCCTTGTTTGCACATATATTAATGTTTGATACCAAACTGGTAGGACCCAAAAGATATATATATGCATTTTAATCTGTAAACAAGGTCTTTCATTTTTGTTTTTTTTTTTGTGTGTGCGTATGTGTGCAGATGTGTACCCTTCACCGGCCCTAATGACAGTCTAATTATTTCTTTTATTGAACCCTAAGTAGGACGAAGAAAAAAAAGAAAAAGTAAAAATAAATAAATAAATAAATAAATAAATAAGTAAATAAGTAACTAAATTCTGCCAGAGAGGGCCAAACTCATCGGGTGCAGTATGTGATCAGACCAAAAAAAGAAAAAGAAAGAGAGCGAGTGGGATGAGACAGTGGTGGTGCAGCAGTGTGTTGCCTATGTTGTGGTGTGTGTAAAAAAAAAAAAAAAAAAAAAAAAAAAAGGGGTAGTAATGTGGTGTTTAAAGGATAGATGTGGACACAAGACAATAGGGTGTTAATTAAAAAGAAGACAGAGGAAAGGGGGAGGAGCTTTCTATTCTCTATTACATAGTGTACGAGTGTTTGGGGGTGTAGGGGCAGTATTTAAAAAATTATCTATGTAATAATATGCATCAAAGTATTTAAGTACTCATACATGTTCATATATATATATATATATATATATATATATATATATATATATATATATATATATATATATATATATATATATATATATATATATATAGGGATAAGGAGACATATATACAGTTATCCAATACATATTCATATACATTGTAACACACACACACACACACACACACACGTAGTCACACACACACATAACAAAGATCGATCTGTGAACATCTAAGCATCTTGTATGTATGTAAGATACATATGCACAAGTAGGTAGCTATCCATACATACAAATACACTGATACAATCATGTGCACATGTGCTTTTTTTGATACACGTGCATATACATATATACATACACATACATAGAAAAAACGCTTTTCAAATAATAAATTATTCAAATAATATACCTACACATATCTGCATATATGTATTTGTACGTACATACTCGCATGCATATATACATATAACAACATACACACACCTATATATACACATGCATATATATATATATACATATATATATACACATATACATATATATATATATATATATATATATATATATACATATACATATATATATACTTACATATATACATACATACATACACACACATACATACATACATATACAAATACCTATATACAAATACACATATGCATACACACATCCATCCACATATATATACATATACATACATACATATACGTACACATGTACGCACTTGTAGACGCACATACCTATATACATCTGTCCATATATATACCCATACACACATCAATGCATAAACATATACAAGTACATACACATATATACATACATCTATATATACACGCATTAACATATACACACCTAGTACACATATATATAGATACACATACACACACATATATATATATATATATATATATATATATATATATATATATAGATACATACATATACACATTCATAGAACATACACATACATACACCCATACATATATATAGTATATATATATATATATATATATATTATATATATATATATATATATATATATATATATATATATATATATATTATATAGACACATTCATATATACACATTCATATAAACATACACATACACACACACACCCATACTATATACACATACATACATACTTACAGACAAACACATACCACCATGACACATACATACACTGCATATACATATAGCCATCCGCACATGTATATATACATATATACTATATATACACCCACACACACATACACACATACAGCCTGCTTGACCTACATAGCCTACAGACATAGACATATATACGTACTCACACACACACCATACACCACACACACATACACATATGTACTAACCACTAGCCACCCTCAGCACACACCACACATACACGCACACACATATGACATATGTATATACACACACTCACACACACACACATCCCAACACAAAAATCGAGGACTATACATATTGATATATAACACACACACAACACATATACATATGCATATATACACCTACATACACATAGTATCATAACATATGTATACATATGTGTATGTATACATATGTGTATGTATACATATGTGTATGTATACATACACATATGTATACATATACATATGTATACATATGTGTATGTATACATATGTATATGTATACATACACATATGTATACATATACATATGTATACATATGTGTATGTATACATGTATATGTATACACATATGTTACATATACATATGTATACATATGTGTATGTATACATGTATATGTATACATACACATATGTATACATATACATATGAATACACACACCCATACACACACATATACATATGAATACCACACACATACACATATGAATACCACACATATACATACGACACACACACACATACACACACACCACATACACACACACAGACACACACACACACACATACATGTATATGCACACACACACACACACACACACAGATACCCACCAACATATATACGCAAACACCTACATACACATACTTATTTGTGCATATAAATACATACATATACAAAAATATGATGATGATAATAATGATAATAATAATAATAATAATAATAATAATAATAATAATAATAATAATAATAAGAAGAAGAAGAAGAAGAAGAAGAAGAAGAAGAAGAAGAAGAAGAAGAAGAAGAAATTAATAACAAATCATTTACATACCCCCTTCCTTTGAATAATTAATCTAAACTTTCAAATAGTCTATATTAAAATAGTTATTCTAACGAATCCCTTGTTGGTTCCCATCGTCACCGGTCATCGCCCCCATGCTCTTCCGCCCCCTAGGCCAACCCTGCCCCCCCAAGATGCGGCCGCAGCCAATCCAACCACCAGAGGGGGGCAGAGGAACAGGCGGCCACCGGCCCCATACCTCCTTCCAAGTCAAACCACCACCCGCAAGGAACCTGACAAGCCCAAGGAGACATGGGTGCGGGATGCCCCCGGATCCCCAGGCAACCCAACGTAACTTGCCCCCGCCAAGCAAGAATGGCGTCGCCGACGGTCTGCCAGTGTCGGCGCAATGCCACACGTCCGGGCCGCACAGCAGATTTAAATGCTGACCTTAAATCAAACATTTTGAAGTGGTACTGTCATGTAATGCACCTTGATCCAGATATTGTCTGACTCCACCCCTTCTGTCCTCTGATTGGTCTAGCGGACTGCGGAGGACCTTTTGACTTGTGGGAGCCTAACTCCACATTACGTTCACCAAACTATCCAGAGTCGTATGGAAATGAGGCCCAGTGTAAGTACACCTGTGTGAACCAGACCCCAGTCTATAATAACACCTGATCCTTCATACCTGTACTTTATAGGTATACTTGCACATTCATATCCGCCCTCATATATTCATAGCTATACTTGTACTTTCATGGCTGAACTTAAAGGAGTTGATGGTTGAAGTTTTGAACGTTTTACAGATGCGTCATCCGCCAAAGTCACCTGACTTTGGATCTGATGTGGATCACCAACTACCCATATATACATAGAAGTCTTAGTTCTCTCCCCCATCTCCCCCAGGTTTCTTCCCTCTTAAAGAGGAGTTTTTACCTGCTATTGTTTATGATAATTGATCAGGGTCATGTTCTGGTCTCTGGAAAGATCCTGGAGACAACTTGTGTTAATAGATGCTACCAGCTGGGTAGAACAGGAAGTAGAGAGAAGAGATACAGACACACCATCAATGGTACCAAAGACCAGATCCATCAGTATAATTATCTGTTAACTGGAGAACTGAGAGTTTTCTGTCCATCAGACAGGTAGCTGGTTAGTTGGTGGACTACAGAGACCACTATCTAAACAGGTGTAGACAGCAGACTCTGAGGTGGTCAGAGGTGGGACTGCAGGTCAGTGGATCATGTTGGTGTCCCCCTGCAGCAGGTCTACAGCAGCAGATCCAGATGAAGCTGTGTTGAAGACCAGCTGCTCTAGTCTGGTCCTGCAGCTGCAGCTGTGACTACTGGTCCTGACACACTAAAGTTTACACCAACTAGATGTTTTACTGAACACAAACCTTGGAATTTTGGTTTTAAAGGTGGAGGTGGTGTCAGCCTCCTTCACCCAAACTGGAAGCTGGTTGTCACAGGTCGGAACTCCAAGGTCCCAGCCATCATCAAATGCATCACTTGATTTATAATCACCCGCACCTGGTTTCTCCTGGATATATACTGCAGACACTCACCACTTGAGTTGCCAGGAGATTCCCGTCCGAGGAGCCAGAGCCAGAGCCAGAGCCAGAGCCAGAGCCAGAGCCAGAGCCAGAGCCAGAGCCAGAGCCAGAGCCAGAGCCAGAGCCAGAGCCAGAGCCAGAGCCAGAGCCAGAGCCAGAGCCAGAGCCAGAGCCAGAGCCAGAGCCAGAGCCAGAGCCAGAGCCAGAGCCAGAGCCAGAGCCAGAGCCAGAGCCAGAGCCAGAGCCAGAGCCAGAGCCAGAGCCAGAGCCAGAGCCAGAGCCAGAGCCAGAGCCAAGCCAAGCCAAGCCAAGCCAAGCCAAGCCAAGCCAAGCCAAGCCAAGCCAAGCCAAGCCAAGCCAAGCCAAGCCAAGCCAAGCCAAGCCAAGCCAAGCCAAGTTTTGCCTTGTGGATTATTCGAGTCATGCATAGCTACGTCAGGTCAAGTCTAGTCAAGTCAAGTCAAGTTTTTGCCTTGGGGATTGTTCGAGGTAAGCCTAGCCAAGACAAGTCAAGCCAAGTCAAGTTTTCGCCTTGTGGATTATTCGAGTCAAGTCAAGTCAAGTCAAGCCAAGCCACGTTCCGCTTTGGGGATGCTACGTCTGCCTAGCCTGGTTCCTGCTTTTTTATGTGTCCCATATTGGGAGAATAAAACCAGTTTTCTACCTTCATTGGCTCTCTATTCTGGGGTTTGTTTACCCGAATCGTGACACTGGTTCCATAGTGATGGTTCCTGATAGCAGAAGACCCGTCCTCCAAATCTACATTTGGATCTTTTAGGAACTACGAGTACACCTGCACTCTGAGAACTCTGTTAGGAACATGAGGAACCATCAGGTCTTGGAGAAAATCAGGTGTTTGGATGTTTAGGACTTTATACACAAGTAATAAAATGTTGAACTGGATTCTGAGTTTTCCGGGGAGCTGATGGAGGGAAGCTAAAACTGGAGAGACGTGGTCTCTTGTTGATTCCTGTCAGCATTCCCACTGCTGCATTGTGGATCATCTGGAGGATCTTCAGAGAATTACTTGGACATCCAACCAACAACACATTACAGTAATCTAGTCTAGAAGATACAAACACGTGAATTAGTTTTCCAGCATCACTCTGCGAGAGGATGCTCCCGATCTTTGTGATATTCCGGAGGTGGAAAAACAGTTTTACAAACCTGATTAATATGCTGTTTAAATGAAAAATCCTGATCAAAATAACACCAAGGTTTCTTACAGTTTTACTGGAGGCCATCGCAACACCATTTAATCACTTCCTGAGGTGTTTGGACCACAAACAACAACCTCTGTTTTATCAAAATTTTGGAGAAAAAAAATTAGTGGACATCCAGTCCTTGATGTCATTAAGACACCTGAAGTTTGTCTGATGGTTCTGTTTCATCTTCATAGACAGATACAGCTGTGTATCATCAGCATGATAATGAACATTAATGCAGTGGTTCCGGATAATACTTCCCAAGGGCTGCATATATAAGCTGAACATGATTGGCCCTAGAACAGAACCCTTTTCTATTTGAAGTTTTTCAGTCACGGTTCAGATGAATCATAGCACAGAAACAGCACTGGTTCGAGTCTCGAATTACCTTTTTATGGCCACAGATGATGGATTAGTGTCCATACTGGTTCTGCTGGACCTCAGATAATGGATTAGTGTCCATACTGGTTCTGCTGGACCTCAGGTGATGGATTAGTGTCCATACTGGTTCTGTTGGACGTCAGATAATGGATTAGTGTCCATACTGGTTCTGCTGGATCTCAGATAATGGATTAGTGTCCATACTGGTTCTGCTGGACCTCAGTGCTGTTTTGATACTATAGATCACAGCATTTTACTGCAGAGACTAGAGTATGTTGTTGGGATTAAAGGGACAGCTCTAGATTGGTTTAAATCATATCTGTCTGATAGATTCCAGTTTGTTCATGTTCATGAGGTTTCTTCCGTACAGACAAGGGTCTGCTACGGTGTCCCACAGGGTTCAGTTCTAGGGCCAATATTGTTCAGTTTATACATGCAGCCCTTGGGAAGTATTATCCGGAACCACGGCATTAATTTTCATTGTTATGCTGATGATACGCAGCTGTATCTGTCTATGAAGCCAGATGAAACAGAACCATTAGACAAACTTCAGATGTGTCTTAAGGACATCAAGGACTGGATGTCCACAAACCTTTTGCTACTAAATTCTGATAAAACAGAGGTTGTTGTTTGTGGTCCCAAACAGCTTAGGAAGGGATTAAATGGTCTTGCGATGGCCTCCAGTAAAACTGTGCGAAATCTTATTATTATAATCTGTTATTTTTGATCCGGATTTGTCATTTGAACAGCATATTAATCAGGTTTGTAATATCGCAAAGATCAGGAGCATCCTCTCCCAGAGTGATGCTGGAAAACTAATTCCCGCGTTCATGTCTTCTAGACTAGATTACTGTAACGTGTTGTTGGCTGGATATCCAAGTAATTCTCTGAAGATCCTCCAGATGATCCAAAATGCAGCAGCAGGAATGCTGACAGGAACCAACAAGAGAGACCACGTTTCTCCAGTGTTCACTTTCCTCCATCTGCTCCTCGTAAAATTTAGAATCCAATTCAAAATTTTATTACTGGCATATAAAGTTCAAAATGACCTAGCGCCGCGATATTTGCAAGGCTTGATAGTACCGTGCGTTCCTAATAGAGCTCTCCGTTCTCAGGGTGCAGGTTTACTCGTAGTTCCTAGAAGATCCAGATGTAGATCTGGAGGACGGGCTTTCTGTTATCAGGCACCATCACTCTGGAACCAACTTCCAGTTTGGGTGAAGGAGGCTGACACCACCTCCACCTTTAAAACTAAACTTAAAACATTTCTGTTTAATAAAGTATATAATTAGTGTATAATTAGTACCTTAATGTGTCAGGGCCAGTAGTCAAAGCTGCAGCTGCAGGACCAGATTAGAGCAGCTCATCTTAAACAGCTTCGGTGTAGATATGCTGCTATAGGCCTCTGCTGCAGGGGGGCACCAACATGATCCACTGAGTGGTGCCCTTCGCCTCCTCTGTTTCTCTTTGCCTTCCCTGTCTCTTCTTCACCTCAATCCTCAGTCATTAACAGTATCCCATAAGCATAATTATGGTCCATCGTTCTTGTAGTTTGTTGTGCTGGTCTGGCCCTTCTTTTCCTCTTCTGTGCATGTCCTGCAGACCAGAACCTCAGGAGCTGCTTGCTGACCTGCAGTTCCACCTCTGACCATCCCAGTGTCTGCTTTCACCTGTCTGTCTGGATGTCTGTTGGATACTTGCTGACATCCCGACCTGCAGTCCTCATCCCCTTGGATCACCGTCTATCCATCTATCACCCATATACACAGAAGTCTAATTGGACTACTGATGATAGTTACTATTGTATCCTGTCTTGTACCTTTGACGGTGTCTCTATGTCTCTATTCTTTCTTATTTCTTGCTCTACCCGGCTGGCCTTCGGCAGGAGGGTCCCCCCTCATGAGCCAGGTCCTGCTCAAGGTTTCTTCCTTCTTAAAGGGGAGTTTTTCCTGCCACTGTTTGGCTTAAGGTTTTTCTTCCACTAGGGAAGTTTTTACCTGCCGCTGTTTATGTCTTAATTGTTCCGGGGTCATGTTCTTGGTCTCTAGAAAGCGCCTAGAGACAACTTGTGTTGTAATAGACGCTATATAAATAAAATTGAATTGAATTGAATTAACCTGAATCAGGTATCTTGGTGCAGGAAACACCTAAAAAATGCAGGACAGGGGCCCTGGATGGCCGGAACTTCCCATTCCTGATTAAGAAAGTTTCTCTTTGTTCACTACCTTAACTGTCACTTTTACTAATTACCCATGATACTCGGCTGCAGGTTTGTGGATTCTGCACACGGTTGAAGGTCACAACATCCAGCTGCATTTCCTGGACTTTGATGTGGAGGCCACATATGATGTGGTGGAGGTGCGGGATGGGGCGGGGCCTAACTCTACCTTGCTGGGTAAGTGACTGTTTCACCTGAACACCTGTACAACAGTACAACAATACTGTACTTAGGTAGCATCTTTCTATTCCAAGAACCACTGAAGGTGCTCATACAACACAAACAGCTTTTCACACAGACACACACACACACACACACACACACACACACACACACACACACACACTTATTAAGTTGATTTATTTATTAGATCAAATTATTCCTATAATTACTCCTATACAATAAATGACATTATAATTCATGTAAATGAAGTCTAGGTGGGATTTAGTTTTACCAGTTAGTCTAAAGAACCTGTTTTTTTGAGGAAACCGAAGTGACTGGAGAAAACCCATGAAGACACAGGGAGAACATTCAAACTCCACACAGGAAGACATAGATGAACCAAGATCCATCTGAACCTTCTTGCTATGAAGTGTCATTGCTACTATGCTGGCATCATAAGAAAAATCTAGCAGAAGAACAGGAGCACCAGCTGCAGTGGGAACCCATGGTAGGACCTGCAGAAGGTGACAAGAGAAGGTGCTTACATACTGGCATTTCTTTCTGGAACATTTCTCCCTTTTCCTGGTCTCGGTGCCTGTATGTAAGCGTCAATTTATGGAAAGGCGTCAAATCTGATCACCTCTTCTTTCCGCCTCCCGAGGTAGACCCAAAGGCGTGAAAAACACCCCCAAACACTCAGATATGCTCACAGTGAAAACAATAGTAAATAGAAAGCTCCTCCCCCTTTTGTCTGTCCTCTTTTTGCCCATAACACCTGATGGTCCTGTGTCCACCTTTACTCTTTAAACAAGAACATTATAAACTCTTTTTAACACACATTACAACACAGACACCAGACTGCACCACCACTGTCTCCTCTCTCTTTCTTTCTCTTTCTAGTTCTAGTCTTTTCACATTCCACACCCAGTGATAAAAAGAAAAAAAAAGGCGTGAAAAAGTGTATCGTGTATGTAAGGGCCATCCCCCATTCCATAACAGAATGAGAAGTGTGAGTATTCAGTATATGTGTGCCGACCACAGTGGTAAACACACAGAGCCGCACTGCGCTTCAGGGCCGAGCAGACAAAGGATGTTGTTGCTGTTATGATCCAAGACAATCTTAAACTGAGATAATAAAAACAGGGTGAAGATGTTCAGTGCATCATGGGAGTCCCCCCAGCAGCCCCGACCTACAGCAGCAGAACTAAGAGATCCTTTTAGAGACTAAAGAGTTCCATCCATCCATCTTCTATACCCGCTTCATCCTTTGTAGGGTCACGGGGGTCTGTCGGAGCCTATTCAATTCCATTACAGGTGAAAGGCAGGGGTCCACCTGGACAGGTCGCCAGCCTATCACAGGGCCACAAACATAGACAAACAATCGTACACCTACAGGCAATTTAGAATCACCAATCAACCTAACATGCATGTTTTTGGACCGTGGGAGGAAGCCGGAGTAGCTGGAGAGAACCCACGCAAGCACAGGGAGAACATGCAAACTCCACACAGAAAGACTCCCGCCAGGCCCGGGAATCGAACCAGGAACTTTCTTGCTGTGAGGCAACAGTGCTGACCACAAAGTAGTCAGAACTGTGGACCTTTTCGTGGACAGTGATCCTGCTGCATTTGGGTAGTAGAGTCAGACACCATCAGGACGTTTTTAAAAAGACCTTTTCACCCGTCTGTATGGATGTCTGTTGGATACTTGCTGACATCCCGACCTGCAGTCCTCATCCCCTTGGATCACCGTCTATCCATATATCACCCATATACACAGAAGTCTAATTGGACTACTGATGATAGTTACTATTGTATCCTGTCTTGTACCTTTGACGGTGTCTCTATGTCTCTATTCTTTCTTATTTCTTGCTCTACCCGGCTGGTCTTCGGCAGGAGGGTCCCCCCTCATGAGCCAGGTCCTGCTCAAGGTTTCTTCCCTCTTAAAGGGAAGTTTTTACCTGCCGTTGTTTATGTAATAATTGCTCGGGGGTCATGTTCTGGGTCTCTGGAAAGATCCTGGAGACAACTTGTGTTGTAATAGACGCTATATAAATAAAATTGAATTGAATTGAATTGAATTGAAGTATTGGGAGTATGGTGTGGTAGTATTGGGATAAGGAGGCTGGAACGCTTTCCTGAATTCTTCACACCACTCCTCCTTTTTCAGCTTTCATGAAGCTGACATCTACTCGTGAGCTTCAACCTGTACACAAATGCAACCTTGTGTTCCTCCTTTTTTTGGTAATATGGATTAATGAGAGCCATTTCAAACCTTTTAGGAAAACCAATGACCATCTATTCATTCCTTCACACCAAACCTGTCCCTTACCTCCTCATCTTGCAGATCGCAGCCATGGACAACATTAACCATCTCTTCTGTTTGCAGCTGTGGACTCAACACACTGACACTCATTTTATCCCCAGAACATTCCTCACCAACTCTTCTTTCAACATCACATCGACCCCATTTCTCTTTCTATCAACAATTTGACAGAAGAACTTAAACCCTGCTCTGATGGTTCAAGCCTTGCTGTCCTTCTACCTAGTTTCTTATACATACATAAAGTCTACTTTTACTATTCTTCTCAACATAACATCAGCAATCTCTCTACCTTTTTCCCTTCATAGTTGGACCAGGTAGACATGATGAAATCGGCTTGAATATATAATAGAACAGTGTTCTTCAATCCTGGTGCCCAGAAACCACTACCCTACAAGTTTTAGATGTTGCTCTGCTCCAACTGTTTCAAATGACTGGATCACAATCAGCCTGTCCGTCAATGGTCCACTAATCTGAGCTTGGCTAGTTGTAGCAGATCAATATTTAAAACATACAGGACAGTGGTTCCTCAGGACCAGGACTGATGAAAAATTTAAAGAAGAACAATCTTGTTGATGTTTTTGTTTATGGCAGTAACTAACTAAGGATGTGAATTATGTTCATAGCATCAAATGTGATGAAACTATAATAGCCATTTTTATTCACTTACTATTTAGGTACAAAGTTCAAATGACCTTGATTGTCTGCAGTGACCCCATCCAGGAAGTGTGAGATGGTTTATACTCCTGACCTTCTTATAACAGACCAGATGTTGATTTATCTGAGCAACGTTCCTCTGACTCTTCTTTAGGTGTGTTCACTGGGAGTGATGGTCCCACCCATGACCTGTTCTCAGCTGCCAATCAGATGACGCTGTGGTTTTTCACAGACTCTTCAGGTCATGGTCGTGGATTCAGAGCCAACTTTAGCTCAGGGGTGAAGCTGGGATCTCCAGGTGACCTCAGGCTCATTGTTGAGACAGTATTGCTCAAACTGATTGATTAATGATTCTGATGGATTGTGTTTTTCAGCTTTGTGTGCAGTTGACCAGTTTCAGTGTCAAACGGGAAGCTGTATCCATGGTAACGGTCAGTGTGACGGCGTGCTGGACTGTCCTGATGGCTCTGATGAAGCTAACTGCGGTATGACACTGATCAGGGAGGAATAAAGACCATCAGTGTCTGATTATTTGTGATCCAAATTAAGGTCTGAACACTGGTCTGACTCATCTGGTAGATTGACAGGTTTGTTGTGATGCCACACGCTGTCTTGTGGCATCACGCTTCTCCGATGACATCATCACAACAATATGTCCTCCCAGCATCTCCACAGACAAAATAAACACAAATGAAATCAATTCAGTGAATTCTGTATTGAAGAAAGTGGTATTCAAAAAACACTTTTGCACCTAAACAAAACCATAACTTAACACCTGGGTATCTTCTCAGGCATCCGTTTAGTACGTTTTGATTACCAAGTAGTTCCTAGTGATCAATAAGTACAGTTATTAATAACCAGAAAACATCAAAATCATAGGATTGGGTTACCACAGTGCCCTCTGGTGGATGAACACTGACCTGCAGTGATTTCTGTGACAGAAGGTCTGGTCAGACCTCTGCACTTACTCAAGTAAAAGAAACTAATAGGAAAAGTGTGGCTGGTTACCAACTTGAAAGGTTGAGTATCAGATTTTGAACTTACTCTCCCATTGCTGGTTCTGTGTCAGTAATGCTGCAGGTAAATGGTTCCGGTCGCCTCCAGTTCCAGCTCGTGTCCTCTTTGTTCACTGTGTGTGCCGACACCTGGAGCTCCCACCTCTCCAACTTCACCTGTCGGTATCTGGGATACAGGTAAGTCTATCTAGGTGACAGCTGACTCTGGTAGCTGCACCAGCACAGGTTCAAGGTTTTAGGGGAACCAGAACCAGAACCAGTTCTGACATCAAATATGGTCCTGACAATCCAGGGTCCAGGCCGGGATGCAGAGCTGCAGTCTTACATGCTTCTCTACTGCTTCTCGAGGAAGCGCCTGGCAATAAAAATATAGAAATAAACGATGTCATTGGAGATTCTAACGAGGCGCTACGTGATAGAGACGATAATCAAAATAACCTCGTAAAAATAAAAAACAATACGCATTTTTTCTTATTTCTTGCTCTACCCGGCTGGCCTTTGGCAGGAGGGTCCCCCCTCATGAGCCAGGTCCTGCTCAAGGTTTCTTCCCTCTTAAAGGGGAGTTTTTCCTTGCCACTGTTTGGCTTAAGGTTTTTCTTCCACTAGGGGAGTTTTTACCTGCCGCTGTTTATGTAATAATTGCTCGGGGGTCGTGTTCTGGGTCTCTGGAAAGTGCCTAGAGACAACTTGTGTTGTAATAGACGCTATATAAATAAAATTGAATTGAAAAAAATTGAATTTAGTGTTAACTACAGACCAGAACGTTACATGCGGAGACCCAGAGTGACCCAGATTTTCTGCTTAACAGAAACGTGGCTACAAGAGGCAGAGTTTGTTAGTTTAAATAAATCGACGCCCTCCGGTTACTTTAATTATCATATTCCCCGAATCACAGGTCGAGGCGGAGGAGTAGCGGCGATCTACAACTCCAGTCTTCAAATAAAATCTAAACCTAAATGTGATTATAAAACGTTTGAATGCCTCACGCTTAGTTTAAAACTGCCAAGCTGGAACCAGAGAAGCCAGTTTTGTTGGTGGTAGTTTACCGGCCTCCTGCTGGAGCTGGTCTGGAGTTTCTGTCTGAGTTCTGAGATTTCTGATCTGGTTTATTGATCAGTACAGATAAAGTCATCATAGTGGGCGACTTTAACATTCATATGGATGTTGACAACGATAGTCTTGAGTTGGCTTTTGATTCTCTTCCAGAATCGATGGGGATTTTACAAAAAGTTAAAGAACCGACGCATCGTCTTAATCATACTCTCGATCTGGTCCTCGTCTACGGTGTAGAACTTGATAATCTGTTAGTGTTGCATGTAAACTTCCTCCTATCCGACCACTATTTAATAATGTTTGAATTTAACTTTGTCAATGTTAAAGCACAAAATAGGAGGAATTACTTTAGCAGGTGTCTATCCGATAAAGCTATTACTAAATTTAGGGAGGCCATTGCTCTTCATCTTCATTCAGCGAAACATAATGAAGCAGTTGAGGGCTGTGACCTCGGTTCTACCTCTGCAGACGTTGATTTCCTTGCAGCACTGCAGATGTGTTGCAATCAGCTTTAGATGCAGTTGCTCCTTTGAGAAAGAGGGTCTCTAACCATAGGAGCTGAACTCCCTGGTTTAACTCACATATTTGTATTTTAAAACAGAAAGTACGTAAAATGGAAAGAAAGTGGTTCTCTTGTAGTTCTGTAGATATTTATTGTGCATGGAAAGATAGTCTAATAGTGTATAAAAAAAGCACTTTGCAAAGCTAAAATAGCCTATTATTCAGTGTTGATGGAGGATAATAAAAATAACCCACGTTTTCTGTTCAGCACTGTAGCCAGGCTGACAAAGAGCCACAACTCTGTTGAGCCGTGCATCCCTGCAGCTCTCAGTATTAAAGACTTTGAGCCTTTTTAGCAATAAAATGTTCAATTTGTGAATTTTGTGAATTAGAGAGGAAATCGGCCAGACCCACCCGGCAGTGGCTGTGGACATTTCTTATGCTTCAGCGACTCCCTTAGGCTCTGACCTGACTCTAGACTGTTTTGTTCCTGTAGACCTCCCTAATGTGACTCTAGACTGTTTGGTTCCCGTAGACCTCCCTCACCTGACTCTAGACTGTTTGGGTCCTGTAGACCTCCCTGACCTGACTCTAGACTGTTTGGTTCCTGTAGACCTCCCTGACCTGACTCTAAATTGTTTGGTTCCTGTAGACCTCCCTGACCTGACTCAAGACTGTTTGGTTCCTGTAGACCTCCCTGACCTGACTCTAGACTGTTTGGTTCCTGTAGACCTCTTTGACCTGACTCTAGACTATTTGGTTAATGTAGAACTCCCTGACCTGACTCTAGACTGTTTTGTTCCTGTACACCTCCCTGACCTGACTCAAGACTGTTTGGTTCCTGTAGACCTCCCTGACCTGACTCTAGACTGTTTGGTTCCTGTAGCCCTCCCTGACCTGACTCAAGACTGTTTGGTTCCTGTAGACCTCCCTGACCTGACTCTAAACTGTTTGGTTCCTGTAGACCTCCCTGACCTGACTCTAAATTGTTTGGTTCCTGTAGACCTCCCTGACCTGACTCAAGACTGTTTGGTTCCTGTAGACCTCCCTGACCTGACTCTAGACTGTTTGGTTCCTGTAGACCTCTTTGACCTGACTCTAGACTATTTGGTTAATGTAGAACTCCCTGACCTGACTCTAGACTGTTTTGTTCCTGTACACCTCCCTGACCTGACTCAAGACTGTTTGGTTCCTGTAGACCTCCCTGACCTGACTCTAGACTGTTTGGTTCCTGTAGCCCTCCCTGACCTGACTCAAGACTGTTTGGTTCCTGTAGACCTCCCTGACCTGACTCTAAACTGTTTGGTTCCTGTAGACCTCCCTGACCTGACTCAAGACTGTTTGG
Source organism: Xenentodon cancila (assembly GCA_014839995.1). Lineage (NCBI taxonomy): Eukaryota > Metazoa > Chordata > Actinopteri > Beloniformes > Belonidae > Xenentodon > Xenentodon cancila. The sequence goes on along the minus strand of CM026213.1, from coordinate 134,051 downwards.
TTCCTGTAGACCTCCCTGACCTGACTCTAGACTGTTTGGTTCCTGTAGACCTCTTTGACCTGACTCTAGACTATTTGGTTAATGTAGAACTCCCTGACCTGACTCTAGACTGTTTGGTTCCTGTAGACCTCTTTGACCTGACTCTAGACTATTTGGTTAATGTAGAACTCCCTGACCTGACTCTAGACTGTTTGGTTCCTGTAGACCCCCCTGACCTGACTCTAGACTAATTTGTTCCTGTAGACCTCCCTGACCTGACTCTAGACTGTTTGGTTCCTGTAGACCTCCCTGACCTGACTCTAGACTGATTGGTCCCTGTAGACCTCCCTGACCTGACTGTAGACTGTTTGGTCCCTGTAGACCTCCCTGAGTTGACCTCAGTCTTCAATAGATCTAGATAGATCACGTGTCTTTTAGACCCCATCCAGAATCCACTACTCATCAGTGTTTTCTCTCTCATTGGTACAACAATACTGTGTAAGAGTTTTACGACTCCATGGAATTAACAGGATGTCTGTCCGCTGACCAGTAAGGTTAACCAGTATTCCTGGTTAACCTTTGCAAAGGGAACACTGATGGCAGACACTGATGTGTAAACACACACGTGTAACCAACGCGATTTCTGCCCTCCTCCTTGCAGCGGCTTCTTTTATTCCCTCTTTCTCTCTACGTTACAAACCATGATGAGGCCTGTATGCAAGCGATAACAAATAGAGAAACAGAAACAGTCTTTTAAATGAACTGTGGATCTTAATCTTAGGTTTTCCTGTCTTTTCTCTTGCAACCGACACTACGATCTTGTGAATACAGACAGTAGAAAAGACAACTAAATACAACTGAAGGCAATCATGTAATAATATATTCATAACTTTAACATGCTGGACAAGATCAACTTGTCCCTAGTCTTAAGATATGTGCAACAGGCTTTTAAAGTTGCAGTAATTAAACCATTACTTAAAAAACCCTCTCTTGACTGTTGAAATAGTGTTCACTGAGTCCTTTGTGTAGGAAAAAGACACAATTAGTAGCAAACAACACTCACTTTATTCAATACACATGCATGTGCAGATCATAACCAATGCACAAATGCTGACATACAGATGTGATCTAAACACGTCTACATACATCTCCTTCTTATACAATCCTGAAACAATGCAAGCTTGTTCTGCCTTTGTTACAGTACAATAGTTTCTCCCTTCAGGCTACAACATCCAATTACCCTTGTGATCACAGGCCACCTTCTTCCTATATGACAATGCAAATCATAGTCCTGAGAGGATACACAACATTGAGTATGTTACACATTCCTTAGAAGTAATATAAATTAAACTAATGATTGTCCTTCGTGACCCAGAAATTTTAGATAATTATCGACAGATTTCCAACCTTCCATTTATCTCTAAAATTCTGGAAAAGGTCGTTGCAGCAGCTGTGTGACCATTTGTATAGAAATGATCTATTTGAAATTCTTCAATCAGGGTTCAGATGCATCATAGCACAGAAACAGCACTGGTTCGAGTCTCCAATGACCTTCTTATGGCCTCAGATACTGGATTAGTGTCCATACTGGTTCTGCTGGACCTCAGATAATGGATTAGTGTCCATACTGGTTCTGCTGGACCTCAGTGCTACTTCGATCCTGTCGATCACACCATTTTCCTGCAGAACCTAGAGTATGTTGTTGGGATTAAAGGGACAGCTCTAGGTTGGTTTAAATCAGATCTGTCTGATAGATTCCAGTTTGTTCATGTTCATGAGGTTTCTTCAGTACAGACGAGGGTCTGCTATGGTGTCCCGCAGGGACACCATAGCAGACCATGGGAACCATGGGAACCATCACTATGGAACCAACTTCCAGTTTGGGTGAAGGAGGCTGACACCACCTCCACCTTTAAAACCAAACTTCAAACGTTTGTGTTCAGTAAAACATCTAGTTGGTGTAAACTTTAGTGTGTCAGGGCCAGTAGTCACAGCTGCAGCTGCAGGACCAGATTAGAGCAGCTCATCTTAAACAGCTTCGGTGTAGATCTGCTGCTATAGGCCTCTGCTGCAGGGGGACACCAACATGATCCACTGAGTGGTGCCCTTCACCTCCTCTGTTTCTCTGTCTCTTCTTCACCTCAATCCTCAGTTATTAACAGTATCCCATAAGCATAATTGTGGTCCATTGTTTTTGTAGTTTGTTGTGCTGGTCTGTCTCCTCTTTTTCACTTCTGTACATGTTCTGCAGACCAGAACCTCAGGAGCTGACCTGCAGTCCCACCTCTGACCACCTCAGTGTTTACTTCCACCTGTCTGTATGGATGTCTCTGTTGGATACCTGCTGACATCCTGACCTGCAGTCCTCATCTATGTGGATCATCAGCTATCCATATATGCACAGAAGTCTTATTTCTGCTGCTGATGGATAATTATACTATTGTATCCTGTCTTGTACCTTTGATGGTGTGTCTATGTCTCTATTCTCTCTCTACTTCCTGTTCTACCCAGTTAGTCTTTAGCAGGAGGGTCCCCCCTTATGATCCAGGTTTCTTCCCTCTTAAAGGGAAGTTTTTACCTGCCGTTGTTTATGTACTTGTGTTTTAATAGACAAATATAAATAAAACTAAATTGAATTGAATTCTGGGCTTGTGCAGGTCTGGAGAGGCATCTCTGCTGCCGGCTACGGCTCAGGACTCCCCCTTTGTGACTATCAACTACACCAGTAATGGAATGCTGGGTACCAGTGTCAGGTATCCAACACCAGAACCACTGACTGAAAGTTAAAGTTGTTCTATTTCTTTGAATTTGTATTTGTCTATAAATAGAATTAACCACCGAATTTGATCATTTTCCACATCAACTTTGTTTATTGATAAAGATCAAGTTTGGTCATACAGGGAAGTTTAGAACATGGTAACCACCTCCTTCAGTTATAACCATGTGGGCATGGATTACTGAAGGAGGTCAATATTTTAAGCAAGACTCCGCCTCCTGTGGCGCTTATTGGCCAGTTTTAGTGGGGTTGTTCTCCACTTCCTGGTTTAGCTAGCATGTCCACAAAACCAGGTTATCTGCAGTCATGAGTGACTGAAAACCTTCTAAAATAATCCTGATATTGACGTCTCTGGACCATCAGCCAGTGGAAACATGGTCTGCGTTCACTCCAGAACAGTTCTTCAGCTGGTTTCCTCAAGTTTTGTCAGAAGAAATTAAGACATAATGAAGTTTAACTCCAGCAATTCGGTCTGGATTATGTTGCAGTTGGAGCAGTTTCTGGGCTTTTGGGAACCTGAGCAGGATTCAGTCTGGGGTCTTTGTTCAGTAAATGTCCAGATGGAGGACTTCAGACCTTCAAGTTGATCTTTGTGTTCCATTTATTTGTTACAGTTTAAAAACAGTGCAGACTCAGATATCCAAAGTGTAAATTCAAGTTCAGATAAATAAGGCAAGTTTATTTGTAGAGCACAAGTCACACACAAGGCAGTTCAAAGTGCTTTACAGCTACATGAAATCACAAGAAGGCAAATAACAACAATTCTATAATAATATTAAGCTAATCCTCGATTATTATTATTAAAAAGGAATTGTGCAGATAAAATCCTTTCAGTTATATTATTTACACCTAAACATAACTGTTTCCCGCCTGGATTTGAACGTTGTCAGAGTTGAGGTCTGTCTCGTATCTTCTGGAAGATATGTTCCAGATGGTTCCAGATTGAAAGAGCATAAAACTGAAATGCAGCTTCACCTTGTTTGGTCCTGACTCTGGACACCAGCAGGAGACCACTTCCTGAGGTTGGTTCATACGGTTCTAACATGTCAGAAATGTACTTTAAGGCACAAAGAGGCTTGAACACAAGCAAAGCTGTTTTAAAGTCTCTGAGTGGCAGGAAGCCAGTGCAGAGACCTGAGAACTGGACTAATATGGTGGTATTTCCTGGTTCTAGTCAGGACTGGAGCAGCAGGTTCTGGATGTCCTGCAGCCGTCATACAGCTGTTTAGTCCCAGTCAGCAGGCCGTCAAAGTAGTCTGACTTGCTGGAGACAAACACATGGATCAGTCTTTCTGAATCTGGTTCAGACACTCTTCCTTTGATTCTGGCAACGTTTTTAAATGGTAACAAGGTACTGATGTTATTGATTTAAAGTGGCTATTAAAGTTCAAATTTGAGTCCAATATTACCACTAGATTTCTAACCAGATTTTTAGGTTTTAGAGAGAATCACAAGGTAACTGATAACACTTTGTCTTTGTTTCTGTAGACCACAGACAATGATTTCCGTTTCGTTTAAGTTTAACTGAAGAAAACGTTTGGTTTTGCATTCACACACTGATCTTTGATGAAGTGACAGAAGTATCCTCTGAATCTAAATAAACCTCACTGGCTAACACTGATATAGCTGGGGTAGTGCAAATTAGAACCAATTAAAAATAAAATAAAATAATAAAAAAAAACTGCACAGAGTCCTGAGTCCTCTACTGACCACTAGTCTGGATCCAGACCTGCGGTTCCTTTACTGACCACTAGAGTCTGGATCCAGACCTGCGGTTCCTCTACTGACCACTAGAGTCTGGATCCAGACCTACTGTTTCTCTACTGACCACTAGAGTCTGGATCCAGCCCTGCGGTTCCTCTACTGACTACTAGGGTCTGGATCCAGCCCTCCGGTTCCTTTACTGGCCACTAGAGTCTGGATCCAGACCTACGGTTTGGCCTGTAAATTACTTTCTCAGATCATCAGGGTAACATGGCAGCTTCTGTTAATAAAGAATGTTCATGTTAGCTTATGTTTAAAACATGTGATATTTTTACAGTGAAATCTGCAAGAGTGAAGTGGTGATTTCACTGAACTGTAGCAACCAACGTGAGTACACTCATAACAAACATACTGTTAGATCACTTAGAACTCATGCACTCATGAAAACTCACTGTTAGATGAGAACTCTTCCACTCATAAATAACTTGTTAGATCAGAACTTTTTTACTCATAAAAACACACTGTTAGATCATTTGGCATCACCAACGCTGAAATGTGACTGTTGTGAGTCTTTGCATTGACATTTTTGTCCTGAAGAGCCATGTGATGAATAAATGTTTGCGTTTCAGCATGTGGGCGACGTCTGGTCTCTAACATGACGAGCGGCTCTGATCAGTCAGCGGATAGTAAACCTGGTGATGGTGAGAACATAAATTCTGAGTGGTTGAAGACTTGATCCTGCTAGTAACAGACTGGTTTCTGTCTTTAGGGGATAGCAGGGTGGTGGGTGGAGTAAATGCCATTAAGGGGGCATGGCCATGGATGGTCTCTCTGCACTGGAGGGGGCGACACATCTGCGGAGCCTCATTGATTGATCGTGATTGGCTGCTGACTGCTGCTCACTGTGTCTATGGGTGAGAGATCTGTGACAGATCCTTCTTATATAAGAAACACACCTGTACCCTGGTGCAGTGGTCCCCAACCCTTGCAGGGAAACATCTAAAACATGCAGGGGGCAAGGGGTTGGGGGGGGGGGCAGGGAGCCCCGAGGACCCGGGTTGGGGGACCACTGCTCTGGTCTGTTTGTGTGCCATGTGCTGAGGTATCTGTTGTGGTGTTGAGTTTTTCCAGATCACTGTTACAGGCAGTAGGGTGGCTTAGTGGTCAGCACTGTTGCCTCACAGTAAGAAGGTTCCTGGCTCAATTTCCTCTTTCTGTGTGGAGTTTTCATGTTCTCCCCGTGCTTGCGTAGGTTCCCTCCAGGTATTATTCTAAATTGCCCGTAGGTGTGAATGTGAGCGTGATTGGTTGTCTGTCTTTCTATGTGGCCCTGTGATGGACCGGCAACCTTTCTCCTGCAATGCGTTGGGATAGGCTCCGACAGACCCCTGTGACCCTGAGAAGGAGTAAGCGGGAGTAGATAATGGATGGATGTTCAGTAACGCTCACACAGCACTGTCACCATGTGGTGGTGCTTCTGATGTTCCCCCTTTGTACCATCAACAGCCAATCAAATGTCTTCCTGCTTGCTGCCCTAATGAAAAGTTGGCTAATTTTAAACTGTTCCAGTGATGCTCCATTTCATTGGAGGCACTAGCTAACACTTGTGGTGAGGTGTTAACAGTTTAATTCCATCAAAATGCATGACACCCATATTTCAGTTTGGTAATGCTTGATATTGTCTTGTTCAGAGACAGAGAACAGACAGGTGCAATGCCCCCTTCCTCTAGTAGTTCTGGGACTCAGTGAACTAATTCCAAAATAACAAACAGGCGTCCTGCCTTTAAACCCAGTGCTACCTTACCTGTCAAAACAAGGTAAAACAAAAAACACACAAAAAAAAAACGCATCAGTTTGTGAGAAAACTAAGAAAGGGGAAATTATCCTTTTAATCATAATTACTGCAACAATTAATTTCCCTTAAGGGATTAAAGGTTTTTTTTTTATTGGCCATAATTTCAAAGTAAAGTGTATAATTGTGAAAAAAGGTCATGCATCAAGAAATCAAGAACAAAGGCCTAGTAATGATAGAAGAGTACAGACTGTAAATATTAGATGTTCTCTACAGGAAGAATGTGCATCTGCAGTGGTGGACAGCAGTCAGTGGGCTTCATGCTCAGAGCCACTTGGACTCTGACGATGTCCAGCCCCAACAAGTTGATCGCATCGTCATCCACAGACACTACAATCGTCAAACCAAAGAGGCCGACATTGCCATGATGCACCTGCAGCAGCCAATTAACTTCACCAGTCAGTCACACACTCATTCTGTCCAACCAGAGCCTTAGTTTCCCAGATCATCTTACCCGTGTGTGTGTGTGTGTGTGTGTGTGTGTGTGTGTGTGTGTGTGTGTGTGTGTGTGTCTGTCTTCCAGACTGGGTCCAGCCAGTGTGTTTTCCAGCTGAAGGTCAAAATTTCCCAGCAGGTAGTGAATGCTTAATCGCAGGCTGGGGACGCCAAGTTGAAGGTGGTGAGTCATGTTGTCATCACAGTGGCATCATTCACATCACTTTGTGGTCACGCGGGTCCAAATTACTGCCTTACTGAGTCACAACAGACAGAATTATTGTAGAGCTGTATGGACATGAAAGTGCAAGCATATTCTAACTCCAGTCTGGCCCGACTCATTCCAGCCCAGTCTAGTCCAGTCTGACAAGTATTGCAGTACATTCTTGTCTGGTCTAGTCAGATCTCAGCTCAGGCATCCTAACCAGATGCCCAAACCACCTGTTCTGCTTCCTCTTGGTGTAGAGTCACAGTGACTCTATATGACACAGTGGTGAACTGCTCTAGTGAGAGTTAAAGGTCCCCACTTGATGACACCAGTAGAAGGTGTGGAGCCGCATGTCCCTCGCCCAGACGCAGGCTTCAGGACCCCACCCTGAACCTACTCCTGAGGAAGGGGTTCATTAGTGAGCTATTGGGCTCAGCTAGGCTCAGCTTGAATGAGCAACATAGGTTCACCCTCCTCTGAACCCACTTGCACCACCAGTGGGTGGGTCGGTTACTTTGTGATATGGACAGCATTGAAGGTGTGTACCTTGGCGAGCTGATTCTCAGCTTTTGAAACTGGCTGTAGGGACATGGAATGTCACTTCTCTTGTGGGGAAGCTTTCCATGGTGAGAGGTGTCAGGCTGGAGTGGGATTACTTATGGCCCCCTTGGCTCAGAGCCAGTATTTTGGGGTTCTCCCTGGTGGATGAGAGGGTAGTCTCCCTGCAGCTTTGGGTCGGGAGCAGGTTCTAACTGATGTCTTTGCTTATGTGCCAAACAGCCGTTTGGAATACCCTGCCTTCTTAAAGTCTATGGCAAGTGTACTGGAAATGGCTCCTAAAGGGGTTTCCATTGTCCTACTGGGAGACGTCAACACTGATATAGATAATGACAGGGTTACCAGGAGGGGTGTGATTGATTTGGACAGTCTGTCCATAACAAATATGTTCATACATAAGGGTGCCCATAAGTGCATGTGGCACCAGGACATTCTGGGTCATAGTTTGATGATCAATTTTATAATTGTATCATCAGATATGAGGCCATATGTTCTGGACACTCAGGTAAAGATCCAATTCACTTGGTGGTGAGTTGGATCAGATGGTGGGGAAGATGCTGGCATCCCTGGCAGGTCTAATCATATAGTCTTGCAGAAGAACCTGTCAGAAAGATCCACCCTGTGTTCCTTAAGGCTCTTAAGGCTTTTCTTGGCTGACACATCTCTGCAACATTGCATGGACATCGGGGGCAATCTCCTTAGACTCCCTGGTAAGCTCTATGTAGGGGTGTTGGAGAGGAGAGTCTGATTGATTGTAGAACCTCAGATTTAAAAGGAACATTGTGGGTTCTGCCCTGGTTTTGGAACCCTGGACAAGCTCTACACTCTTGCTAGGGTCCTCGAGGGGGTGTCGAACTTTGCCCAACTAGTTCATATGTGTTTTGTGGACTTTGAGAATACATTCAACCATATCCCTTGGGGCACTTTGTGAGAAGTACATGGAGAGTATTGGATACTGCGTACATTGCTAAGGGTTAGTCCCTTTACAAACAGAACATGAGTCTGGTTTGCATTGCCAATAGTAAGTTGGTCCATTGAGAATTGGTCTCTATCAGGGCTGAACTTGATCACTAATTCTGTTTATAACTTTTATGGACCGACTTTCCAGAAGCAGCCAGGGCATGGAGGGGGTCTGGTTTGGTGGCCAAAAGATTCAATCTCTGCTTTTTGTAGAGGATGTGGTCCTTTTGGTTTCATCAAATCATGATCTTCAGCTTTACTTGGAGTTATTCGCAGCCTAGCCTCACCTGTGGTTACGAGCTGTGGGTAATGACCAAAAGAAACAGATTGCAAATAAAAGTGGCTGAAATTAGCTTCTTTTGCAGGGTAGCTGAACTCTCCCTCAGAGATGGGACAAGAATTTCAGTCATCAAGGAGAAACTCGGACTACAGTCACTGCTCCTCCATATCAAAACGAGCCACTTTAGATGGTTCATCTGGTGAGGATGCCCCCCTGGACGCCTCCCTTGGGAGGTGTTTGGAGCATGCTCAACCAGGGAGAGTCCCTGGGAAGGACCCAGGATACACTGAAGAGATTGTATTGCTTTGCTGGCCTGTCTATTCCCCTGGTAGAGCTAGAGGACCTGGGGAGAGGCAGGACGTAGCCTGCTGCTTCCACGGCCTTACCCGTCTGTCTCACCCATGTGTCTCTCAGGTCCCATCCCAGACATTCTCCAGGAGGCCAAGGTTCCACTGGTGAATCAGGATGAGTGTCAGCGTCTTTTACCCGAATACACCATCACCTCTAGCATGCTGTGTGCTGGTTACCCAGAGGGTGGAGTCGACACCTGTCAGGTACTCGCTCAGGTCTCATTTAACTCGGAACACCCTGGAAGATGTGCATGTCAGTGCATACACCAAGACTATGGATTACAGCACTGTACAGACTGTCCCACCTGTATACTAGTGTTGGAGACAAAGTGCCTTAGCTGCACAGATGACAGAAAACACACCTGCTTATCAGGTAAACCATTAGCTCTAGTGATCTAGTAATGTTTCCCTCCTCCTCCATCACATTAAGCAGCTGCAGATCTTCTTCCATTCAGAAATCTCTGTGGTCTTTTCCTGTCTACAGCTCCATCTCCAGCACACTTCTGTCTTCATTATTCTGTATTCATTGTTACATGTCCAAACCAAAGTAAAACCACACCAAATAGGTTTTGGTCAGTGTTGATACAATGAGATGTGGCCTAACACCTAAAGAAAATAAAGATTTGGTCCAGGTCTGGTTTATATGTGGCCTAGGTTTAACAGTTACTTTAAGTCACCGTTGTCCGTCTCAACCAAATGTGGGTCAAAGGAACCTGCAAACAGTCTTTGGTGTCTGGGTGATCTGGCCTGGTATCAACTAATCTCATCGTGTCTCACAATGTCTTGCAGATAGCAGGTGTGGCCAATCTCACAGTTGATTGGACTGTGAGCAGCATGTGAACCGTAATGCTGTCATTTTCTGTTTCCTTGTTGATAACGTTTACATTTTGCAGGGTGACTCTGGGGGTCCGCTGATGTATCTGGAGGATGGACGCTGGACTGTTATTGGTAAGTCTTTCTGTCTCTCTATCTCTTTCACACACACAAACACACACCTAAGGCAGGTCTAAAGGAATGCTGGTCTCTGATTGGACCCTCAGGTGTGGCCTCGTTTGGGGTCGGCTGTGGTCGTCCTGACAGACCTGGAGCCTATGCCAGAGTCTCCACCTTCACATCCTGGATTGCTGACGTGCGACGTTCCTCCGCTTCCCCATCCTCATCATCATCAGAGTTTACAGAGCTGCTGTAACACCCTTTATCTTCATAGAACCAGTCAAACTGATCAAATCCTATTACAACACTGAACAGCTGACTGTCAAAGTACCAATAAAAGGCCTTCAACACTAATCAAAGTTTAACTGATTTAAAAATGTCTTCCTGCTGCTGTCATAGGACTACAGTTCTGATTCTGTTGGAGTTTAATCTAGAAAAACTTGTCTGAAAGTCTAAAATAAAGATCCAAAAACGTCTTTGAATGCATAGCTACAGTGTCTTCTTTGTTCTGATTGGATAATGCCTGAAGTTACTTGGATTTGTGTCCATTGATTCTATCAACTGTGAAGATTCAATAGAGGTGTTAATCATCCAGCAGCTTCATCTTTTCTGAGCTACGTCCTTGTGCAAACACCCACAGCTCAGCAAGTGCTCCACATGGAGGCTCTAGAACATCCTGAAGAGCTCACTGTCAGAGAGCTCACTAACAAACCCAAAACTGTTCCAGAAGTAAGGAATTAATACATTAAGTGAAATGTTAGAAGCAGTTTTATAGTTCAGTTCCTGAAAAAAACAATGACATACGTATGACTAAATGGACAATGGAAAAGTCCATCTAAACAATCCTTGTTAAAAACCTGTAAACCTGTTCCAGTAAATGGTGAGATGTTCTGGAATGGATTTCTGGTGTAATTGTATGGATTTAGTTTGGTGTTAGGATCTGGGTTTTGTTTAGTGTTTATGTTCTTGCAGTTATGTTCTTGCCTCTATCCTGTTAACTTCGCTTCCTGTTTTACTTTAAAAATATCACTCAGGGTCTCAGTAATTAGATTGTTTACTAATAGAGACTTAAAAAGCTTAAAGATTGTATATTTAGTAGTCCGCATCTAACTTTTCGGTCTTTAATTGGAACTAAACACGTATTACATTTTATTTTTATAGGGTTATTTTAATTAAGGTATCACATTGCACTTGGTGAAACTTTTGAAGGGGCAGGGAATTGACACCAATTTTATCTTGCTTGGCACCTTGTTCGAATTGCCAATTACATAATTTATTACTATATTTTTATATCATATATGGATGTTGACAGTAATAGCCTTAAGTTGGCTTTTGATTCTCTTTGAGAATCAATGGGGATTTCACAAAAATTAAGCAAACCCGCCGCATTGCTTGAATCATACTCTCGATCTCATCCTCAACTACAGTGTAGAACCCAAAATCTTTCAGTGTCACCTGTAAATTCCTAAATCTTTCTACAGTGGAACATAGTGGAGCAGTTGAGGTCTGTGACCTCGGTTCTACCTCTGCAGACGTTGATTTCCTTGTCGGTAGCACTGCAGATGTGTTGCAATCAGCTTTAGATGCAGTTGCTCCTTTGAGAAAGAGGGTCTCTAACCGTAGGAGCTTAACTCCCTGGTTTAACTCACATATTCGTATGTTAAAACAGAAAGTGCGTAAAATGGAAAGAAAGTGGTTCTCTCTAGGGGTGTAGATATTTATCGTGCATGGAAAAGATGGTCTAATAGTGTATAAAAAAAGCGATTCGCAAAGCTAGAACAGCCTATTATTCAGTGTTAATAGAGGATAATAAAAATAACCCACATTTTCTGTTCAACACTGTAGACCTCCCTGACCTGACTCTAGACGGTTTGTTTCCTGTAGACCTTCGTGACCTGACTCTAGACTGTTTGGTTCCTGTAGACCTCCTTGAGCTGACTCTAGACTGTTTGGTTTCTGTAGACCTCTGTGACCTGACTCTTAGACTGTTTGGTTTCTGTAGAGCTCAGTGACCTGACTCTAGACTGTTTGGTTCCTGCAGACCTCCCTGACCTGACTCAAGACTGTTTAGTTCCTGTTGACCTCCCTAACCTGACTCTAGACTGCTTAGTTCCTGTAGACCTCCCTGACCTGACTCTAGACTGTTTGGTTCCTGTACACCTAAGTGACCTGACTCTAGACTGTTTGGTTTCTGTGACCTCCCTGACCTGACTCTAGACTGTTTGGTTGCACTAGACCTCCCTGACCTGACTCAAGACGGTTTGGTTTATGCAGACCTCCCTGACTTGACTCTAGACTGTTTGGTTCCTGTAGACCTCCCTGATCTGACTCTAGACTGTTTGGTTCCACTAGACCTCCCTGACCTGACTCTAGACTGTTTGGATTCTGTAGACCTCTGTCACCTGACTCTCAGACTGTTTGGTTCCTGTAGACCTCCCTGACCTGACTCTAGACTGTTTGGTGCCTGTAGACATCCCTGACTTGACTCTACACTGTTTGGTTCCTGTAGACCTCCCTGACCTCACTCTAGACTGTTTGCTTCCTGCAGACCTCCCTGACCTGCCTCTAGACTGTTTGGTTCCTGTAGACCTCCCTGAACTGACTCTAGATTTGTTTGGTTCCTGTAGACCTCTGTGACCTGACTCTTAGACTGTTTGATTCCTGTAGACCTCCCTGACCTGACTCTAGACTGTTATGTTCCTGTACACCTCCCTGACTTGACTATAGACTGTTTGGTTCCTGTAGACCTCCATGCGGGGTCTCTGGATTATTTGGTTCCTGTAGACCTCCCTGTCATGACTCTAGACTTGTTTGGTTTCTGTAGACCTCCGTCACCTTACTCTCAGACTTTTTGTTCCTGTAGACCTCCCTGACCTGACTCTGGACTGTTGGGTTCCACTAGACCTCCCTGACCTGACTCTAGACTGTTTGGTTCTTGTGGACCCCCCTGACATGACTCTAGACTGTTTGGTTCCTGTAGACCTCCCTGACATGACTCTAGACTGTATGGTTCCTGTAGACCTCCCTGACCTGACTCTAGACTGTTTGGTTCCTGTAGACCTCCCTGAGCTGACTCTAGACTGTTTGGTTTCTGTAGACCTCTGTGACCTGACTCTTAGACTGTTTGGTTTCTGTAGACCTCAGTGACCTGACTCTAGACGGTTTAGTTCCTGTTGACCTCCCTGACCTGCCTCTGGACTGTTTGGTTCCTGTAGACCTCCCTGACCTGACTCTAGACTGTTTGGTTCCTGTAGACCTCCTAGAGCTGACTCTAGACTGTTTAGTTTCTGTAGACCTCTGTGACCTGACTCTAGACTGTTTGTTTCCTGTTAACCTTCGTGACCTGACTCTAGACTGTTTGGTTCCTGTAAACCTCCCTGACCTGACTCTAGACTGTATGGTTCCTGTAGACCTCCCTGACCTGACTCTAGACTGTTTGGTTCCTGTAGACCTCCCTGAGCTGACTCTAGACTGTTTGGTTTCTGTAGACCTCTGTGACCTGACTCTTAGACTGTTTGGTTTCTGTAGACCTCAGTGACCTGACTCTAGACGGTTTAGTTCCTGTTGACCTCCCTGACCTGCCTCTGGACTGTTTGGTTCCTGTAGACCTCCCTGACCTGACTCTAGACTGTTTGGTTCCTGTAGACCTCCTAGAGCTGACTCTAGACTGTTTAGTTTCTGTAGACCTCTGTGACCTGACTCTAGACTGTTTGTTTCCTGTTAACCTTCGTGACCTGACTCTAGACTGTTTGGTTCCTGTAAACCTCCCTGACCTGACTCTAGACTGTATGGTTCCTGTAGACCTCCCTGACCTGACTCTAGACTGTTTGGTTCCTGTAGACCTCCTTGAGCAGACTCTAGACTGTTTGGTTTCTGTAGACCTCTGTGACCTGACTCTTAGACTGTTTGGTTTCTGTAGACCTCCCTGACCTGACTCTAGACTGTTTGGTTCCTGTTGACCTCAGTGATTTGACTCTGGACTGTTTGGTTCCTGTAGACCTCCCTGACCTGACTCTAGACTGTTTGGTTAATGTAGACCTCCTTGAGCTGACTCTAGACTGTTTGTTTCCTGTAGACCTCTGTGACTTGACTCTTGACTGTTTGGTTCCTGTACACCTCCGTGACCTGACTATAGACTGTTTGGTTTCTGTAGACCTCCCTGACCTGGCTCTAAACTGTTTGGTTCCACTAGACCTCCCTGACCTGACTCAAGACGGTTTGGTTTATGTAGACCTCCCTGACTTGACTCTAGACTGTTTGGTTCCTGTAGACCTCCTTGACCTGACTCTAGACTATTTGGTTCCTGTAGACCTCCCTGACCTGACTCTAGACTGTTTGGTTCATGTAGACCTCCCTGACCTGACTCTGGACTGTTTGGTTCCTGTAGACCTCCCTGACATGACTCTAGACTTGTTTGGTTTCTGTAGACCTCCGTCACCTGACTCTCAGACTTTTTGGTTCCTGTAGAACTCCCTGACCTGACTCTAGACTGTTTGGTTCCTGTAGACCTCCCTGACTTGACTCTAGACTGTTTGGTTCCTTTAGACCTCCCTGACCTGACTCTAGACTGTTTGGTTCCTGTAGACCTCCTTGACCTGACTCTAGACTATTTGGTTCCTGTAGACCTCCCTGACCTGACTCTAGACTGTTTGGTTCATGTAGACCTCCCTGACCTGACTCTGGACTGTTTGGTTCCTGTAGACCTCCCTGACATGACTCTAGACTTGTTTGGTTTCTGTAGACCTCCGTCACCTGACTCTCAGACTTTTTGGTTCCTGTAGACCTCCCTGACCTGACTCTAGACTGTTTGGTTCCTGTAGACCTCCCTGATTTGACTCTAGACTGTTTGGTTCCTTTAGACCTCCCTGACCTGACTCTAGACTGTTTGGTTCCTGCAGACCTCCCTGACATGCCTCTAGACTGTTTGGTTCCTGTAGACCTCCCTGACCTGACTCTAGATATGTTTGGTTCCTGTAGACCTCTGTGACCTGACTCTTAGACTGTTTGATTCCTGTAGACCTCCCTGACCTGACTCTAGACTGTTATGTTCCTGTAAACCTCCCTGACTTGACTATAGACTGTTTGGTTCCTGTAGACCTCCATGCGGGGTCTCTGGATTATTTGGTTCCTGTAGACCTCCCTGTCATGACTCTAGACTTGTTTGGTTTCTGTAGACCTCCGTCACCTTACTCTCAGACTTTTTGTTCCTGTAGACCTCCCTGACCTGACTCTGGACTGTTGGGTTCCACTAGACCTCCCTGACCTGACTCTAGACTGTTTGGTTCTTGTGGACCCCCCTGACATGACTCTAGACTGTTTGGTTCCTGTAGACCTCCCTGACATGACTCTAGACTGTATGGTTCCTGTAGACCTCCCTGACCTGACTCTAGACTGTTTGGTTCCTGTAGACCTCCCTGAGCTGACTCTAGACTGTTTGGTTTCTGTAGACCTCTGTGACCTGACTCTTAGACTGTTTGGTTTCTGTAGACCTCAGTGACCTGACTCTAGACGGTTTAGTTCCTGTTGACCTCCCTGACCTGCCTCTGGACTGTTTGGTTCCTGTAGACCTCCCTGACCTGACTCTAGACTGTTTGGTTCCTGTAGACCTCCTTGAGCAGACTCTAGACTGTTTGGTTTCTGTAGACCTCTGTGACCTGACTCTTAGACTGTTTGGTTTCTGTAGACCTCAGTGACCTGACTCTAGACTGTTTGGTTCCTGCAGACCTCCCTGACCTGACTCTAGACTGTTTGGTTCCTGTTGACCTCCCTGACCTGACTCTGGACTGTTTGGTTCCTGTAGACCTCCCTGACCTGACTCTAGACTGTTTGGTTAATGTAGACCTCCTTGAGCTGACTCTAGACTGTTTGTTTTCTTGTAGACCTCTGTGACTTGACTCTTGACTGTTTGGTTCCTGTACACCTCCGTGACCTGACTCTAGACTGTTTGGTTTCTGTAGACCTCCCTGACCTGGCTCTAAACTGTTTGATTCCACTAGACCTCCCTGACCTGACTCAAGACGGTTTGGTTTATGTAGACCTCCCTGACTTGACTCTAGACTGTTTGGTTCCTGTAGACCTCCTTGACCTGACTCTAGACTATTTGGTTCCTGTAGACCTCCCTGACTTGACTCTAGACTGTTTGGTTCCACTAGACCTCCCTGACCTGACTCTAGACTGTTTGGTTCATGTAGACCTTCCTGACCTGACTCTGGACTGTTGTGTTCCTGTAGACCTCCCTGACATGACTCTAGACTTGTTTGGTTTCTGTAGACCTCCGTCACCTGACTCTCAGACTTTTTGGTTCCTGTAGACCTCCCTGACCTGACTCTAGACTGTTTGGTTCCTGTAGACCTCCCTGACTTGACTCTAGACTGTTTGGTTCCTTTAGACCTCCCTGACCTGACTCTAGACTGTTTGGTTCCTGCAGACCTCCCTGACCTGCCTCTAGACTGTTTGGTTCCTGTAGACCTCCCTGACCTGACTCTAGATTTGTTTGGTTCCTGTAGACCTCTGTGACCTGACTCTTAGACTGTTTGGTTCCTGTAGACCTCCCTGACCTGACTCTAGACTGTTATGTTCCTGTACACCTCCCTGACTTGACTATAGTCTGTTTGGTTCCTGTAGACCTCCATGACCTGCTTCTAGACTGTTTGGTTCTTGTGGACCCCCTTGACATGACTCTAGACTGTTTGGTTCCTGTAGACCTCCCTGACTTGACTCTAGACTTTTTGGTTCCTTTAGACCTCCCTGACTTGACTCTAGACTGTTTGGTTCCTGTAGACCTCCCTGACCTGACTCTAGACTGTTTGGTTCCTGTAGACCTCCCTGACCTGACTCTTAGACTGTTTGGTTCCTGTAGACCTCCCTGACCTGACTCTGGACTGTTTGATTCCTGTAGACCTCCCTGACATGACTCTAGACTTTTTTGGTTTCTGTAGACCTCCCTGACCTGACTCTAGACTGTTTGGTTTATGCAGACCTCCCTGACTTGACTCTAGACTGTTTGGTTCAATTAGACCTCCCTGACTTGACTCTAGACTGTTTGGTTCCTGTAGACCACCCTGACCTGAGTCTAGACTGTTTGGTTCCTACAGACCACCCTGACCTGACTCTAGACTGTTTGGTTCCTGTAGACCTCCTTTTACCTGACTCTAGATTTGTTTGGTTTCTGTAGACCTCCCTGACCTGACTCTAGACTGTTTGGTTCCTACAGACCTCCCTGACATGACTCTAGACTTTTTTGGTTTCTGTAGACTTCCCTGACATGACTCTAGACTGTTTGGTTTATGCAGACCTCCCTGACTTGACTCTAGACTGTTTGGTTCCTTTAGACCTCCCTGACTTGACTCAAGACTGTTTGGTTCCTGTAGACCTCCCTGACCTGTCTCTGGACTGTTTGGTTCCTGTAGATCTCCCTGACCTGACTCTAGATTTGTTTGGTTCCTGTAGACCACTGTGACCTGACTCTTAGACTGTTTGGTTCCTGTAGACCTCCCTGACCTGACTCTAGACTGTTTGGTTCTTGTGGACCCCCCTGACATGACTCTAGACTGTTTGGTTCCTGTAGACCTCCCTGACATGACTCTAGACTGGTTGGTTCCTGTAGACCTCCCTGACCTGACTCTAGACTGTTTGGTTCCTGTAGACCTCCCTGACCTGACTCTGGACTGTTTGATTCCTGTAGACCTCCCTGACATGACTCTAGACTTTTTTGGTTTCTGTAGACCTCGCTGACCTGACTCTAGACTGTTTGGTTTATGCAGACCTCCCTTACATGACTCTAGACTGCTTGGTTCCTTTAAACCTCCCTGACTTGACTCTAGACTGTTTGGTTCCTTTAGACCTCCCTGACTTGACTCTAGACTGTTTGGTTCCTGTAGACCTCCCTGACCTGACTCTAGACTGTTTGGTTCCTGTAGACCTCCCTGACCTGACTCTAGACTGTTTGGTTCCTGTAGACCTCCATGACATGACTCTAGACTGCTTGGTTCCTTTAGACCTCCCTGACTTGACTCTAGACTGTTTGGTTCCTTTAGACCTCCCTGACATGACTCTAGACTGTTTGGTTCCTACAGACCACCCTGATCTGACTCTAGACTGTTTGGTTCCTGTAGACCTCCCTTTACCTGACTCTAGATTTGTTTGGTTTCTGTAGACCTCCCTGACCTGACTCTAGACTGTTTGGTTCCTTTAGACCTCCCTGACTTGACTCTAGACTTTTTGGTTCCTTTAGACCTCCCTGACTTGACTCTAGACTGTTTGGTTCCTGTAGACCTCCCTGACCTGACTCTAGACTGTTTGGTTTATGCAGACCTCCCTGACTTGACTCTAGACTGTTTGGTTCCTGTAGACCTCCCTGACCTGACTCTAGACTTTTTGGTTCCTACAGACCACCCTGACCTGACTCTAGACTGTTTGGTTTCTGTAGACCTCCCTGACCTTACTCTAGACTTTTTGGTACCTGTAGACCTCCCTGACCTGACTCTGGACTATTTGATTCCTGTAGACCTCCCTGACATGACTCTAGACTGTTTGGTTTATCCAGACCTCTCTGACTTGACTCTAGACTGTTTGGTTCCTTTAGACCTCCCTGACTTGACTCAAGACTGTTTGGTTCCTGTAGACCTCCCTGACCTGACTCTAGACTGTTTGGTTCCTGTAGACCACCCTGACCTGATTCTAGACTGTTTGGTTCCTGTAGACCTCCCTGACCTGACTCTAGACTGTTTGGTTCCTACAGACCTCCCTGACTTGACTCTAGACTGTTTGGTTCCTTTAGACCTCCCTGACTTGACTCTAGACTGTTTGGTTCCTTTAGACCTCCCTGACTTGACTCAAGACTGTTTGGTTCCTGTAGACCTCCCTGACCTAACTCTAGACTGTTTGGTTCCCACAGACCACCGTGACCTGATTCTAGACTGTTTGGTTCCTGTAGACCTCCCTGACCTGACTCTAGACTGTTTGGTTCCTGTAGACCTCCCTGACCTGACTCTAAACTGTTTGGTTCCTACAGACCTCCCTGACATGACTCTAGAGTTTTTTGGTTCCTGTAAACCTCCCTGACCTGACTCTAGACTGTTATGTTCGTGTACACCTCCCTGACATGACTCTAGTCTGTTTGGTTCCTGCAGACCTCCCTGACCTATCTCTAGACTTTTCGGTTCCTGTAGACCTCCCTGACATGACTCTAGATTTATTTGGTTCCTGTAGACCTCTGTGACCTGACTCTTAGACTGATTGGTTCCTGTAGACCTCGCTGACCTGACTCTAGACTGTTATGTTCCTGTACACCTCCCTGACTTGACTATAGACTGTTTGGTTCCTGTACACCTCCCTGACTTGACTATAGACTGTTTGGTTCCTGTAGACCTCCATGTCATGACTCTAGACTTGTTTGGTTTCTGTAGACCTCCGTCACCTGACTCTCAGACTTTTTATTTCCTGTAGACCTCCCTGACCTGACTCTGGACTGTTGTGTTCCACTAGACCTCCCTTACCTGACTCTAAACTGTTTGGTTCCTGTAGACTTCCCTGACATGACTCTAGACTGTTTGATTCCTGTAGACCTCCCTGACATGACTCTAGACTTTTTTGGTTTCTGTAGACCTCGCTGACCTGACTCTAGACTGTTTGGTTTATGCAGACCTCCCTGACATGACTCTAGACTGCTTGGTTCCTTTAGACCTCCCTGACTTGACTCTAGACTGTTTGGTTCCTGTAGACCTCCCTGACCTGACTCTAGACTGTTTGGTTCCTACAGACCACCCTGACCTGACTCTAGACTGTTTGGTTCCTGTAGACCTCCCTGACCTGACTCTAGACTGTTTGGTTCCTTTAGACCTCCCTGACTTGACTTTAGACTTTTTGGTTCCTTTAGACCTCCCTGACTTGACTCTAGACTGTTTGGTTCTTGTAGACCTCCCTGACCTGACTCTAGACTGTTTGGTTCCTGTAGACCTCCCTGACCTGACTCTAGACTGTTTGGTTCCTGTAGACCTCCCTGACCTGACTCTGGACTGTTTGATTCCTGTAGACCTCCCTGACATGACTCTAGACTTTTTTGGTTTCTGTAGACCTTCCTGACCTGACTCTAGACTGTTTGGTTTATGCAGACCTCCCTGACTTGACTCTAGACTGTTTGGTTCAATTAGACCTCCCTGACTTGACTCTAGACTGTTTGGTTTATGCAGACCTCCCTGACTTGACTCTAGACTGTTTGGTTCCTTTAGACCTCCCTGACTTGACTCAAGACTGTTTGGTTCCTGTAGACCTCCCTGACCTGAGTCTAGACTGTTTGGTTCCTACAGACCACCCTGACCTGACTCTAGACTGTTTGGTTCCTGTAGACCTCCCTTTACCTGACTCTAGATTTGTTTGGTTTCTGTAGACCTCCCTGACCTGACTCTAGACTGTTTGGTTCCTACAGACCTCCCTGACATGACTCTAGACTGTTTGGTTTCTGTAGACTTCCCTGACATGACTCTAGACTGTTTGGTTTATGCAGACCTCCCTGACTTGACTCTAGACTGTTTGGTTCCTTTAGACCTCCCTGACTTGACTCAAGACTGTTTGGTTCCTGTAGACCTCCCTGACCTGACTCTGGACTGTTTGGTTCCTGTAGACCTCCCAAACCTGTCTCTGGACTGTTTGGTTCCTGTAGATCTCCCTGACCTGACTCTAGATTTGTTTGGTTCCTGTAGACCACTTTGACCTGACTCTTAGACTGTTTGGTTCCTGTAGACCTCCCTGACCTGACTCTAGACTGTTTGGTTCTTGTGGACCCCCCTGACATGACTCTAGACTGTGTGGTTCCTGTAGACCTCCCTGACATGACTCTAGACTGGTTGGTTCCTGTAGACCTCCCTGACCTGACTCTAGACTGTTTGGTTCCTGTATACCTCCCTGACCTGACTCTGGACTGTTTGATTCCTGTAGACCTCCCTGACATGACTCTAGACTTTTTTGGTTTCTGTAGACCTCGCTGACCTGACTCTAGACTGTTTGGTTTATGCAGACCTCCCTGACATGACTCTAGACTGCTTGGTTCCTTTAAACCTCCCTGACTTGACTCTAGACTGTTTGGTTCCTGTAGACCTCCCTGACCTGACTCTAGACTGTTTGGTTTTTACAGACCACCCTGACCTGACTCTAGACTGTTTGGTTCCTGTAGACCTCCCTGACCTGACTCTAGATTTGTTTGGTTTCTGTATACCTCCCTGACCTGACTCTGGACTGTTTGGTTCCTGTAGACCTCCCTGACTTGACTCTAGACTGTTTGGTTCCTTTAGACCTCCCTGACTTGACTCTAGACTGTTTGGTTCCTGTAGACCTCCCTGACCTGACTCTAGACTGTTTGGTTCCTGTAGACCTCCCTGACCTGACTCTAGACTGTTTGGTTCCTGTAGACCTCCCTGACTTGACTCTAGACTGTTTGGTTCCTTTAGACCTCCCTGACATGACTCTAGACTGTTTGGTTCCTACAGACCACCCTGATCTGACTCTAGACTGTTTGGTTCCTGTAGACCTCCCTTTACCTGACTCTAGATTTGTTTGGTTTCTGTAGACCTCCCTGACCTGACTCTAGACTGTTTGGTTCCTTTAGACCTCCCTGACCTGACTCTAGACTGTTTGGTTCCTGTAGACCTCCCTGACCTGACTCTAGACTGTTTGGTTCCTGTAGACCTCCCTGACTTGACTCTAGACTGTTTGGTTCCTTTAGACCTCCCTGACATGACTCTAGACTGTTTGGTTCCTACAGACCACCCTGATCTGACTCTAGACTGTTTGGTTCCTGTAGACCTCCCTTTACCTGACTCTAGATTTGTTTGGTTTCTGTAGACCTCCCTGACCTGACTCTAGACTGTTTGGTTCCTTTAGACCTCCCTGACTTGACTCTAGACTGTTTGGTTCCTTTAGAACTCCCTGACTTGACTCTAGACTGTTTGGTTCCTGTAGACCTCCCTGACCTGACTCTAGACTGTTTGGTTCCTGTAGACCTCCCTGACCTGACTCTAGACTGTTTGGTTCCTGTAGACCTCCCTGACCTGACTCTGTACTGTTTGATTCCTGTAGACCTCCCTGACCTGACTCTAGACTGTTTGGTTTATGCAGACCTCCCTGACTTGACTCTAGACTGTTTGGTTCCTGTAGACCTCCCTGACCTGACTCTAGACTTTTTGGTTCCTACAGACCACCCTGACCTGACTCTAGACTGTTTGGTTTCTGTAGACCTCCCTGACCTGACTCTAGACTGTTTGGTTCCTGTAGACCTCCCTGACCTGACTCTGGACTATTTGATTCCTGTAGACCTCCCTGACATGACTCTAGACTGTTTGGTTTATCCAGACCTCCCTTACTTGACTCTAGACTGTTTGGTTCCTTTAGACCTCCCTGACTTGACTCAAGACTGTTTGGTTCCTGTAGACCTCCCTGACCTGACTCTAGACTGTTTGGTTCCCACAGACCACCCTGACCTGATTCTAGACTGTTTGGTTCCTGTAGACCTCCCTGACCTGACTCTAGACTGTTTGGTTCCTACAGACCTCCCTGACCTGACTCTAGACTGTTTGGTTCCTGTAGACCTCCCTGACTTGACTCTAGACGGTTTGGTTCCTTTAGACCTCCCTGACTTGACTCAAGACTGTTTGGTTCCTGTAGACCTCCCTGACCTAACTCTAGACTGTTTGGTTCCCACAGACCACCCTGACCTGATTCTAGACTGTTTGGTTCCTGTAGACCTCCCTGACCTGACTCTAGACTGTTTGGTTCCTGTAGACCTCCCTGACCCGACTCTAAACTGTTTGGTTCCTACAGACCTCCCTGACATGACTCTAGAGTTTTTTGGTTTCTGTAGACCTCCCTGACCTGACTCTACACTGTTTGGTTTATGCAGACCTCCCTGACTTGACTCTAGACTTTTTGGTTCCTTTAGACCTCCCTGACTTGACTCTAGACTGTTTGGTTCCTTTAGACCTCCCTGACTTGACTCTAGACTGTTTGGTTCCTGTAGACTTCCCTGACCTGACTCTAGACTGTTTGGTTCCTGTAGACCTCCCTGACCTGACTCTAGACGGTTTGTTTCCTGTAGACCTCCCTGACCTGACTCTAGATTTGTTTCGTTTCTGTAGACCTCCCTGACTTTACTCTTGACTGTTTGGTTCCTGTACACCTCCCTGACATGACTCTAGACTGTTTGGTTCCTGTAGACCTCCCTGACATGACTCTAGACTGTTTGGTTCCTGCAGACTTCCCTGACCTGCCTGTAGACTGTTTGGTTCCTGTAGACCTCCTTGACCTGACTCTAGATTTGTTTGGTTCCTGTAGACCACTGTGACCTGACTCTTAGACTGTTTGGTTCCTGTAGACCTCCCGTACCTGACTCTAGACTGTTATGTTCATGTACACCTCCCTGACATGACTCTAGACTGTTTGGTTCCTGTAGACCTCCCTGACATGACTCTAGACTGTTTGGTTCCTGTAGACCTCCCTTACCTGCCTCTAGACTGTTTGGTTCCTGTAGACCTCCCTGACCTGACTCTAGATTTGTTTGGTTCCTGTAGACCTCCCTGACCTGACTCTAGACTGTTATGTTCCTGTACACCTCCCTGACATGACTCTAGACTTTTCGGTTCCTGTAGACCTCCCTGACATGACTCTAGATTTGTTTGGTTCCTGTAGACCTCTGTGACCTGACTCTTAGACTGATTGGTTCCTGTAGACCTCCCTGACCCTCACTGACCGCACCCGTCACCTGAGACTTAACATCAAGTGATTCGCTCACCCTCTTTTTAATCAACTGCTTACTCGGGAGATGCTTCAACTCGCACTTACATCCATGCAATGGAAAAAAATACTTAGCAATGACCCAAAGATCAGCCTTAGTGCACTTGTCCAACTGTGCTAAAGAAGGACGCAGAACAAAGTCATCCAAGTCAAACATCATGGCAGGAAACTATGCCACAGTGGGGTTTAATACTATATATCACAGCAACATTTAGGTTACAACCAACGGCAAGCAAACGTACGTATGTACGTACGGTCAAGTTGAGGCGAGGCGAACCAGCTTCATCCACCAGGCCATCAGTCAGGAACTTATGGTCCAGGTTGTGGTCAAATAATATTTTATTAATCAATTACCATTTTGTAATAATTTTAAGACTAAACTATTCACTGCTTAAAAATGTTAAAATCAAACAAAAAGGAAGAAGAAGAAAAACCGTGAGGTTAAAGAAGCATGTAATAGGAACTATCCAAAAATAAGAGCACCAGAACCACGTGACCTTACTCACCTCAGCCAGAGGCGGCGGACACGAGGCGAGAAGCAAACACCGACTCGTGAACAAGACGAGCCCGGAAGTTACGTCGAGGAGCGTGCTCGGCACAGAGAGCGCTGTTTACAGGCGAGTCAGAAAATCCGCTGTTTCTAACTTTTTATGCTTAATTTCTGTCGGGAGACGTGCCGGTGACGTCACGATACACTGCGGTATAGAAGGCGGCTGACGTCACGCATGTGTCCTCAGCTGGCGGTTGAGAGCAGCAAGTTAGCATGTAGCTGTTAGCGTGCAGCTGCGTTTAAACCTTTATTTAAACCACCGACAGAGTCATCAGCTGTTCGGTCACGTGGCCAGACCAGTTAGTCTGCTTAAAATCAGCTAACCATCAGTGACGTCTGCAGACAACGTCATCAGCCGCTGCATGTCCAGAAACAGCTGTTTTGGTGCGTTTCTAGACTGCGTCAGACCAGTGTCGTCAGCCTGGACCTCAGATGTCCCGCAAGGTTTAGATGTTTTCCTGCCGCAGGATGAGGAAGGCTGGTCTAGATCAGTGTTTCCCAGCCCCGAGGACCAGGTTGAGGAACGCTGACCAGCGTTTCTCAACCTGGTCCTCGGGGCTGAGGAACGCTGGTCTAGATCAGCATTTCTCAGCCCCAAGGGCCAGGTTTGGAACGCTGGTCTAGATCAGTGTTTCTCAGCCCTGAGGACCTGTCTAAGGAACGCTGATCTACATCAGTGTGTCCCAGCCCAGTTCCTGGCAACACGTGGTCCTGCATGTTGAAGATGTTTTCCTGCTCAAACACACCTGACTGGATCACCGTCAGCTGCTCTCCAAGGTGTTCTGTCAACGGTCCACAACTCTGATCCAGAGCAGACAAACATCTGAAATATCCAGGAGAGCTGTTCCTGACGACCAAGGCTCTGAGCAGGAACCTTAACTTTAACTGATCTGTTGCTTTGTTGCAGAGATGAACAGTCGAGCAGGACAGCGGAGATCTAGAGGACAGGAGGAGGAAGAGGAGGAAGACTTCTACGACTGTCAGGAGACGCTGCAGTCCTCCAACCCTAAAGAAGAGGACGAGGAGAAGCAGGAGCACAGAGAGGAAACCCAGCAGGACACTCCAGGTTTAGAAGATGCTCATGTCAAGGCAGAAAGACTAATGGACAGAAGAGACACTGAGACAGGAGGAGGAGGACGACAGGAAGAGGAGGAGCAGAATGAGAATGAGGAGCACCAGGGTGATGGGCCACAGGGGGATTCAGATTCTGAGCTTAAGGAGGAGGTCTGCAAGGGGCTGGAGTTTGATGATGACTACCTGCAGGAGATGGAGAAGGAGCTGACAGAGGAGGAGAAGCAGGTAACACCTGTTAACTGTTGGTCAGCATGTGGCCAAGTGGCCAACCATCTCATCTGTGGGTTGAGGTTCATGAGGAAGGAAGATGGTTTGCAGTTCCTCCACTGGCCGCTAGAGGCTGCAAAAGCAAGTCAGTGTCTATCAACCTCCAGATTAAAATGTCCAACTTTAGAACCCAAAGAGACATTTTGGTCTCAATCGCTTGATTTCACACCCATGACGACTCTGAGTGGTGAATCTTTTTGTGTCAGGCCAGGAGAGTTTCTGTCAAGCACTACATTTATGTCTAATATGATTGATTGACAGTTGGTTCAGCCAATGGCACTTCCTCATCCATAATCAGCACGCTACTGCGCTTTACGAAACAGCCGCCCGTTAGAATTCACCCAGCGTCGACTAAACCTGGTGGATTTTGGTTTCACCGTCGAGAACTTTCTGCTGGCAGAGATCTGCCAAAGGAGCTATTAGCCAGAGCTGCCTGTGACTGACATACGTGGCTGTGTTCCCGTCAGCTTCCAGGACACGGAGGAGGGCAGCAGCCTAAGCAGGGAACCCCAGACTTCCCTGTCCCCAGCTACTTCATCCAGCTTATCTGGGGCAGTTCAAGCTATTCCAAGGCCAGTGAGAGACGTAGTCCCTGTAGCATGTGTTCCCCGGGGTATCCTCCCAGTGGGAAATGCCCAGAAGGCCTCACCAAGGTGGCATCTATATCATCTGCGCTCCGTAAGATGAAAAATAGGCTTCCAAACCAATCGGTCACATGACCTACCACTTGGCCCAAAAGAGCTTAAAGCTTATGATTTCCTTGAAATGAAAGCCTATGTAGTTTTAAAGCATTTACATCTGCTACGACAGTCCACAAACCGGTGGCCTCCCACCACTGAACTGCACCCTCTGACCTGTGGAGTTAAAAAACACCCTCAAGTAATTCCACACGAAAAAAGAAAATAAGACAACGACACAGATGGAAGGCAATTTAATAAATTTAATGAAAGATGGGAATGTGTTTGTAAAGAATCAAAAAATATAATTGTATTTTGTGCTAAGTATGCTGGATTCAAGACAAGAAAAAGAGCAGACTGCCGTGGCAGCAGAAGGTTTTTGGGATAACCGAGTATCAGTTAAAGTCCAGTTGACTTCAGAATAATTGTGAACCTGTTCAGTCAGGTTCTGAGCCGGTTCAGAATAATGTAGCAGTGAGGCGTTCAGGTTTTTGCTTCACTGTGGTGATTCTCATCACTTCTTCTTTCAGAGTCGACGACAGCATAGTTTAACTCTGAAGGATACCGGAAACAGTCACTTTAAAGTTGGAGGTGGGTAAAAACCAGTCTGAACAGTGTGTATGCTTCTACAGACTGGCGTGTGACCTGTGTGTGTGTGTGTGTGTGTGTGTGTGTGTGTGTGTGTGTGTGTGTGTGTGTGTGTGTGTGTGTGTGTGTGTGTGTGTGTTTCTACAGACTGGCGTGAGGCGGAGTTCAGCTACACGGAGGCGTTGTCAGTGTGTCCTGTTTGTTACAGCAGAGAGAGAGCTGTACTCTTCTCCAACAGAGCTGCTGCAAGACTGCACTTGGTAACATTCTGAAACACATGGAGAACAGACAGGAAACTGACCAACAACCACGGGAAACCGACCGACGACAACCACGGGAAACCGACCGACGGAAAACCACGGGAAACCGACCGACGACAACCACGGGAAACCGACCGACGACAACCACGGGAAACCGACCGACGACAACCACGGGAAACCGACCGACGGAAAACCACGGGAAACCGACCGACGACAACCACGGGAAACCGACCGACGACAACCACGGGAAACCGACCGACGACAACCACGGGAAACCGACCGACGGAAAACCACGGGAAACCGACCGACGACAACCACGGGAAACCGACCGACGACAACCACGGGAAACCGACCGACGACAACCACGGGAAACCGACCGACGACAACCACGGGAAACCGACCGACGGAAAACCACGGGAAACCGACCGACGACAACCACGGGAAACCGACCGACGACAACCACGGGAAACCGACCGACGACAACCACGGGAAACCGGCCGACGACAACCACGGGAAACCGACCGACGGAAAACCACGGGAAACCGACCGACGACAACCACGGGAAACCGACCGACGGAAAACCACGGGAAACCGGCCGACGACGACCACGGGAAACCGGCCGACGACGACCACGGGAAGCCGCGCGACGACGACCGACGGGAAGCCGCGCGACGACGACCGACGGGAAGCCGCGCGACGACGACCGACGGGAAGCCGCGCGACGACGACCGACGGGAAGCCGCGCGACGACGACCGACGGGAAGCCGCGCGACGACGACCGACGGGAAGCCGCGCGACGACGACCGACGGGAAGCCGCGCGACGACGACCGACGGGAAGCCGCGCGACGACGACCGACGGGAAGCCGCGCGACGACGACCGACGGGAAGCCGCGCGACGACGACCGACGGGAAACCGCGCGACGGAAAACCGCGGGAAACCGCGAGACGGACAACCGCGGGAAACCGACCGACGACAACCGCGGGAAACCGGCCGACGGAAAACCGCGGGAAACCGGTCGACGACAACCACGGGAAACCGACCGACGACTACCACGGGAAACCGGCCGACGGAAAACCAAGGGAAACCGGCCGACGACAACCACGGGAAACCGACCGACGGAAAACCACGGGAAACCGACCGACGACAACCACGGGAAACCGACCGACGGAAAACCACGGGAAACCGACCGACGGAAAACCGACCGACGGGAAGCCGACCGACGGGAAGCCGACCGACGACAACCACGGGAAACCGACCGACGGAAAACCACGGGAAACCGACCGACGGAAAGCCACGGGAAGCCGCGCGACGGGAAGCCGCGCGACGGGAAGCCGCCCGACGGGAAGCCGCGCGACGGGAAGCCGCGCGACGGGAAGCCGCGCGACGGGAAGCCGCGCGACGGGAAGCCGCGCGACGGGAAGCCGCGCGACGGGAAGCCGCGCGACGGGAAGCCGCGCGACGGGAAGCCGCGCGACGGGAAACCGACCGCCGACGACCGACGGGAAGCCGCGCGCCGACGACCGACGGGAAGCCGCGCGCCGGAAAACCGCGGGAAACCGCGCGCCGGAAAACCGCGCGCCGGAAAACCGCGCGCCGGAAAACCGCGCGCCGGAAAACCGCGGGAAACCGCGCGACGACAACCGACGGAAAACCGCGGGAAACCGCGCGACGAGAAACCGCGCGACGGGAAACCGCGCGACGGGAAACCACGGGAACTCGACCGACGACAACCACGGGAACTCGACCGACGACAACCACGGGAACTCGACCGACGACAACCACGGGAACTCGACCGACGAAAGACAAGAAAGTAAATAGAAAACGATACAGAGCAGCAGATTAACAGGATTAAATTTAGTTGAACTGTAACAACAGTTCTAATAGTAGTTAGAACTGACAGTTTTAGCAGGATTGTAACAGTAATTATGTCTCTGCAGGACTTAAAGGATCAAGCGATCGCTGACTGCAGCAAAGGTAAGCGTTGATGCCACACCAGGAGTCCATTTCATAAATTACCCCCCCCCCCCCCCAACCACCACCTATGACCCCCCAACCACTACTTATGACCCCCAACCACTACTTATGACCCCCCCAACCACTAGCTATGACCCCCCCCCAACCACTACCTACGACCCCCCCCCAACCACTACCTACGACCCCCCCAACCACTACTTATGACCTCCCCAAGCACTAGCTACGACCCCACCCAAGCACCACCTACGACCCCCCAACCACACCTACGACCCCCCAACCACCACCTACGACCCCCCAACCACCACCTACGACCCCCCAACCACCACCTACGACCCCCCAACCACTACCTATTTACCCCCAACCACTACTTATGATCCCCCCAACCACCACCTACAACCCCCCCAACCACCACCTACGACCCCCGAACCACCACCTACGACCCCCCAACCAATAGCTACGACCCCCCAACCACTACTTATGATCCCCCCAACCACCACCTACGACCCCCGCCCAACCACCACCCACGACCCCCGCCCAACCACCACCTACGACCCCCCCAACCACTAGCTACGACCCCCCAACCACCACCTACGACCCCCAAACCACTAGCTACGACCCCCGCCTAACCACCACCTACGACCCCTGCCCAACCACTACTTATGACCCCCCAACCACTACTTATGACCCCCCAACCACCACCTACGACCCCCCAACCACTACTTATGACCCCCAAACCACTACTTATGACCCCCCCAACCACCACCTACGACCCCCAAACCACTACTTATGACCCCCCCCAACCACCACCTATGACCCCCCAACCACTACTTATGACCCCCAAACCACCACTTACGACCCCCCCCCCCAACCACCAGATTAAATTTTGCATTATATGATGGCACTACTTTGTTCAGTTCTAGTGAACTAAAGCAGGAAGCTCTCTTCTGCTTCCTGTGCGCCGCCAAGGTCAATCGCAGTATCTGACTTCATTGATGGTGGCTTTTTATAGTAACAGTCAACATACTCAGAGCTTCTTAACTCAGACTTTGACTGACTGGTTTTATGATTTTTTTTAACCTTCTTTGTGAAACAGGCCCCAGGGTTTTATGATGTCATGTTTTGATTGAGTTCATGTTACATTTACTGGGTGGCTTTTTGGTTACCATAGCGATAGATTTGGATCCAGAATACTTGCGAGCTTTGCTGAGAAGAGCAGAACTTTACGAACAGACTGAGAAGCTGGATGAAGCTCTGGACTTATGATCCCCCCAACCACTACTTATTATCCCCCCAACCACCACCTACGACCCCCCCAACCACCACCTACGACCCCCGAACCACCACCTACGACCCCCGAACCACCACCTACGACCCCCCCAACCAATAGCTATGACCCCCCAACCACTACTTATGACCCCCCAACCACTAGCTATGACCCCCCCCAACCACTAGCTATGACCCCCCAACCACCACCTACGACCCCCCCCCAACCACCAGATTAAATTCTGCATTATATGATGGCACTACTTTGTTCAGTTCTAGTGAACTAAAGCAGGAAGCTCTCTTCTGCCTCCTGTGCGCCGCCAAGGTCAATCGCAGTATCTGACCTCATTGATGGTGGTTTTTTATAGTTGCAGTAACAGTCAACATACTCAGAGCTTCTTAACTCAGACTTTGACTGACTGGTTTTATGATTTTTTTTAACCTTCTTTGTGAAACAGGCCCCAGGGTTTTATGATGTCATGTTTTGATTGAGTTCATGTTACATTTACTGGGTGGCTTTTTGGTTACCATAGCGATAGATTTGGATCCAGAATACTTGCGAGCTTTGCTGAGAAGAGCAGAACTTTACGAACAGACTGAGAAGCTGGATGAAGCTCTGGACTTATGATCCCCCCCAACCACTACTTATTATCCCCCCAACCACCACCTACGACCCCCCCAACCACCACCTACGACCCCCGAACCACCACCTACGACCCCCGAACCACCACCTACGACCCCCCCAACCAATAGCTATGACCCCCCAACCACTACTTATGACCCCCCAACCACTAGCTATGACCCCCCCAACCACTAGCTATGACCCCCCCAACCACCACCTACGAGCCCCCCCCAACCACCAGATTAAATTCTGCATTATATGATGGCACTACTTTGTTCAGTTCTAGTGAACTAAAGCAGGAAGCTCTCTTCTGCTTCCTGTGCGCCGCCAAGGTCAATCGCAGTATCTGACCTCATTGATGGTGGTTTTTTATAGTTGCAGTAACAGTCAACATACTCAGAGCTTCTTAACTCAGACTTTGACTGACTGGTTTTATGATTTTTTTTAACCTTCTTTGTGAAACAGGCCCCAGGGTTTTATGATGTCATGTTTTGATTGAGTTCATGTTACATTTACTGGGTGGCTTTTTGGTTACCATAGCGATAGATTTGGATCCAGAATACTTGCGAGCTTTGCTGAGAAGAGCAGAACTTTACGAACAGACTGAGAAGCTGGATGAAGCTCTGGAGGACTACAACAAGGTTCTGGAATTTGACCCAAACAACAGACAAGCCAGACAAGCCTGTATGGTGAGTTCACTGACTGCACAGGTTCCTCTCAGAGATCAGTCAGAACTTATATGTATGCTGATGTTCTGGATGGACTGATTGGCGGGATGATCAGGGGATCAGTCTGAGGTTTAATTGAAGGTGACATTCCTTCATCAGGAATGTGAGATTTGATTTGAAACTGAATGAATGAAGGTCCAGCTGCTGCTTTGAGAAGTCATGTGATCAATGACCACAATCAGGAATGAGCCTTGGAGAATCTCAGTACAGAGTTTGGCCCCGTAAAGATACTCTGAAAAATAGTGTCCCTCTGTCTCACCCATCTCTCAGAGGCTGCCTCAGCAGATTCAGGAGAGAAATGAGAAGTTGAAGGAGGAGATGATCGGTATGTAGTGTCTGAATGCAACATTATTGATCTGACCGGACCTTGTACTTGTCACCTATGAAGACTCACTTGTGCTGCAGGTAAGCTGAAGGACCTGGGAAATATGTTCCTGAGGCCATTTGGACTCTCAACTAATAACTTCCAGGTGAACCAGGATCCGTCCAGTGGTTCCTACTCCATCAACTTCGTCCAGAACCCCAACAACAACAACAGATGACATCACTTTGACATCACACAATCCACTTGTAAATATCAATAAAGTGTTGAAGCAGCAGATTCAAGACCAGCGTCTTTATCTGTCACTCCTCGTTTTCCCTTAAGTGCATTTTAATCTTGCAACAGAGGATTTTTTGTGAATGTGTTCTCTTCACCAACCCTCATGACGGTCTCTGCAGGGATCAATAAAAAGGTGGTTAAAGATAGGAAAAGGAGGGGGAATAAATATTCTGCTAGTCAGTGGGTGTGGAATGTGAAAGACTAGAAAACGGTGGGACAGGAAAGAGGAGACTGTGGTGGTGCAGTCGGGCGTCTGTGTTTTAAGAGTAAAGGCGGATGCAGGAGAATCAGGTGTAGACAGCAGACACTGAGGTGGTCAGAGGTGGGACTGCAGGTCCGTGGATCATGTTGGTGTCCCCCTGCAGCAGGTCTACAGCAGCAGATCTAGGATGAAGCTGTGTTGAAGACCAGCTGCTCTAGTCTGGTCCAGCAGGGGAAGCGCTGGAACTTCTGTATTACTGCAGGTCCTTAGGTGGTTCTGGTCCCAGAGAACCAGCTTTCTAGCTAGTACAGGTCCCCCAAAACCAGGCCTCCTGGTGATCCAGGTCACAAAGTGAATTTGGATACGAGTGACTCCAGTGGACAAGACTAGAAACATTTACCCGTTTTCATTTACAGACAGGAAAGAGGGAGGGGCTTGAATATTTTATTGAGAACATGACAAACAGTGACACGTGTTACTGGTGACAATCACTGAGCTCTCCTGGACAGCAGCATCTCTCTGATGTTGTCCTCAGCTTCCTTGACACTGCGCTCCAGGTACACCTTTCTCTGCTGCAGAAACACAGGAGGAACATTTGTATGAGCTTGTCCCGTTTCCGCTCAGGCTGGCCACGTGTCCACCGCCATACTCAGTATGTAGCGAG
Source organism: Xenentodon cancila (assembly GCA_014839995.1). Classification (NCBI taxonomy): domain Eukaryota; kingdom Metazoa; phylum Chordata; class Actinopteri; order Beloniformes; family Belonidae; genus Xenentodon; species Xenentodon cancila. Next base: position 100,762 of record CM026213.1, on the reverse strand, counting down.
TTCTCTACAGGGAACTACGGAGTCACCTTATTCCATAGCAGTACGGTTCTAGTTTCTTTGTATGTTGTTGCTGCAGCAGGCTTTTATGCAGTGAGCTGTCCAGCTGTTTTTGGAAGCAATATCCAAAATAATATACTATATATACTATAAACTGGATGCCCTATAAAAATGCTTCACTTTTAACCTCGCCTGCAGAGCATGACGATGTCACAACATGGACTGTTACTGGAGGGGCTTTAGGACCCTGTTGCTGGGACCTCCACATGTCCAGCGTGATGACGTACGACATTTTCCTTTGTCTGGAACGGTCACGGTCAAATGATGGAAAACATCGATGCCGGTACTTTCCAAAATGGGAACTAAATGTCAACAAGAAAACCTGATGTTTCTACACAGATGTTCCATCATCAGAACCAGTATTGGACACGGACTGAAAGTGAGCATGTCCGAGTGTGAACGGGCCCTCCTCTTCACCATCTACCTCCTCCCCCTCGGTAATATATCATCAAGTGCTACTGTTAGTCTGCCCCACCTTGATCAAGTCCTGCTTTTCTTCAGGTGAGGAGGCCCCCATGCCACTTCTCACCTGCATTACAACCCCCCCCCCCCCCCCCCCCCCCCCTTGGTCTTATTCAGACTCCTCTGTAAACATCGTCTGGTTTATCACCACGGCCCCCTGAGCCCCCTCCGGCAGTACATCCACTCTAATCGTCCTGATCAATTCATCTACTCTGATCAATTCCTGACTGTTGATGTACCAGAGCGGGTGGTGCATTTGTACCTCAAGCTCTTTGATCTTCTCCTCCAAAGTTTTCTGTTTATCTGTCAGGAGGTTGTTGATCTCCTCCTTCGACTGAAGAATGAACCTGAAACAGCCACGTGACAGATGTTTCTGCAAACATTCATACCTCCCTCATCTGTGATGTCACTGTGATGTCATCCCTGTGCTGTGTCACCTGTGTAGGTGAGCAGACTTACATTCGTCCGACGCCTTCATAGAGTCGTGTGTTGTCGGGCAGCGTGCCAATCTCAGCATGTGTGAGCTTGGCACGCTTCTGAACACGAGTCAGCTGGTCAATCTGCAAGTCAGCGAGCTTCACCTTTTGCTGCGTGTCAATCATCTTCACCTGCAGCTCTGAGAAGGCCTGTGGATACAGGAGGCATCACTCCAGTTACAATATATGACAAAACATCTGTACAGACAGGAGATGCATGCGAGTGAGTGTCACATTCTGCAGAATTTCCCACAAACCATCAGTAAAAACCTCTGCAAGCGAGCATGTAGACAATCTGAGATCAATAAAGTTATTCTGATACCAGAACTGGAGGTTGACTTTTACTGCTGTCACCACGACAAAATATGAAACCACAGCAGAAGCGGTGTGGACCTGTAGAAGGACCTGATGGTGTTCTTCAACGTTCATCAATAGATTCTGGTCACTGCTTTAAACAAACTAATGTTAACTGTGGATAAACTTACTGATCAGAATAAACTGAGCAGTGATCAACGTCAGGTTACCATGGCAACAACTGCAGAACCCCGTTTAGAAGTCGCCTGACATTTTGTCAGATGTACCGTTTCCCCCAGAAACTCAGATCTGTGATGTAACTGGTCCAAATTTCATTTTCCAGCGAGAGAAGGATCTCGCGGACGAGTCAGCGCCATCGTGACTAACACAATGCAGGTATCCCAAGAACACCTGGCTGCAGCCGGACCGGAGGTCGGGCTCTTCTCGGACCTTCTAGGTACTGGGGGCTGGGTTCTTCTTGGACCGGGTTCTTTTGGATTCTTCTGGGTACTGGGGGCCGGGTTCTTCTAGGTTCTTCTCTGATCTTCTAGGTATGGGGGCCATGTTCTTCTCGACAAGGACCGGGTTCTTCTCGGATCTTCTGGATACCGGGGGCCGGGATCTTCTCGGTTCTTCTGGATACTGGGGGCCGGGTTCTTCTCGGACCGGGGGCCTGGTTTTTCTTCTCGGATGTCCGAAAACTGTTTCTGAGAGCGTGGTTAGCTCCGTTGTTAGCCGCAGCTGCTAATGGAGTTTCCATGAAGCTAAGACGGCCAGGAGGCATCTGACACACAGGTGAGTTACACATGAGTGAGAGGAAAGACGAAGGGAGCACGGAGGAGGACACCAACGAACCTTCTTCAGCTCCAGATCCACCGGAGCAGCCATCGCTCTGACGGACCACCGGCCAACACTGCACATGCGTGAAGACGGCTCGTGGTTACTCTTCGTCCTCCTCCTTTCGGTAGTTGGCAACTGTCATACGGCGCATTATCGCCACCTCTTGGTCACAAGCTGGACTGGCGCGAAAAAAATAAAATCCTTTCAAACAAACGAGTATGAGATAGTGAAATGTGATTAATCACTTTTATCTCTAGAATTTTTTACTGTAACTCCAGCTTGACTTTTGTTTTCTTTGAGTTGTTAATCTGTGAAGAATATGAAATCATTCTGTCATTTGGACGTTTCTTCTCATTGATCCATGAATCTAAATTTTATACAAACATTGTCCCTTTTTCCTTTGATACATGGCTTTTTGCCATTTTTCTACATTTTATTTCATCCCTTCTCCTTGTGTCAAGTCTGGCAATCCTGGTTTCAGCTCTGCCGGTCCTGGTTTCAGCTCTGTCAGTCCTGGTTTCAGCTCTGCTAGTCCTGGTTTCAGCTCTGCTAGTCCTGGTTTCAGCTCTGCCGGTCCTGGTTTCAGGTCTGTTAGTCCTAGTTTCAGGTCTGCTAGTCCTGGTTTCAGTTCTGCCGGTCCTGGTTTCAGGTCTACTGGTCCTGGTTTCAGGTCTACCGGTCCTGGTTTCAGCTCTGCTAGTCCTGGTTTCAGGTCTACCGGTCCTGGTTTCAGCTCTGCCAGTCCTGGACTCTGAACTCACCGGGCAACTTCGGGACCGCGGCCTGCTCCGGGAACCACCGCTTCCGCCGACCCCTGCGCCTGAATCCCAGCCGCAATGGAAGCGTCACAAGCGGCACCAGAGGAAGCAAACCCCTCCACCAACACCAGGTGAGAGGCGCTGACCGAGCTGTACCAGCGGATCAGCGAGCAGCAGACAGCCCACCCTGAGGCCTTCCTCATCCTGGCGGGGGACTTCAACCACGCAGACCCAAGGACCGTCTTTCCAAATCTTCACCACCACAGCTGACGCTGTCACCGGACAGTGTGAGGAGATCCCTCAGCAGGATCAATGTGAGAATGCTGTTCATGGACTTCAGTTCAGCATTCAACACCATCATCCCCCAGCAGCTGTTCACAAACTGGACCAGCTGGGGATCAACACCTCAATGTGCAACTGGCTGTTGGACTTCCTGACTGGGAGACCACAGGCAATACGGGTCGGCGGCAACACATCCAGCACCATCACACTGAACACAGGTGCCCCCCAGGGATGTGTGCTGAGCCCCCTCCTCTTCACCCTGCTGACCCACGACTGCACACCGATTCACAGCTCCAACCTCTTCATAAAGTTTGCGGACGACACGACTGTGGTGGGTCTCATCAACAACAACGATGAGTCAAACTACAGAAGCGAAGTGAGCCGCCTGGCTGAGTGGTGCAGACAACAATCTCTCCCTGAACGTGGAGAAGACCAAGGAGATTGTAGCTGACTTCAGGAGACAACACACCCAGCATGCTCCTCTGAACATCAACGGTGCTGCTGTGGAGAGGGTGAGTAGCACCAAGTTCCTGGGTGTCCACATCTCAGAGGACCTCTCCTGGACTGTTAACACCGCATCACTCGCCAAGAAGGCACAGCAGCATCTCTACTTCCTCCGCAAACTGCGAAGAGCCAGAGCCCCACCCCCCACCAGATACACCTTCTACAGAGGCGCCTTCGAGAGCATCCGCACCAGCTGCATCACCGTGTGGTACGGATCCTGCACCGCATCCTGACCAGCTGCATCACCGTGTGGTACGGAGCTGCACCGCAACCTGCCATAAGTCTCTCCAACGTGTCGTGAGAGCAGCTGAGAAGATCGTTGGTGTCTCTCTCCCTTCACTTCAGGACATTTACAGCAGCCGTCTGACTTGCAAAGCCCTCAGCATTGTGGTCTCCCAGTCAGGAAGTCCAACAGCCAGTTACACAGGGAGGTGTTGATCCCCAGCTGGTCCAGTTTGTGAACGAGCTGCTGGGGGATGATGGTGTTGAATGCTGAAATTCGTGGCATATATAGCTGATACCTGGTTAGTTGGACACACCGTCAAAGGTACCAAAGACCAGATCATCAGTATAATTATCTGTTACCTGGAGAACTGAGAGTTTTCTGTCCATCAGACTGGTACCTGGTTAGTTGGTGGACTACAGAGACCACTATCTAAACAGGTGTAGACAGCAGACACTGAGGTGGTCAGAGGTGGGACTGCAGGTCAGTGGATCATGTTGGTGTCCCCCTGCAGCAGGTCTACAGCAGCAGATCCAGATGAAGCTGTGTTGAAGACCAGCTGCTCCAGTCTGGTCCTGCAGCTGCAGCTGTGACTACTGGTGCTGACACACTAAAGTTTACACCAACTAGATGTTTTACTAAACAGAAACGTTTGAAGTTTGGTTTTAAAGGTGGAGGTGGTGTCAGCCTCCTTCACCCAAACTGGAAGTTGGTTCCATAGTGATGGTTCCTGAGAGCAGAAGACCTGTCCTCCAGATCTACATCTGGATCTTCTAGGAACTACAAGTAAACCTGCACTCTGAGAACAGAGAACTATATAAGGAAGTCTGTTCTCTAAGGTATGGGTATAAGAACCTCAGAACTGGATTAATGTGGTCCACTTTTCTAGTTCTAGTGAGAACTCGGGCAGCAGCGTAGCTGTCTGATTTACTTTTTAGACAGATCTGTGAAGATGCTGTTGCAGGAATTAAATTTATTTTCCTTTTTTTTTTTTATCATTCCAGACATGTCAAAACCATTGTATAAATAAATCAATGTGTATTGATCAATGGTGTATAAATCTATAAATAAATAAATATACATATATACTCGTGCACACAAAGTAGGAGGGGTCCTAGGATAAAATCTTGGGGAAGTCAGCTGCTATCAGCTGTGGTCATCGGGGTTCTCCTGCTGTCATTGTGATTTCTGCTGGTTCCAGATGACCCAGTTTGACGCAATTTCTACCATCTGGAAGGTTTTTCTGAGTTGTACATTAACCCTTCATGAGACAAAGTTTAAACCATCAGATATGTGCTTCACTGAGCACCAAATTCTGCTGACACAAGCACACACACATATTAAAATCGTAGAGGCTGTTAACACACTTTAATCCAGAGTTCCAGGAGGGGCCAGGTCTCTCCTGGATCCACCAGGGAGCTTGAAACCTACAAGGTTCAGTATACACCACACGTTCAAAGAAGAAACAAATACCTTAACAAAATCTGCAGTTCCTCAACTGACCACAAGGGTCTGAATCCAATGATGAGTTCATCTCCATCGACCTCCATGTTAAAATGTCCACCTTTAAAGTACAAATAAACATATTTACAGTCTGGTTAAAAAATAGTTTTGATTTCAGATCCATAATGACTCTGAGGCGGGGTAGATGTTTTCTGTACCACACCATGAGAGTACATATGTACACAGTGGGAGTGGCGGCCTAGTGGTTACAGTGGTGGGCTTGGGCGTGGAGGACCCAGGTTCAAGCTGGTAACAACTGTAAATCACTGGGGGCCCCTGAGCAAGGCCCTTAACTCCCAATTGCTCCCTGGGCGCTGATGCTGGCAGCCCACTGCTCACTAGTGAAACTAGATGATGGGTTAAAAGCAGAGGTCCAATTTCAGTGCATCGTACATACAGCGTGTGCACGATGTCCACACTGACAAGAATGGTAATGAAAAAAAAATATACAGTTACAAATTTATTTCTCATATCACAGTCAGCTCAGATAAGGGTTTGCTGTTACCTTCTTCTTCTTCTTCTTCTTATTATTATTATTATATCTTATCCTTATTATTATTAAGAAAAACCTTAAAACAGTGGCAAGTAAAACTCCCCTTTAAGAGGAGGTTCACAAATCAGCTTGTTGTGTGCACGAAGGGATGTGAACCAGGGTCAAACAGCAAGTATATTCCAGTCTTTAAATGTTTCCCTGCATCAACACATCTGATTTTAATTAATGGTTGTCATCAGCTTGTCATCAAGGTCTGCAAACATCTGTTAATGATACAGCCATTTATGTCACAGTGCACTAAAGCAGGGAAACATCTAAAACATGCAGAACAGTAGATACTGAGGACCAGGGTTGAAGACCACTAATCTAGATCAATCCATGTTCCTGGGATATGTATTTACACAAACACCCACAGCTCAGCAACTGTTCCATATGGAGGCGCTGGAACATCCTGCAGAGATTACTGATACAAACAAACGCACAAGTGTTCTGTTTGAAAAGAATTCAAACATTTAATGACACTTATATCAATTAAAGCAGTTGTATAGTTTGTTACCTGAAAAATCTCAATGACACATGTATGACCGAATGTACCAAAATATTTGTCTTCAGAAACCTTCAAAAATACTCAGTGCAAGTAGATGGTAAGATGTTCTTAAAAATGATTCAAAATTCAAGACTGAAGATCCTTTATTTGTCAGTAAGCCAGCGTCTCGGCGAACAAAATTTCATTCCAGTACATGTGTCCGAGAGAACATACAAAAATAACAAAGAATATAAGACATGGGAAGATGGTGCCTGAAGCTGCGGCCAAAAGGTCGAAAAAAACCCACACTGTGTCCACTGTGGCATGTAACTTTCCGGTCTTTAGTTCGCACTAAATGCGTATTTTTTTTATTTTTACAAGGTTATTTTGATTAACGCTTCTATCACGTAGCGCCTCGTTAGAATCTCCAATGACATAGTTTATTTCTATATTTTTATTGCCAGCCTGTTCCTGGAGAAGCAGCAGAGAAGCGTGTAAGACTGCAGCTCTGCATCCCAGCCTGGACCCTGGATTGTCAGGGGGAGGATCTAATAATATCAGCCAGATTTCTAGAGATAAGAGCTGCACCATCCCGGGTGGGATGAATGCCGTCTCTTCTAATCAGACCAGGCTTTCCCCAAAACGTCTTCCAATTGTCGATAAAGGCCATGTCATTATGCAATCAGTGTTCTTATTTATTGTTGCCCACCAGAATAGGAAGGAACCAAATCCTGCTACAACTTGGTTCTGAACTTGGTTCACTTCAACAGCCTCCTTGTAGTTCTGGAATCGTTTATTTTAGTTATTATAACCTTAATTGAATTCATTGCCTAATTAAAATAATTATAATTCTTCGTGTTCAGTTTCTGCTTTAAAATGACATGTATGGTCTAAAATCAGTTTATTTCAGTAAGTATCAGGTTTATGTGAATCAATCACATATCTACATAAAGGAAACATGAGATTCCAGCAGGAGAGTGTAATGATGTATAAATACGTCATATCAGAGTAAGAGCAGAAATATGACCAAATATTCTACTTTTAGAACTTTCTTCTCCCTTATCTGCCCTGCTGCTGATCTCTGTCTTTCACTGTCTTGTTAATCTATATGGAGCTTCTTTAGCAATAAAATAGTCAGAATTAGAGAGGAAATCGACCACACCCACCCGGCAGTGGCTGTGGGCATTTCTTCAGCTTCAGCGACTCCCTCATGCTCTGACCTGACTCTAGACTGTTTGGTTCCTGTAGACCTCCCTGACCTGACTCTAGACTGTTTGGTTCCTGTAGACCTCCCTGATCTGACTCTAGACTGTTTGGTTCCTGTAGACCTCCCTGATCTGACTCTAGACTGTTTGGTTCCTGTAGACCTCCCTGATCTGACTCTAGACTGTTTGGTTCCTGTAGACCTCCCTGATCTGACTCTAGACTGTTTGGTTCCTGTAGACCTCCCTGATCTGACTCTAGACTGTTTGGTTCCTGTAGACCTCCCTGATCTGACTCTAGACTGTTTGGTTCCTGTAGACCTTCCTGACCTGACTCTAGACTGTTTGGTTCCTGTAGACCTCCCTGATCTGACTCTAGACTGTTTGGTTCCTGTAGACCTCCCTGACCTGACTCTAGACTGTTTGGTTCCTGTAGACCTCCCTGATCTGACTCTAGACTGTTTGGTTCCTGTAGACCTTCCTGACCTGACTCTAGACTGTTTGGTTCCTGTAGACCTCCCTGATCTGACTCTAGACTGTTTGGTTCCTGTAGACCTTCCTGACCTGACTCTAGACTGTTTGGTTCCTGTAGACCTCCCTGACCTGACTCTAGACTGTTTGGTTCCTGTAGACCTCCCTGACCTGACTCTAGAATGTTTGGTTCCTGTAGACCTCCCTGATCTGACTCTAGACTGTTTGGTTCCTGTAGACCTTCCTGACCTGACTCTAGACTGTTTGGTTCCTGTAGACCTCCCTGATCTGACTCTAGACTGTTTGGTTCCTGTAGACCTCCCTGACCTGACTCTAGACTGTTTGGTTCCTGTAGACCTCCCTGATCTGACTCTAGACTGTTTGGTTCCTGTAGACCTCCCTGACCTGACTCTAGACTGTTTGGTTCCTGTAGACCTCCCTGATCTGACTCTAGACTGTTTGGTTCCTGTAGACCTTCCTGACCTGACTCTAGACTGTTTGGTTCCTGTAGACCTCCCTGATCTGACTCTAGACTGTTTGGTTCCTGTAGACCTCCCTGACCTGACTCTAGACTGTTTGGTTCCTGTAGACCTTGCTGACCTGACCTCAGTCTTCAATAGATCTAAATCATCCCAACTCGACTACTCAAAAATGTTTTCTCTCTTATTGGTGTGACAATACTGAACCAGAACTTGTCTGCAAACACTGCTCACCCCTGGCGGAGTTTATGATTATTAAATGTCGTCCTTTCTATCTACCGCGCGAATACTCGGTCATACTACTCACTGCTGTTTACATCCCCCCCAGGCCCTCCACCAACACCAGGAGAGAGGCGCTGACCGAGCTGTCCAGCGGATCAGCGAGCAGCAGACAGCCCACCCTGAGGCCTTCCTCATCCTGGCGGGGGACTTCAACCACGCAGACCCAAGGACCATCTTTTCAAATCTTCACCACCACATCAAGTTCCCCTCGCGAGGAGACAACATTCTGGACCAAGTCTACACCAACAACAAGACAGCCTACAAAGCCCACCCCCTCCCCCACCTCGGTGCCTCAGACCACATCACTGTCATGCTACTGCCAGCATACAGGCCACTGGTTAAAGTTGTCAGACCAGTCTGGAAGCAGGTCCGGGTGTGGCCAGAGGGGTCCACAGAGGCACTCCGAGACTGCTTCAACACCACAGACTGGAGCATGTTCAGAGAAGCTGCCACCACCAACAACACCACAGACCTCCAGGAGTACACGGAGTCTGTTACCGCCTACATCGCCAAGTGCATCGATGATGTAACAGACTCCAGAACCATCAAAGTCAGAGCCAACCAGAAGCCGTGGATGACAAAGGAAGTCTACAGACTTGTAAAGGCTCGGAACGCTGCCTTCAGAGCTGGAGACAAAGCGGGTCTAAAGACAGCTACGACCAACCTGTCGAATGGCATCAGGGAGGCTAAGAGACGGTACTCCAGGAGGATAGCCCGCCGTTTCAGCAACAGCAGGGACACACGGAGCCTGTGGCGAGGGATTCAGACCATTACGGACTACAAGCCCCCACCGCAGACCTGTGAGAGCAGCACATCCCTGCTGAATGAGCTGAACACCTTCTTCGCCCGCTTCGAGGCAACCAACACCATCGCCGCACAGAAAGCACCACCCCCTCCCGGCGACCAGGTGCTGACGCTGTCACCGGACATTGTGAGGAGATCCCTCAGCAGGATCAACGCTCGCAAAGCTCCGGGTCCTGACAACATACCTGGTTGTGTACTGAGCAGGAGAACTCACGGATGTCTTCACAGACATCTTTAACATGTCACTGAGTCAGGCGGTGGTTCCCACGTGCTTCAAAGCCACCAACATCCGTCCGGTCCCAAAACGGTCATCTCCCTCCTGCTCCAACGACTACACCCCCCCCCCCCCCCCCCCCCCCCCACCCCCCCCCTGGACCCCTACCAGTTCGCATATCGCTCCAACCGGTCCACTGACGACGCCATCTCCACAGCCCTCACACACATGGACACCAGAAACGCTTATGTAAGAATGCTTTTCATCGACTTCAGTTCAGCATTCAACACCATCATCCCCCAGCAGCTCGTTCACAAACTGGACCAGCTGGGGATCAACACCTCAATGTGCAACTGGCTGTTGGACTTCCTGACTGGGAGACCTCAGGCAGTACGGGTCGGCGGCAACACATTAGAGGTAAGATCGGGCCTAAAAAATCCAGCCCGACCCGACCCAGGCCTGCGGGTATTAAAGCCCGACCCAGCCCGAGCCCGAAGCAAACCCGAAATTTCATATTTTATTTGTTGGGTTTCGGGAGGAGGAGGTGATTTATGCTAACAAATTAACGAAATTTTGTAACGAAATCTAAGTTTAACAAGACTGGATAAACATTTACATCTTTTATATTTCTGTGTCTGCGGTTACATTAACCGACAATTTGCCATCACTGATGGATTTTTTAAGAGTTGACGGGGAAAAATGTCAGGTTTAAACGCCTGCTCAGCGTCGAGGTGCCGGTCTTTTTGCTCTCGTATGAAAGCAAAGCGCCACGTTGACGACATTCAGCGAAGCCAACGCAAGTTTCTGGAGCATTTTACATTATCAAGTTGAAGCTTTTCCACACCTCACTCTTCCCGGTGTGTGTTTGCTGTTTAAGTTCCCCTGTCTTTAGTTTATCCTCGACTTCTTGCTGCTCCATAATCAGGGAAACCGAGTCAAACTAGATGCGGACTTGTGGAGGGGAAGATTATGAAGAGGGCGCGTTCACGTGCGCACAGCTCTGGCTCTGCGCTCGTATAGAGGTTAAACAGCAATTACCTTACAGCGCCTTCTGTTTTATCCAAATTATTTATTTTATAACAAGTATTCCTTAGTTTAGTGTCCACATTCCACACATCGTTTTAGTATACATTTTTATAAACATATATTTATTTTAAAAAAAGTCAGCGAGATAGAAGCCCGGCCCGACCCGGCCCGGCCCGACCCGACCCGACCCGACCCGACCCGAACGTAATGAATGACATTTTAGGCCCGAGCCGGCCTGAATTTCGGGTCAGGGTCGGGTCGGGCTCGGGCTTGGGCTGAAGATCTTACCTCTACAAAACATCCAGCACCATCACACTGAACACAGGGGCCCCCCAGGGATGTGTGCTGAGCCCCCTCCTCTTCACCCTGCTGACCCACGACTGCACACCGATGCACAGCTCCAACCTCTTCGTAAAGTTTGTGGACGACACGACTGTGGTGGGTCTCATCAACAACAACGATGGGTCAAACTACAGGAGCGAAGTGAGCCGCCTGGCTGAGTGGTGCAGACAACAATCTCTCCCTGAACGTGGAGAAGACCAAGGAGATTGTTGCTGACTTCAGGAGACAACACACCCAGCATTCTCCTCTGACCATCAACGGTGCTGCTGTGGAGAGGGTGAGCAGCACCAAGTTCCTGGGTGTCCACATCTCAGAGGACCTCTCCTGGACTCTTAACACTGCATCACTCGCCAAGAAAGCACAGCAGCGCCTCTACTTCCTCCGCAAACTGCGAAGAGCCAGAGCCCCGCCCCCATCAGGTACACCTTCTACAGAGGCGCCATCGAGAGCATCCTGACCAGCTGCATCACTGTGCACCAGGTCACTTTAACCAGACCGATTATCTGAACACCTGCAGGACCGTCACACACCTTTAAAAACTGTTGTACATTTCACCATCATTATTACAATACAGTTCATCATAACAATAATGTTTATCATCATACTGACATTTCATTGTTTTTACTGTAATTTTATTGTTTTTGGTTCTTAAACCCAACATCATGCTATAACCTCTTTCTTTTTAATTTGCACTTTGTGTTTTATAATTTATTTATTGTGCAGCACCGAGGGTTTGAGAGTAACGTAATTTCGATTCTCTGTATGTACCTCACATGTGGTAGAATTTGACTTTGACTTTGACTTTGAAGGGATTAGATGGTCTTGAGATGTCCTCCAGTAAAACTGTGAGAAACCTTGGAGTTATATTCGATCAGGATTTGTCATTTAAACAGCAGATTAATCAGGTTTGTAAAACCGCGTTTTTCCACTTCCGTAATATCGCAAAGATCAAGAGCATCCTCCCCCAGAGTGATGCTGGAAAACTAATTCACACATTCGTGTCTTCTAGACTAGATTACTGTAACGTGTTGTTGGCTGGATGTCCAAGTAATTCTCTGAAGATCCTCCGGATGATCCAAAATGGAGCAGCGTGAATGCTGACAGGAATCAACAAGAGAGACCACGTTTCTCCAGTGTTAATTTCCCTCCATCGGCTCCCCGGAAAACTCAGAATCCAGTTCTACATTTTATTAATTCAATTCAATTCAATTTTATTTATATAGCGTCTATTACAACACAAGTTGTCTCTAGGCGCTTTCCAGAGACCCAGAACATGACCCCCGAGCAATTATTACATAAACAGTGGCAGGAAAAACTCCCCTTTAAGAGGGAAGAAACCTGGACCAGGACCTGGATCATGAGGGGGGACCCTCCTGCCGAAGGCCAGCCGGGTAGAGCAAGAAATAAGAAAGAATAGAGACATAGAGACACCGTCAAAGGTACAAGACAGGATACATTAGTAACTATCATCAGTAGTCCAATTAGACTTCTGTGAATATGGGTGATATATGGATAGACGGTGATCCAAGGGGATGAGGACTGCAGGTCGGGGTGTCAGCAAGCATCCAACAGACATACATACAGACAGGTGGAGGCAGACACTGGGATGGTCAGAGGTGGAACTGCAGGTCAGCAAGCAGCTCCTGAGGTTCTGGTCTGCAGAACATGCACAGAAGAGGAAAAGAAGGACCAGACAAGCACAAAAAACTACCAGAACAATGGACCACAATTAAGTTTATGGGATATTGTTAATAAATGAGGGTTGAGGTGAAGAAGAGACAGAGAAGGCAAAGAGAAACAGAGAAGGTGAAAGGCACCACTCAGTGGATCATGTTGGTGCCCCCCTGCAGCATAGGCCTATAACAGCATATCTACACCGAAGCTGTTTAAGATGAGCTGCTCTAATCCGGTCCTGTAGCTGCAGCTTTGACTACTGGTCCTGACACATTAAGGTACTAAATGTACACTAACTATATGCTTTATTAAACAGAAATGTGGATTGAGGTGAAGGAGAGACAGAGAAACAGAGGAGGTGAAGGGCACCAGTCAGTGGATATATTTTTCTTAGCACCTTATTAGAATCTCCGATGACATTGTTTATTTCTATATTTTTATTTGTAGGCGGTTCCTCGAGACTGCAGCTCTGCATCTTGGCCTCCATCTGAGTTACTGTTGTTGGGGATATTAACATCCCTGTTGACATCACTCAGGACATTGTGTCCTTGATAAAAATGCAGGGTGAAAACTAAACTACAGGTTCTTTTTTACATTTATGAAGACAGACTGATGCAAGACAATCATATGTTTCTGATATCACTTTGTGCATAATAATGCACTTTGTGCACTACTGCTGACGGACTAACAAACCCCCCAGAGTCAGTGGACCTGAACTGTGAAGCATGTTTGCAACGAGTTTGACTTTTTCTTTACTGACAAAACTCAGAAAGTCATACAGTCAGTCAGTGTTCCTGTGCTAGATGCAGGATATGTGTGACTGTGTCTACCGAGAGGACCCAGGACACAGTTTTGTCCAATCACTCATAAGAACCTGGATGACATAACACATCACCTGAATTCAAGCAGTTGCTGCCTTGATTCTGTGATGAACATTGTAAGTCCTCAGATCTTCTAGACATCACTTTTTAAAAACATATGTTATTGATTTTTAACAAATAAATAAGAACATAGGGAACACATAATCAAACTAAAACAAAATAGAACAGAATAAAACAAAACAACTTAGCTCACAAACAGAAAAATCAAGCAGGAGACTCAGGACTGACACGAAAAAAAAAATAACAGTAGCAAAAACAATAGATGTCTGAACAAGTGCTCCACTGGCGTCTGTTTCATAAAGCCTCTTGCAAGAATTGTAGATATGTCCATACTGATGTAGGACATGAAGGCTTTGTACTTGTCAGTGACACGACCATTAGGCATCACTACCAGTTGTGTAGTGGACCACATTTAACAGTAGTGGACAGAATCACAGATTTACTGTTTTACAACCAGACAAAATTGCAGTATTTTTCTACAGGACCGAAGAAAAATGAGTGAGACTACATTTCTCTATTTCACATTTGGGACACTAGGGGGAGCAGTTAGTGTTGAAAGTATGATAGCAGAGAGGGAGCTACACTATATGTCCAAAAGTATCGTCACATCTGCCTCGACTCCATATGAACTTCAGTGACCACCAGTCCTGGTCCAGGTTTCTTCCCTCTTAAAGGAGAGTTTTTACCTGCCGTTGTTTATGTAGTAATTGCTCGGGGGTCATGTTCTGGTCTCTAGAGAACTTGTGTTGTGATAGACGCTGTATAAATAAAATTTAATTGAAAACGGAAATTGCTGTACTGCCTCTACACAGGTATGGTCAGGTGCACCTAACACAGAACATAATCACCTGATCGGTCTCGTGTTCAGTCACAGCTGGCTGAACACCGCAGGGTTGTTTGTTGACTTAAACCTCCTCAGATGAATTCCTTCAGCAAGGAACAAGGACATGAAAACAAACAAGTCCCCAATCCCCATGAAGGGACGTGGAGGGGCCTGGGGTGGCCTGGGGGGGTGTTGCTGGAGGGACCTGGAGGGGCTGAGAGAGTTTTGTAAAACTAGATTTTCAGAGGTTAGAATTTTAATATGAAACAAACCAGCCAAAGATAAAAAAAATTTTCTTGATAAAGTCATTTACATATTTGTTTCATTTTTGGGGGGGTTTCTGAACAGCTACATGTACAACATGACTGGTTGATCAATAATGTCGTGAAATACAGGTGATTGATTGATGAGTCAGTGATCAATGCCTAACAGCTCAGTCATGGTTGAATAGAAATACAGATGGAGTTTGCGTCCTCCTCCATCAATCATTAATGTTCAGTCAAATATTGTCTGCAGCTTCACTAATCTCCACACTCCCTCCGTCCATCCATCCATCTGTACATCCCTCCGTCTCTTCGTCCAGTCCTCCGCCAGCCTTCAGACTGTAAGTACACATTTACAAAATCTCTTTTTTCACTTCCTGCAGCTGCAGCCACTAATCCTTTAAGAACTCTCACCAGACTCCATTGAAAAATTCCACTGTTTTAGCGTCGAGGGCACAAGAGCTGCTGCAGGACTTCAGAAGTCCTCTGCAATCTGGAGGAACAGCTCGCTGAGAGGGGAAGGTTACCCAACAGGTCTGGAGAGTTTGGAAATCCTAGAAAAAGCAGAAAAAGTTTCAGTTGAGGCCTAATTTTTTTCTGTTTGATACTTTTTTTTATTGGACAGCAAGTTTTGTTTTGCTGGAACTGAAGCTCTGACAACTCCATACACCTGATCCAGCTGTCACCATCGCAGAGATGGGCTTCACTGACCTGCTGGAAGAGGTGAATCTCTTTTAGTGCATTAATGTAATTACATGAAGAACATATATCCATGCAGCTGTGTAGATGCAGGTGTGTAACATGCCTATCCTGTCCATTGTAACCAGGTGGGTGGGTTTGGCAGGTACCAGTGGCTCCATGTAACTCTCATCAGTTTACCTGGGTTGATGATGGCAAGTCAGAACCTGCTCAACAACTTTGTTTCAGGAATACCGAACCACCACTGCAGCCTGCCGGCCAATCAGAGCCTGTACAACCTATCACTCAACAATCAGGTAACTAGACATAACGATCCGTCTGGTGGATGGATGTGAAGGTCACTTGGGTGGATGGATGTGAAGGTCCATCTGGTGGGTGGATGTGAAGGTCTGTCTGGTGGATGGATGTGAAGTTCGGTCTGGTGAATGATTGTGAAGGTCAGTCTGGTGGATGAATGTGAAGGTCACTTGGGTGGATGGATGTGAAGGTCCATCTGGTGGGTGGATGTGAAGGTCTGTCTGGTGGATGGATGTGAAGGTCGGTCTGGTGGAAGGATGTGAAGTTTGGTCTGGTAAATGATTGTGAAGGTCAGTCTGGTGGATGGATGTGAAGTTCGGTCTGGTAAATGATTGTGAAGGTCGGTCTGGTGGATGAATGTGAAGGTCGGTCTGGTGGATGAATGTGAAGGTCGGTCTGTTGGATGAATGTGAAGGTCTGTCTGTTGGATGGATGTGAAGGTTGGTCTGGTGGATGGATGTGAAGTTTGGTCTGGTAAATGATTGTGAAGGTCAGTCTAGTGGATGAATGTGAAGGTCGGTCTGTTGGATGAATGTGAAGGTCTGTCTGTTGGATGGATGTGAAGGTCGGTCTGGTGGAAGGATGTGAAGTTTGGTCTGGTAAATGATTGTGAAGGTCGGTCTGGTGGATGGATGTGAAGTTCGGTCTGGTAAATGATTGTGAAGGTCCGTCTGGTGGATGAATGTGAAGGTCGGTCTGTTGGATGAATGTGAAGGTCAGTCTGTTGGATGAATGTGAAGGTCGGTCTGGTGGATGGATGTGAAGGTCGGTCTGGTGGAAGGATGTGAAGTTTGGTCTGGTAAAT
Organism: Xenentodon cancila; assembly: GCA_014839995.1. NCBI lineage: Eukaryota > Metazoa > Chordata > Actinopteri > Beloniformes > Belonidae > Xenentodon > Xenentodon cancila. The sequence continues at coordinate 84,082 of CM026213.1, read as the reverse complement.
GATTGTGAAGGTCAGTCTGGTGGATGGATGTGAAGTTCGGTCTGGTAAATGATTGTGAAGGTCGGTCTGGTGGATGAATGTGAAGGTCGGTCTGGTGGATGGATGTGAAGGTCGGTCTGTTGGATGAATGTGAAGGTCTGTCTGTTGGATGGATGTGAAGGTTGGTCTGGTGGATGGATGTGAAGTTTGGTCTGGTAAATGATTGTGAAGGTCAGTCTAGTGGATGAATGTGAAGGTCGGTCTGTTGGATGAATGTGAAGGTCTGTCTGTTGGATGGATGTGAAGGTCGGTCTGGTGGAAGGATGTGAAGTTTGGTCTGGTAAATGATTGTGAAGGTCGGTCTGGTGGATGGATGTGAAGTTCGGTCTGGTAAATGATTGTGAAGGTCCATCTGGTGGATGAATGTGAAGGTCGGTCTGTTGGATGAATGTGAAGGTCGGTCTGGTGGATGAATGTGAAGGTCTGTCTGGTGGATGAATGTGATGTTCGGTCTGTTGGATGAATGTGAAGGTCGGTCTGGTGGATGAATGTAAAGGTCTGTCTGGTGGATGAATGTGATGTTCGGTCTGTTGGATGAATGTGAAGGTCGGTCTGGTGGATGAATGTAAAGGTCTGTCTGGTGGATGAATGTGATGTTCGGTCTGTTGGATGAATGTGAAGGTCGGTCTGTTGGATGAATGTGAAGGTCGGCCTGGTGAATGAATGTGAAGGTCAGTCTGGTAGATGAATGTGAAGGTCGGTCTGGTGAATGAATGTGAAGGTCGGTCTGGTAGATGAATGTGAAGGTCGGTCTGGTGGATGAATGTGAAGGTCCGTCTGGTGAATGAATGTGAAGGTTTATCTGGTGAATGACTGTGAAGCTCCGTCTGGTGGATGGATGTGAAAGTCCGTCTGGTGGATGAATGTGATGTTCGGTCTGTTGGATGAATGTGAAGGTCTGTCTGGTGGATAAATGTGAAGGTCGGTCTGTTGGATGAATGTCAGAGTCAGAGTCAGAGTCAAGTTTATTGTCAATTCTACCACATGTGAGATACATACAGAGAATCGAAATTACGTTACTCTCAAACCCTCGGTGCTACACAATAAATACATTTTAAACACAAAGTGCAAGTTAAAAAGAGACAAGAAACAAGTTATGACATGACAACAACAGTTTTTCGGTTTGTTTAAAGTGACATGGTGCAAAGCAAGCGGTCCAGATCTGCCAAAATACAGATACTGAGATCAGAGAGAGTGAGGGGGGGGCAAGGCGGGAAACGGTGGAAGAGAAGGGAGAGTGTTAAGTGTCCTGACAGCCTGGTGGACGAAGCTGTCCTTCAGTCTGCTGGTTCTGGCCCGGAGGGTCCGCAGCCTCCTCCCTGAAGGCAGCAGACTGAAGAGGCTGTGTGACGGGTGGGTGGGGTCTCTCACAATGCTGAGGGCTTTGCGAGTCAGACGGCTGCTGTAAATGTCCTGAAGTGAGGGGAGAGAGACACCAACGATCTTCTCAGCTGCTCTCACGACGCGTTGGAGAGATTTGCGGCAGGTTGCGGTGCAGGATCCGTACCACACGGTGATGCAGCTGGTCAGGATGCTCTCGATGGTGCCTCTGTAAAAGGTGTACCTGATGGGGGCCGGGGCTCTGGCTCTTCGCAGTTTGCGGAGGAAGTAGAGGCGCTGCTGTGCCTTCTTGGCGAGTGATGCGGTGTTAACAGTCCAGGAGAGGTCCTCTGAGATGTGGACACCCAGGAACTGGGTGTGAAGGTCGGTCTGGTGGATGAATGTGAAGGTCGGTCTGGTGAATGAATGTGAAGGTCAGTCTGGTGGATGAATGTGATGTTCGGTCTGGTGGATGGATGTGAAGGTCCATCTGGTGAATGAATGTGAAGGTCGGTCTGGTGGATGAATGTGAAGGTCCGTCTGGTGAATGAATGTGAAGGTCGGTCTGGTGGATGAATGTGAAGGTCGGTCTGGTGAATGAATGTGAAGGTCGGTCTGGTGAATGAATGTGAAGGTCCGTCTGGTGGATGGATGTGAAGGTCCGTCTGGTGGATGAATGTGAAGGTCCGTCTGGTGGATGGATGTGAAGGTCCGTCTGGTGGATGAATGTGAAGGTCGGTCTGGTGGATGGATGTGAAGGTCCGTCTGGTGGATGAATGTGAAAGTCCGTCTGGTGGATGGATGTGAAAGTCCGTCTGGTGGATGAATATGTTTGGTCTTTTGGTCTGATGTGTGGATTTCATTGGCTGTCAGATGGAGCAGAGACAGCTGCTGAGAGCTTTTATTCCTCCAGATCCTTCAGGAACTGGACTCGACCGCTGCAAAAGGTAACATTGTTTATTTTTGTCTTGATTCAAACTGAGAGCGACAGCACTTTTATCACCTCCTGTTTCACCTGTGTCTTAGGTATGTGGAGCCTCAGTGGCACCTCTTATCTACTAAAAGCTTGCTTAACATGAGTGAGCTACCAACTGAAGACTGTGTGGACGGATGGACCTTTGACCAATCCGAGTTCCTTGCTACAACTGTTTCTGAGGTAACCCATGAAAGCACATGTATATCAACAAAGAGGTTGACGATATTAATGAGCTGCAGTGATGATGTCAAGAGGTTGGCATAGTCTCACCTAACTCACCTATCTGTGTCACCTGTGTCAACCATTCCTTCTGTCAGTGGGGCCTGGTGTGTTCTCTACGTCCTCTCAAACAAATGATTCAAACCATCTATATGGGCGGAGTCCTAACAGGTGCCATCATCTATGGAGGCTTGTCAGACAGGTGAGACTCACCTGTGCCAATCTTTGCAGCAGTTGCAGGTGAGCAGTACCTTTACACACCCATCTGTGTCTGTCAGGTTTGGAAGGCGCTCTGTCCTCATCTGGTCATACCTGCAGCTGGCCGTACTCGGGTGTAGCTCCGCCCTTTCTCCTTCATACTCTGCCTACTGCATTTTCCGGTTCCTGAGTGGCATGGCGGTGTCTGGAGTCATCATCAATGGAGTCTCCCTAAGTACCTGTCTAAACGTTTACCTGCTCACCTATAATCCTGGCTGTCTAGCTGTCTGACTACCTACACTGTCTGTCCTCAGAGGTTGAGTGGATCCCCACCAAGACCAGGACGGTAGTGGGCACGCTTACCTCCTTCTTCTTTACCTTTGGTCAAATGATCCTGGCAGGGGCTGCCTATTGGCTGAGAGACTGGAGGAAACTGCAGGTGTTCGTCTGCGCTCCTCATTTCCTATACTTTGCCTACAGCTGGTCAGTCTAAATAACAGCACAAATGCATATATGTCGTTAAGAAAATCCTAGTGTTTGTTCTGTCATTCACCAGGGTTCTGCTCTTTATCTATCACTAGACATGTAGTTCTTCTCTCTGTTCTTTCAATGGTCAGATGTTTGTAGTTTGTTCTATGATTGGTTCTAGTCTCTTAGATAAAATTACAATATATTGGATTTAACTTTGCATAAATAAATACAAGGGGTAGGGTGGGGTTCAGCAGGGTCAGAGTTCAGCATCAGTCTATTGGCAGGGTGAGAGGGGTCTTTCAGCATACGTCTGAGGTAAACAGCTTTTCCTCTGGATGTCCTTGACGGGCGGAAGACGGGTCCCTGTCATGCCTTGGGTGGTTTTTATCACCTGCTCCTCTTCCTCATGTTTCAGACTGTGACACAACTGGTTTGGATGCTCTCAGCTGGGGCTGAGACCGTTTTCATTTTTTTATACGCGGTAAAAAGCAAAACTTTACCATGGTTAGATTGTTGTTGATGGCTTTTTTGCCTTTTCTGTTTCATTAGCCAATAAAAGATTTCAGGTTTTTTATTGGTACGGCTGCATTGCAACTGGTTTTTGTAAAATATTTTTGATGCAACAGAAGATACCTGTATTGTTCACATCAGGGATCAGCTGATCGGTCTAAATCAGCTGTTCTCTTGAGACCTACTGATATACCGTTGGAGTTATGGTGAAACACTTACAGAGAATGCAGAAGGAACAAGGAACTACAGAGAAAGACTGGCTGTGAGATGACATCCGCTGATTAAAAAGCCGTGCTTTGACGCAAGTGGATGGGACATGAGGAGCGGTGACCACAGGGGAGGAGGGCTTACTGTTCCTCATGTGATTCTGATCCTGAAACAATTACCTACGCCATAAAGAAGAGGAGCCACCTTAACCATGAACACGATCTCTATTTTTAAAAAATGTGTTGTGCAATAACAGCATCAATGACTTTCATTGGGCTGAAAGCCAAAATGTGCCCAAATGGATTATTTAATATTGGGTGTTGCCATCACACTGCTCATCCACATGTGAGGATTCTGTTAATGCACATGACATGAAAGAGGTCCTTCTGCGTGGGCATTCTAATGTGCCTAGTTTATTTAACTACCGGATTTTTGTAGCTTGAAGTCTATGTTGCCAATATTTTACGTTTCTCAGCCTGTTTTTTGGGGGGGGCAACGGCGTTAACAAGGTTACAACCGTGGTATGTGTCCTGTGACCACAATGTGGCTGTATTCTGTTACCAGTGCTACTCTCAGCTGTACACTAATATAACATCACCGGGTTGGCAGAAGGCAGGTGGTTCTTCTGCATTGTCCTCAGGAAGAACTGGGTGGAGCTGGTGAGTCTTCCTGACCAGGTGTTGGTGGTCCGGGTTATCCAAGATGAGGGTCCCCAGGAAACTGTAGTTGGAGACATCCACAATAAGCTTCTTTGTCTGATTGGTGTTATGGAGCAGGTTATTGTCAGTCTATGACAATAACCTGTGGCCAGGTGCCGTACCTCCTCCGTGTAGGCAGTCTCATTGTTCTCACTGATTAGGCCAATTTCTTTGGTGTCATCTGCAAACTTGATGATGGAGTTTGATCCATGCACAGGCCTGCAGTCATGGGTGAAGAGGAAGCAGAGGAATTGCCTCAGCACACAGCCCTGTAGGACACTGGTGTTAAGTGTGATCATGGTAATGCCCAGACTCAAGTCAACAAACAGCATTCATGCACAAGTATTGTTATTGTCCAAATGTGAGTACAGAGACAAACTGTTGTGGGTCCAGTGTGGCTGAGAGGGAGTTCTGTTGGTGTGTCAGGACCGGTCCCTCAAGGCACTTCATCACAACGTATATGAGTCCTACAGAGTGGTGGTCATTCAGGCATGTCGGAGAGGAGTGTTTTGGCACAGGCACAATGGAGGTGGATGTAAAGCCTGTTGATACAGCTGTTTGGATGAGAGCCTGGTTGAACGTGTCGGTGAAGACCTGGTGAGCTGCTCTGCACGTGCTCTGAGCGCATGTTCAGGAATGCTTTCAGGGTCATGTTTCTGTAAAAATCATAACAATGCAGTCCAAAACTTTTTTAAAGTGAACTCATATCTTATCATATTTTTTTTCACCAGTGACTCCACATTTGTGTGGAAAATGCTGGCAAAGAGCAGGTACAGTTTCTGCTTTTGATCAGCTCTTAGCCCTCCATGCTTCCTCGGCTTTATTTACCATTTTGGCGCCACCCGTGAGCACCTCCACCCTGCCGGGAAGAGTGTGTTGCCTCAGATGTTCTAAGGATCATAGGGGTGAGTCGAGGATTGGTGATAAACAGTTCCTGATGGGTGTACAACGTTAAAGTAAAGCTGTTCTGTACAAACAGACCCGAGATGAGCAGAAAAAACTGCAAAATCACAAAAACTGGAAAGATGCTGATCATGATTTGCATGTGCCTCCATCACAGTCTGTGTTGTGTCATTGGAGAAAAAAAGAGGAAAAGGAGACTAGAGCTGAGGGTAGAAACTTTAAACGTTGGGCAATGACAGGAAAAACTAGAGAGCTGGTTGACATGATGCAGAGGAGGAAGGTGGATGTTCTGTGTGTTCACGATTTCAGGTGGATACCAGGATACCAGGTAGAACAGTAGCAAGACTAGACATGTAGGAGCAGGGCTCAAGATGTTTTATCATGGTATTGACAGGAGAAGTGGAGTAGGAGTCATCATGAAGGAGGAGCTTGTTATGAATGTTCTGGAAGTGAAAAGAGTGTCAGAATGATGAGTTATTAAATCATTTCAATTCAATTTTATTTATAAAGCATCTATTACAAGACAAGGTGTCTCCAGGATCTTTCCAGAGACCAGAACATGAACCTGATCAATTATTACATAAACTCCCCTTTAGGAGGGAAGAAACCTGGACCAGGATCTGGATCATAAGGAGGGACCCTCTTGCTGAAGACCAGCCGGATAGAACAGGAAGTAGAGAGAGAATAGAGACACAAACACTGTCAAAGGTACCAAAGACCAGATCCATCAGTATAATTATCTGTTAACTGGAGAACTGAGAGTTTTCTGTCCATCAGACAGGTACCTGGTTAGTTGGTGGACTACAGAGACCACTATCTAAACAGGTGTAGACAGCAGACACTGAGGTGGTCAGAGGGTGGGACTGCAGGTCCGTGGATCATGTTGGTGCCCCCCTGCAGCAGGTCTACAGCAGCAGATCCAGATGAAGCTGTGTTGAAGACCAGCTGCTCCAGTCTGGTCCTGCAGCTGCAGCTGTGACTACTGGTCCTGACACACTAAAGTTTACACCAACTAGATGTTTTACTGAACACAAACGTTTGAAGTTTGGTTTTAAAGGTGGAGGTGGTGTCAGCCTCCTTCACCCAAACTGGAAGTTGGTTCCATAGTGATGGTTCCTGGTAGCAGAAGACCCGTCCTCCAGATCTACATCTGGATCTTCTAGGAACTACGAGTAAACCTGCACTCTGAGAACGGAGAACTCTGTTAGGAACATGAGGAACCATCAGGTCTTGCAAATATCGCAGCGCTTGGCCATTTTGGACTTTATACACAAGTAATAAAATGTTGAACTGGATTCTGAGTTTTCCGGGGAGCTGATGGAGGGAAGCTAAAACTGGAGAGACGTGGTCTCTTGTTGATTCCTGTCAGCATTCACGCTGCTGCATTTTGGATCATCTGGAGGATCTTCAGAGAATTACTTGGACATCCAGCCAACAACATATTACAGTAATCTAGTCTAGTAGACATGAATGCTTAAATTAGTTAGACCACTGGCTTCCTATCCAATTCCATATGATGCATAAGAGCCTGCTTTTCACCTTCAAGATCATCAACAGCCTTACCCATCAGTACCTCAACAACATCCTCCACCTCAAAACACCCTCCCCTACTTTCAGGTCTTTCTCTGCCATCCAGCTCACCAACACCCCCTTCCTCTGACTAACATGAAGTCAGGAACCTTCAATTGCTCATACCCATCTATGGAACACCCTCCAACTACCCATCAAAAGAAAGATTCACCAGCTCAGATGTCATTTATTCAGAAAGGTGTACTCTGTTTTAGAGCTCTGTTTTTAAATGTGTTTACCATTTATTAATTTATTTAGTATTTGTTGTGCTGTTTTTGATCATTTTTACTGCTTTTACGGTTGTATCTTAAAGGCATATAATAAATAAAAAGTATTAATATTATTATTATTATTATTATTACTAATGTATGGATGTAGAGGATAGGTCTAGGTGGAAACAGATGATTTGCTGTGGCAACCCGTGGAAGGAACTGCTGAAAGGAAAAGAAGGAGATGTTTAGTTGGTTATCATTTTTGGTTCTAGTCTCTGTTCTGTCATTGGTCAGGTGGTATTCAGAATCAGCTCGGTGGTTGGTTCTCAACCGTCAGTCTGAAGAGGCCCTAAAATGTCTTCACAGAGTTGCTCGAATCAATGGAAAATCTGAGGTTATCAACAAACTGACGATAGAGGTAACAAATCAATCTTTGTCATGTTTAAATGTGAGTTAACACGAATCGGAAGATTAATTCAATTCCATGTGACTGCAGGTTCTCCACTCTCACATGAGTAAAGAGATTGAGTCAAGCCGCTCGTCGTTCACAGCGTTTGACCTGATAAAGACCCAAGGGATGAGACGCATCTCCATTTGTCTGATTGCTGTCTGGTCAGAAATACCCCACTTACCTGCTACCTTGACACTTGCTCACCTCTTCACCTGATAACATACACTATTCACCGTTCAACCTGTCCACATAATTATCCTTACACGTGTTTATCTGTTTACCTTTATGCAGGTTTTCTACCAGTTTTGCTTACTATGGTTTGGCGATGGATCTGCAGAAGTTTGGGGTGAGTTGTCTCATAGTTGTCCACCTGTTCAGGTGTGCAGGTGGTTTACACCTTTTCTTTTCTTCTGGTATGGTTCTTACTGAACTACCATCCAACTGACTGTTGGTTTCCAGGTGAGTATTTACCTGGTCCAGATCATCTTTGGAGCAGTAGATATTCCTGCCAAAGTGATGGCTCTGGGCATGCTCAGTTATCTGGGGAGAAGGGTGTCTCAGGTGTCCTGTCTCTTCCTGTCAGCCATCATCATCTTCGCCAACATCTTTGTCCCCACAGGTAACCTAATCCCCATCCTGGTGTGACACTGATTCTGATCCTTGTCTGGGCTTTGTTCTGCTCCTGAATGTGATCACAATCTTGATCTGTCCCCTGATGCGATTCTGATCCTGATCCTAGTTCTGATCCTGATTCTGAGCCTGATCAGATCCGTGATCTGATTGTGGTCCCTTTAGGATCCTGATTTTGATCCTGTTCCAGTGGTGATACTGATTTTGATTCAGTATTTCTCTTTGTCTTCTCTCCTTAGGGGCTCTACAATGGGTCACAGGTTTTTCATTGGGTTCTGGGTTTCTTCCTCTATTTCTTAATCATCATTTTACACAAACAATCTTTATCTCCTCTTGGACCAGATCCAGAAATCTCCTTCATGGTCTTCTCCTCCTTCCTGGCAGCTAAATCTCCAGCATTCCTCTATTGCTCTATTTACTATCCTCCTCTTTATGTGTCCAAACTATCTCAGGCCAGCCTCTCTGATTATATGTCCAGACACCTAATCCAGGCAGCTCCTCTGATGTTCTTAAACCTATTTATTCTACTCAGATCCTTAGGTCTCCAATTCCAGCTCTAATTCTTGTCTCTAAACATCTTCCTGTCTCCATTCACCAGCTCTACTTACCATCTCATGCTCAATGCTACTGTCTCCAGAAGGTCTAGTCTCTCTGTGTCTCTATGTAAAAAACGTATAATTTACTCTCTTCTATCTACTGCAGACACTGCTGACCATCCTGCTGCTCTCACTTCTTCTCTACAGATTTTTTCCACCTGCTTCCTGTTCTCACTACAGATCACATACATCATCATCAACATAGTCCATGGAGACTTCTGTATGACCTCATCTTATCATCATGTTCCAATTCCGACAGAAACTGTCACTTCTGTTTTATTTATATAGCCTCTATTACAACACAAGTTGTCTCCAGGATCTTTCCAGAAACCAGAACATGACCCCGATCAATTATTACATAAACAACGGCAGGTAAAAACTCCCCTTTAAGAGGGAAGAAACCTGAATCAGGAGCTAGATCATAAGGGGGGACCGCTAAAGATACAAAAGACCAGATCCATCACTATAATTATCTGTTAACTGGAGAACTGGGAGTTTTCTGTCCATCAGACTGGTACCTGGTTAGTTGGTGGACTACAGAGACCACTATCTAAACAGGTGTAGACAGCAGACACTGAGGTGGTCAGAGGGTGGGACTGCAGGTTTGAGCATCCATGGGTTAGGGTTAGGAGCTAGCCTAACCCTAACCCAGGTCGTAAATATTGCGGTGCTAGACCATTTTAGACTTTACATGCAAGTAATAAAATGTTGAATTGGATAGGTACTGAATCTCCGTACTCTTTTTTTAAGTTTAGATAATACACTTAACAATTTCCTACCGTCTTTTTGGTAACATTTGCTGTATTTGTTGTCCAGTTATCTAGAAGTTCTTCTCCACCATTTTGAGCCTTTCTCACTCCTCCTGGAAGGTCCCACACCAGCTTTCCATTTTCAACTTCTACCACTAAATCTTTTTTTTCAGAGGTGTCCTCCACAGCTCCATCTGATGCTGGCTATCTACTCACCTGTCACCACCCTGCAGCCTTGGAGTGCTGATCTAGCTCACTCCAGAAGATGTTCTTTCCCAGTAACAGAACTTAGGAAATAAGGACAACTTAAGAATGCAGTGATTCATAATAGTAGTTCAATTAGACATTATTAGAGAGGCTCAGATCTGATTGAGCTTATTGTTCCTGATGGTGCCATTGGTGGAAGCAGACCAGACCACACTGAGAAGTAAGGTGGATGTCCTTAACAGCGGGTGCATGAGGAGAAAACAAAGAGAAATGGCTAATGACGGTCTGAAGACAAAGAAATAAAAAAGTCAAACACAACAGGATACTTCCTGAAATAACCTGGACCTAGTTCTGGTATTGCTGCAGCTAATGGTAGCAATAATCTAATTTTGAATTCATCTGGGACAGCTCAGAAAAGTTCCAGATGTTGTCAGATGCAGGTAAAGCCGGTCAACTGATGGTGAACTACTCCCAGGGGAAGGAGAGACACTACTCTACGCTTAGTGTCCTTTTGTCCTCCATTTACTCCCGGGTTGGGGTCCAGTTGTCCCCCGTCTATTCCGGGGTTAGGGTCCATTTCTACTCCGTCTACTCCTGGGTTAGGGTCCATTTGTCCTCCGTCTACTCCGGGGTTAGGGTCCATTTGTCTTCCGTCTACTCCGGGGTTAGGGTCCATTTCTCTTCCGTCTACTCCGGGGTTAGGGTCCATTTCTACTTTGTCTACTCCGGGGTTAGGGTCAATTTGTCCTCCGTCTATTCCGGGGTTGGGGTCCAGTTGTCTTCCGTCTACCCCCGGGTTAGGGTCCATTTGTCCTCCGTCTACTCCGGGGCTGGGTTCAGTTGTCCTCCATCTACTCCGGGGTTAGGGTCCATTTGTCTTCCGTCTACTCCGGGGTTAGGGTCCAGTGGTCTTCTGTCTACTCCGGGGTTAGGGTCCAGTTGTCTTCTGTCTACTCCGGGGTTAGGGTCCAGTTGTCCTCCGTCTATTCCGGGGTTGGGGTCCAGTTGTCTTCCGTCTACCCCCAGGTTAGGGTCCATTTGTCCTCCGTCTACTCCGGGGCTGGGTTCATTTGTCCCCCGTCTACTCTGGGGTTAGGGTCCATTTGTCCCACGTCTACTCCGGGGTTGGGGTCCATTACTCCTCCGTCTACTCTGGGGTTAGGGTCCATTTCTACTCCGTCTACTCCGGGCTTAGGGTCCATTTCTACTCCATCTACTCCAGGGTTAGGGTCCATTTGTCCTCCATCTACTCCGGGGGTTAGGGTCCATTTCTCTTCCGTCAACTCCGGGGTTAGGGTCCACTTCTACTTTGTCTACTCCGGGTTTAGGGTCAATTTGTCCTCCGTCTACTCCAGGGTTGGGGTCCAGTTGTCTTCCGTCTACTCCGGGTTAGGGTCCATTTCTCTTCCGTCTACTCCAGGGTTAGGGTTGGTTTGTCTCCAGTGTTTCTAGCCTTGCTGCTTTTCCATATGGTTGCCTAGTCACTCAGTAAATCCACCATCCTTCAGTGCTTCATATCAGTTAACTCTGTTTTCTGTCAATATTCCAATAAAGTATGAAGTTAAATAAAGTTTCTGCTCCTAACATTGTTCATTGTCTCCTGATCATTGCCTTTATGGTCTTCTTTGGGCCTGATCCATATATAACTTTTAATTCTTATTTTGATTGTGTTCTAATTCTGATCTCAATTTTCTCTTCTTCCAATCCTGATCTTGATTCTAGTCTTGTGCTGGCACTGGTTCTCCGGGCCCTGACCTTTGTCCTGATCTGATTCTTATCTTGTCATGTTTCTGCACCCCCCCCCCCCCCAATAAAAAAAGACATGCAGACCCTCAGGACCGTGCTGGCCTGCCTGGGTAAGGCCTTTACTTCAGCCTCTTTCGCCACTGTCTACCTGTACACTGGAGAGCTTTACCCCACCATCATTAGGTGAGACTTTTTGTCCTGAAGACGCATCCTGTCAGAACACACATGCACACTCTGAAATATTCTGCTTTGTGGAATGATGTTCACATAATGACATGGTGCTTTCAGGCAGACGGGAATGGGCTTCGTTTCTACGATGGCGAGGATTGGAAGTATGGCGGCACCAGCAGTCCTGATCCTGGATGAGGTGAAATCACTGATCAATACCCAATATATGAACTTTTGCTGGTTCCTTTTGTTCATACAACATTTGATGTTAGCAGACACACTGTGATGAATCAAAGAGGGTAGAAACAGTTAAATGAGTACAGAATGTTTTAACATTTACAGTCACACATAAAAGTTGGTCCATCTTTGAACCTTTTATTTTCCTGAAAAGATAATAAACTAGCTGATCATAGTCGTTTTTTTTTATTAGACAGATACAACCTAAAACTAACAAAAACACAACTTTTTTTTTTAAACCTTTTATTACTTATTTGGCAAAAATGAAGCCAACTGCTGTTGCAAATCAGTCTGAAAAGACTTTTAAACCGATTTCTTGAATATCTGAAGTTCTATGTTTTCTACAGTTATAAAGATTATTCAAAACTGAAAAAAACATTCAACGCAGTTGTCAGTCTTTCCAAGAGGGGACGTCCCAACTAATTTTCTCAAAATCACACCATAAAAAAAAACAAAAGTCTGAGAATTCCATCTCAGAGCATAAAGGCCTTGTGTTAGATGTTAGTCCATGAAAACCTAATTAGAAGAAGACTGAACCAGTACAATTTATCTGCATGTTTTCAGGAGGAAACCTTTTCGGTCTAGGAGGACTATTGAAATAGTGCTGAGGTTCCCAGAACTACATCTGAACACCTCAGCAGACTTTTGGAACAATGTCCTGTGTACAGATTTGACTAAAGTTGAGATGTTTGGTCTTAATATCCAGAACCATGTTTAGAGAAAAAAAACAAAACACCTCAGACCCACCGTCAAGCATGGTGCAGGAGGGATGATTGTCAAGTTACTTTTTGGACCTCCAAACTAAAGCCTGCCCGAACTTGAAAAAGGCTTGACTGACAGCGGGGCGGAGGAAACAACTCGACTACGATTCCTTATTTCTTTGGCTTTTATTTTGTCAGTGCTCCCGTTGCATTTAGTGGCACAGGTTGGTGTTAGGTTTCCATTTGTAGCCATTAAGTGTTGTTAGGAGGAAAACCTTAATAATTAGAAAGAAAGAACAAAAATTACAACAGTTACTTCTCAGTATAAATTTTCATCTCTAGAAGCAAACAAAAAGCAATTTTCCCACCAGTGCCTTCCGCAGTGTTGGTCGGTGCTTCAGTTCTTTCCTGTCTCTTGGACTCCATGTTGCTCAGTATGAGGGCTCCTCCCCATGCTCACAGCTCCAAACACTAAATCCTCTTCCTGTAACTCCCAGTGAGAACTATACCAGGTCACTTCCGGTTTCCAAAATAAGGGCCTCTTAAAGTGAACAGCACAATGATGGTCTGGGACCTGGACCATCATTGCAGTAATTAATCTCTTCCACATTTAGATGGTACAATAAAGATGTTCTGGAGATCTTCTCTTCATTCCACTCTTCAGCTTTACACCCACAGTGTGCCTAGTTAGCTACAATTTTGCCTCTCCAGTGTATGCTTTCACAAAGCATGTCGGTGTTCCACCAGGTTTAGGATCTATCAGTCTGATACTGAGACCATCAGTTGACTTTTTTGATGTTTGTAGGATGGAAAAAAAAAGGTCTCCTAACATTTGCACACCATCAATGAAGCAACTGGCCTTCTGCTGACCTACCAGGTACTTCCTGCTCTGCCCAGCATCGTCTATGGAGGTGCTGCAGTGCTCGCCAGCTGCTTCGCCTGCTTCCTGCCGGAGACGCTCAACGAGCCACTGCCCGACACCATCGAGGATGTGGAGGAAAAATGGTGAACATTCCTGACAAGTCATTGATAATATGACAACTGATAAGTGATTAATAGCAATCATCAAAAATCATAAATAATTGACTAACAGTGCTCTTTAAAAAACATAAACACAATTATGGATTAACATAGTGTGAATCAAAAACCTGATCATTAACTTATCAACATAGTCAGCAAGCTTCAAAAACCTGATCAATATCTGATTAACATCTCTTTGTGTAAAGGTCTCGACGAAGTTCCACCTGCAGGCTAAAAGAGGGCGTGGCATTAAGTGATGATGGGCAGTTTCCTGGGGATGTGGTGCCTAAAGAAGGAGTGGCTTTAAAAGACCTGAAGGACACAGAGGGGAGTGGTCTCAACGCGCTCTGACCAATCAAATGATGTAACATCCAAATAAGAGCAAATGACAGCAGGAGGCAGTTATTTAAAAGTGAAAAAAATAACATTCAAATTCAAAATCAAACAAGTTTTTGATTACAGATTAATAGATCAGAACAAAATAAAGGCAGTACAGGAAGTAGAAACACTCAAAAAGTCAGCAATAAGTTTGATGTTTTTGTGAGGAATCGGTTGTGACTAACAGATATGAATGTGATTGTGACGCACTAATTTAAGTTACTGGTCACATGTTATAGTCTGAAACACGTGAGCAGCTGAGGTCGTCAATAAAAAAATGATCAAGGAATAATGAGTGTCCTTTTTGTCTTTCCTCCTGAATTTGGCCTGACAGTCTCCATTTCTGGTCTAGACTCCTCTATAGACGTAAAAACTATGGCTGCAGCATCATTCACATCATCCACAGACGTCTGAAGAACCACTGTGAAGCCTCTTTTTCTCAATACTGAGTGCAGCCATGTTGCCCAGGAAGCCGACATGGAACACGCTCACCATATGTCATGACTCTTCATGCAAACTAAAATAAAACTAGATCACCAGTAAATTATATCTTAAACTGGTGTTTTACTTCAGATTGGGCTAAAACTTCAAGTTCAGTTTTTTATGTTCGCATTCTACTTGCTACTAGATGTCAGCAGATAAACCTTTTACATCAACAGGATGATGTTCTGTCATTCTGAAACTTTTCTAACGATGGAAAGTGTTGTCTTCATGGAATTTACTGATGTAAAATGCTGCAAAAATCTGCAACGGGACCTCATATTTCAATTAAAGTGTTTACATGTCTTCATAATCCGACTATGATCAGCAACTCCACGTGCCTTAATGCGCTTATTGACCTCTTCAATTGTGACCCAAAGTTTAAGTTGATGTGGACCCATATAAATTTACATACAGAAAGATCCCATCCGTCCATCTTCTGTGATCCACACAGTCCTCACCCAGAACAAAGGCTCTTATGTCCACCTACTTTGTTGACTTCATATCTGCTTTTAACACCATCATACCACAGACCCTAATACAAAAACTGAGGGTGGGACTGCAGGTCTGAGGATGATGTTGGTGTCCCCCTGCAGCGTAGGTCTACAGCAGCAGATCTAGGATGAAGCTGTGTTTAAGACCAGCTGCTCTGGTCTGGTCCTGCAGCTGCCGCTGTGACTACTGGTCCTGACACACTAAAGTTTACACCAACTAGTCAAGTCAAAAGTCAAAGTCAAGTTTATTGTCAATTCTACCACATGTAAGATACATACAGAGAATTGAAATTACGTTACTCTCAAACCCTTGGTGCTACACAATAAATAAATTTTAAACACAAAGTGCAAATTAAAAAGAAACAAGTTATAGCATGACGTTGGGTTTAAGTGCCAAGGGCAATAAAATTACAGTAAAAACAATGAAATGTTAGTATGATGATAGACATTATTGTTATGATGAACTGTATTGTAATAATGACGTGTGTGGCGGTCCTGCAGGTGTTCAGCTTATTGGTCTGGTTAAAGTGACCTGGTGCAAAGAAGGTGGTCCAGTTCTGCCAAAAGTGCCTGGTGCAGATACAGAGGGCAGAGTGAGTGTGTGTGTGTGTGTGTGTGTGTGTGGGGGGGGGGGGGGGGGGGGGGGGTGGATGAAGCTGTCCTTCAAACTAGATGTTTTACTAAACAGAAACGTTTGAAGTTTGGTTTTAAAGGTGGAGGTGGTGTCAGCCTCCTTCACCCAAACTGGAAGTTGGTTCCATAGTGATGGTTCCTGGTAGCAGAAGACCCGTCCTCCAGATCTACATCTGGATCTTCTAGGAACTACAAGTAAACCTGAACTCTGTTAGGAACATGAGGAACTATCAGGTCTTGCAAATATTGTGGCGCTAGACCATTTTGGACTGCACAAGTAATAAAATGTTGAATTGGATTCTGAGTTTCCCAGGGAGCCAATGGAGGGAAGTGAACACTGGAGAGACGTGGTCTCTCCTGTTGGTTCCTGTCAGCATTCATGTTGCGGCATTTTGGATCAGCTGGAGGATCTTCAGAGAATTACTTGGACATCCAGCCAACAACACGTTACAGTGATCTAGTCAGTAATCTGATATTACGGAGGTAGAAAAATGCAGTCTTACAAACCTGATTAATAATCTGTTTAAATGACAAATACTGATCAAAATAACTCCAAGGTTTCTTACAGTTTTACTGGAGGCCATCAGGCAGGAGGCTACAGAGTGTTCAGAGCAGGACCACCAGAGGAACAGCTTTTTTCCCAATGCTGTGAGACTTCTAAACTCTGGTGGACTGAAGTTCAGTTTCTACTGAAACAGGAGGGTTTGTTAGTCTGTCAACTGTAGGAAATAAGAGCGTTGTGACTGTTTTTGATGATGATGTCAGAGAGGGGACTTCCTGCCTTCCTCAGTTGTAAATTACCTGGTCCAGGTTTCTTCCCTCTTAAAGGGGAGTTTTTACCTGCCGTTGTTTATAAAATAATTGATCAGGGTCATGTTCTGGTCTCTGGAAAGATCCTGGAGACAACTTGTGTTGTAATAGAGGCTTTATTAATAAAACTGAATTGAATAGTTGTAACCAACTCAGCGTCGGCTAAACACATCGACAAAGTCCAACTCCTGTTATTGGACAACTCACTCGACTGTTCCTCCACATTGTCCAATAGTTTTATACCCAAATTGCTGTTCTATTTTATTTCAAAGTCCTACACAAACCTCCCAAAAATCACAGTATTTATCATCTTACAAAAATCCTTCCAGAAGTATTTCAAGCCTGTCTGCCCATGGCCTGAGCCTCCTTTATTCACACTCACAGAGCTCTGTTCTTGCATACAGTCGTTACTATAAACCCAAGATGCTTTCTAAGGGACACGTCCCTGACTATGCCAGGGCAGTTTAACTTCCCTGAATTGACGAACACACTAGTCTCGTTAGATGACCGGTCCATGCCTATTCAAGGTGTGAATCTCTAATCCAATCAGTCTTCCCCCAGTATTGCTCTCCTAGGGTCGCAGCACAAGACAGAGGGCAAGACAGGCCACAATAACAAGAAAAAAAAACAACTTTGGATGGTCTCCTTGACCCCTTACCCGGAGTCACAAGCAAGTCCGAGCATAACAAATAACACAGCATTGTTGTTCATAAAAGAACCAAAACACAAAGTCCATCAAACCAAAAACAAACACAATAAAACACATTAGCCACTATCAGCAGCTTACTGCTGCATTTACCCCAGCAACAGTGGCGTTTCCTGCAGGGAGGTGGATCAGGATGCAGCAAAGGTGATGAAGGATTTCACCTTCACATTTTCACCGTAAGACCTTCTTAAAGGACAAATACTAGTGCGTTAGAGTTACACCAGCTTAAAAGGATATGAACATGCATTCAAATCATAATAAAAATAAAATAAATAATATCAATAATAAAACGTCCCCAGTATTAAAGAATCAGTTGAACACTTGAAACTGTGAGGTTCATTATCAGACTTTGGTTGGTGTGATAGAGTTAAACATTCGAAGTTCATTTTGTCTAACGCTGGTCTTTTATATCATAATAATGCATTGTGAACTCTGAACACAGATCACATGACGTCACCAATGTCAGATCAATTATCAGTTGTGTATTGATCTTCATCCCCTTGTTTTTGTTTGTTGTAAAGATAAACGCCCCCTGACCGATGTGTGACGCTACGCTGAAGCTGACTGAACGAGCCAATCCGATTTGCCGCTCCGCCTCGTTTCTCTAGAGTGACAGCGCCTCCGGCCAACAGCTTTGCGGTTCTGCGGATGCTTGGAGCGGGAGGGCGGGGCAGAGCGCCGCTCGCTATCACAGCGGCAGAAAATGGCGGCCGTGGCTGCAGATCCAGGAGCAGCTGCGGTTCCGACAACAACGACGACCGCGGCGACGGAGCTCGACGCCGCGCTCCAACCAGGCTCGACCGGGCGGGCACACACAGAGCCAACCAGGGGTCCCGGAGGTCCGCAAGAAAGCGTGCTGTCTGCTGAACGGGAGGAGGATGGAGGAGACGCAGAGGCCCGCCATCTCAGGCCGGAGCTGGAGCCCGCGGCGGGAACGGTGTCCCCGGGGGTCGGCGGAAGCGAACCCCCACCGGAGCGCTTCTCCCCTGGACTACCAGCGGACCCATACCGGAGCATCCCGCCGGATCCGCAGCCCCATGCCGTCTTCCTGCACTCGTTCCCAGCTCCCCCGCCAGTGTCCGAGGCCGGCCTGTCCCTGGAAGAACCGGCGGAACCGACCAAATGCGAGCCAGGGGACCGGGACCGGGGATACACGACTCTGATGAGGCCCGGGCCTCCCCAGGACGGAGCCGCCGACCGCCCAGAGCCCGGATCTGAGGGGTTCTGCTCACAGTCAAATGGAACCGAGGGGCCGGAGGGAAGCCTGCAGGACTGCTCCCCTTCCTGCTTACCAGAACCCGTCCTGCTGGACCTGAGTCCCGGGGCAGAGGTCCGGGTCTGCCTGGACCACGTGATAGATGATGCGCTGGTGGTGTCCTTCCGGCGGGGGGAGAACGTGTTTTCAGGTGTTCTGATGGACGTTTCAAAAAGGTAAAGCCTTAATGACATTTGGCAGACGTAACTGACCACCTGATGACATCATCCATGTGATGGATGATGTCAGATGTTGAAAATAACGCTGTTCCTGTTCAAATTACAATGTCTCAAAGAAACTAAAAGCAGTAACTGATCACCTGAAGATCTTCACTAATTAATCGATTTTGTGTCTGATCAGTTTCAGTATTGACTCAGTAACCTGGATGGTTGATGGGTAACTTGGATGATTGGTGGGTAACCTGGATGGTTGGTGGGTAACATGGATGGTTGATGGGTAACTTGGATGATTGGTGGGTAACCTGGATGACTGGCGGGTAACCTGGATGACTGGCGAGTAACCTGGATGACTGGCGAGTAACCTGGATGACTGGCGAGTAACCTGGATGATTGGCGGGTGACCTGGATGACTGGCGGGTAACCTGGATGGTTGGTGGGTAACCTGGATGATTGGCGGGTAACCTGGATGATTGGTGAATGGCATTAAGCAGAGATCAGTTACTAGCTGATAAAATAAACATAGAAATGTGACAATTGGTTAGAACTTTAGCAAGTCCAGGTGAGTTCTGTTCCAGAAACTGGTTCCAGACCCTTCTGCTCCCTCTCATTACCAGTAGAGTTCCAGGTACCAGGTCTGGTTTTCGTATCTGCTGAGCTTGGCCGATGATTCCACACACTCCTTTTAAACTGTTGCTGTGGTTTCATAAAGCAAATTTAACCCTTCAGAACAGAAACTTTTAGATCCGTTCCAGACCCGCTCCAGACTTACTCCAGACCAATTCCACACTTGTGCTGGACATGTCCCAGACCCGTTCCAAACACATTCCAGACCTGCACAGACCAGTTCCAGACTTGTTCAGTTCCAGGTGTAATCTGCTGCAGTGATCTGGTATGAACAGGCCAATTGTTGACATCTTAATGAAGTGCTAATGATTCCTTTCATGGTCACTCTGGTTAACATCCTTTCCTAATCGATTACATCTGGCCCAGTATTTTCCTTTTTCTAACTTGGCTCAGAAATTATTTTTAGCATCATATTGTGTTTTTCTTATGTTGTCTGCACTGATTAATTTGTCAATAATCAAGTGTCAAAGCACTCAGTAGATGAGGTTTTAATAAATTCTGTTCCAAACCTTATTGCCATGTCACCAAAAGAAATACATAATGGTCTGTAGGACCCTTTCACACATTTCTTTTTTTTTTTTTATGTGTTAAAGTTGTGTAAGTTTGTGCATCATTTGTTATTTCTAAACTGTTATATGTTACTGTATGGAGAAGGAAAAGCAGAATACCAGCCCAACGCATCACCTCCAAAGACATCCTGAATCAGCAGTAAGCTTTGGTGATTTTTAAAATTTTTTTTATTTATTTTTTTTTTAAATTCAGCAGCAACAAACACATAACTGACCTGTAGAGACGACGGAGATCAGCGAGACTGTCAGAACAGCTGGACATGTCGCCAGTGGCGTCAGGAGCTGCCTTCTGAACACAACTTTTGAAGCCTGATATTTGTCTCTGCATGGCAGCCAATACCAAAATCCAAAACAGAGCAAATGTGTGGAACGACCTTAACTCAATTATCTCAAATTAGCGCATTTAGTTTTTATTGGCTTATTAACCTATGGTCCTAACTAATTATGCTTTACATTAATGCTGATAAAATCTGTTTCATATGTCACTGCTGACATGTTACCAGGTCCAGGACTAGACTGCTACTCGCTCTCGGGCTAGGCTCCTACCAGGACTATGATACTACCAGGTCTAGGAATATGCTGCTGCCAGGTGCAGACATGACCTGGTGGGCAGGTCTGTCAATCAGCCCTCTCTCACAGCTAAGCAAAATGGGACAGTGGCTGAGTTTCAGACCTTTGCAGAGGTAGATAAGATCGTTTTCTAGGAGTAGGCTGCTACCATGTCTAGGAGTAGGCTGCTACCAGGTGTAGGATTATGCTGCTACCATGTCTAGGAGTAGGCTGCTACCAGGTGTAGGATTATGCTGCTACCAGGTGTAGGACTATGCTGCTGCCAGGTGTAGGACTATGCTGCTGCCAGGTGTAGGACTATGCTGCTGCCAGGTGTAGGACTATGCTGCTGCCAGGTGTAGGACTATGCTCCTGCCAGGTGTAGGACTATGCTGCCGCCAGGTGTAGGACTATGCTGCTGCCAGGTGTAGGACTATGCTCCTGCCAGGTGTAGGACTATGCTGCCGCCAGGTGTAGGACTATGCTGCCGCCAGGTGTAGGACTATGCTGCCGCCAGGTGTAGGACTATGCTGCTGCCAGGTGTAGGACTATGCTGCTACCAGGTGTAGGACTATGCTGCCACCAGGTGTAGGACTATGCTGCTGCCAGGTGTAGGACTATGCTGCCGCCAGGTGTAGGACTATGCTGCCGCCAGGTGTAGGACTATGCTGCCGCCAGGTGTAGGACTATGCTGCCGCCAGGTGTAGGACTATGCTGCCGCCAGGTGTAGGACTATGCTGCCGCCAGGTGTAGGACTATGCTGCCGCCAGGTGTAGGCTTATGCTGCCGCCAGGTGTAGGCTTATGCTGCCGCCAGGTGTAGGCTTATGCTGCCGCCAGGTGTAGGCTTATGCTGCCGCCAGGTGTAGGCTTATGCTGCCGCCCGGTGTAGGCTTATGCTGCCGCCCGGTGTAGGACTATGCTGCCGCCCGGTGTAGGACTATGCTGCCGCCATGTCTAGGACTATGCTGCCGCCATGTCTAGGACTATGCTGCCGCCATGTCTAGGAGTAGGCTGCCGCCATGTCTAGGAGTAGGCTGCCGCCATGTCTAGGAGTAGGCTGCCGCCATGTCTAGGAGTAGGCTGCCGCCATGTCTAGGAGTAGGCTGCCGCCATGTCTAGGAGTAGGCTGCCGCCATGTCTAGGAGTAGGCTGCCGCCATGTCTAGGAGTAGGCTGCCCCCATGTCTAGGAGTAGGCTGCCGCCATGTCTAGGAGTAGGCTGCCGCCCGGTGTAGGAGTAGGCTGCCGCCCGGTGTAGGACTATGCTGCCGCCCGGTGTAGGACTATGCTGCTGCCATGTCTAGGACTATGCTGCTGCCATGTCTAGGACTATGCTGCTGCCATGTCTAGGACTATGCTGCTGCCATGTCTAGGCTTAAGCTGCTGCCATGTCTAGGCTTAAGCTGCTGCCATGTCTAGGCTTAAGCTGCTGCCAGGTTTAGGCTTAAGCTGCTGCCATGTCTAGGCTTAAGCTGCTGCCATGTCTAGGCTTAAGCTGCTGCCATGTCTAGGCTTAAGCTGCTGCCAGGTTTAGGCTTAAGCTGCTGCCATGTCTAGGCTTAAGCTGCTGCCATGTCTAGGCTTAAGCTGCTGCCATGTCTAGGCTTAAGCTGCTGCCAGGTTTAGGCTTAAGCTGCTGCCATGTCTAGGCTTAAGCTGCTGCCATGTCTAGGCTTAAGCTGCTGCCATGTCTAGGCTTAAGCTGCTGCCATGTCTAGGCTTAAGCTGCTGCCATGTCTAGGCTTAAGCTGCTGCCATGTCTAGGCTTAAGCTGCTGCCATGTCTAGGCTTAAGCTGCTGCCATGTCTAGGCTTAGGCTGCTGCCAGGTTTAGGCTTAGGCTGCTGCCACGTCTAGGCTTATGCTGTTGCCACGTCTAGGCTTATGCTGTTGCCACGTCTAGGCTTATGCTGCTGCCACGTCTGGGAGTAGGCTGCTGCCACGTCTAGGAGTAGGCTGCTGCCACGTGTAAGACTATGCTGCTGCCAGATCTAAAATCACAAGATTTGAGGTTGTTAATAAAATAATCTACAGGACAATCTGACAAAATAGCTTAAACCACCAATAAAATTTAGGTTTCCTTGGAAAAAGGAAAACATGCCCAAATGCAGCAGCTTTGTTTTTACTTTTAGATAGCCACAATCTAAAAATAATTTACAGCAGCCTATTGGACAAAGGCTCCTAAAAGTCCCACCACAACTTATTTCAGCTTTATTTGCAAACTGCGTTCCTTTGCTCATTTTTCCTTCACCGTACAACACTGCCAAACTGACGACATGGCTGGTTGACTGTGCTCCAGGTGACCGTTAACCATGCAGGTGCAGACGTGACCTGGTGGGCAGTCTGTCAATCAGCCCTCTCTCACAGCAAAGCAAAATGGGACAGTGGCTGAGTTTCAGACCTTTGCAGAGGTAGATTAGATAGGAGGATAAGATCGTTTTCACACGTGAGTATCAGACAATCGCTGATCCCCCAGAAATCTGAACAAGACAAATTCTCTTTAAAATATAAATGATTATGTTCTGTTAGGTTCTCATTGACAGCTTATGAGTCAAAACAGTGACAAGTAGCTAAAGTGATGACAGCTATCCATTAGTTTTAGCCACCTGCCAATCAAATAACACTCCTAATTATGCATAAATGAACTGTTTCATGTCTTTTTTTATTTCCTCGTACAGCAGTATGTGAAGTGGTTCAGGCTTTCATGAACCCCTTTACATGCTTAAATCAGTTACACCTTCTGGCTCTGAGGGGATGGTGGTACCTAATGAAAACAGTCTCATAGTGGCCTTGACTGGAGATCCTGAAGGTGGTCTGATGTTGCTGCCCTGGTCAAACACTTCCCCCTCAATCCCACTGAGGGTGACCCGCATGCTGGAGACTCCATCTTTGTCTTGCTTAATCACTTCCTATCTTAGTGTAGATATTATCTGTAGCGAGTGAAGATGTTGCAGTCTTGTTAAGTAAAATATCTACCTGATATAATGATTGTTGTTTCTTACCTGTGCATGCCATCCGCAGGTTCGGACCCTATGGCATCCCCATCACAGTGTTTCCCAGACGTGACGACCACAGTCAGCCTTCAGTTCCTGCGCACCCAGCTACCAACGACAGTGTCCCGTCAATCAAACAAGAAGAGAACACAGCCACGCCTCTGTCTCCTCCGCCTTCTCACCCCTGGACGTCAAAACCACCACCGCTGTTCCAGGAAGGGGCACCATACCCTCCTCCACTGTTCATCAGGGACACCTACAACCAGGCCTTACCTCAGCCTCCACCGCGCAAGATCAAGCGGCCCAAGCGGCGCTACCGCTGTGAGGAGCCCACCTCCATCATGAATGCCATCAAGCTCCGCCCTCGCCAGGTTCTCTGTGACAAGTGCAAAGGTGTGGTGACATCAGGTGGGCACAGGGAGGCTCGACGAGTGGAGCTGAGGAGCGAGGAGGCATCGCGGCGGCGGAGGCCGGCGGATGGTCCAATCTCTTCCGAGGTAAAACGTCTTAGGAGCGACGACAAAGGAGGACGTGCTGAAAGACGCACATCTTCAGGAATCCATGTGCCATCATCATCATCATCCTCTCGTCGCGTTCTGAGGGGCGTGGCTTCTTCTTCTTCGCCATCTTCATCCTCATCCAGCCGCATGCACCTGAAGCTGAACTCTAAGAAGGTCCTGGCCAAAGGCTCTGTCATTGAGCACTCCAAAGCTCGCCAGGTTCTGAAGAAGCTGGCAAGAAGGTCGCAGCCAGTGGTGCAGCCCAAAGACCAGAACAAGCCTGGAGACCAGGAGCAGAGCCACACAAAGGCTGTGACCCGGGCCGCTACCTTGCAGAACCACAACCAGAAGGTCCACTTCACCCGCCGCCTGCAGCGCCTGAGTGGAGCTGCCTTTGGGGCCGGTGCCCACGCCACACTGCCACCCAGAATGCGCCTCAAACCACAAAGGTACCGTACCGACGACAGCCAGGCTCCGTCTTCCTCAGCGTCGCCACCCAAACAAAACGCTCACTTATCACCACCCAAAGCCATGTTAAGCCCCGCCTCTGAACAAACAGACACACCCCCTCACTCAGTTACAGCTCCTCCCCCAATACCTTCTTCCCCCTCAGCATTCAGCATCGCCACAGAAGCACAAGAGGTTCCTGCAACTGCGGAAGAAGGGGTGGATCACAGGCAGGAAGTTGAACCTCCTCCTACCTCCTTTTCTTCTATTGACTCCTCCTACTCAGAGTCCAGCTCCACAGAGACATTTGACCTAGCCCCTCCTGGAGATGCTCCTTCCTCCTCTTCCCCCCTGACCCCAGATCCACTCCTCCCTCCCACCTCATTAGCGCTTCGCTGCCCACCCACCCTCTCTCAAGCTCCTTCCAGAGTCGAAGGCGAGGACGAGGAAGGAGGTGATCTGAAGAGGCGTCCAAAGTCATCCTCGTCCTCGTCTGTCTTTTCTAAAACAGTGTCCAAGTGTCTGCTACCCGACGGACGGACTGTGTGTGTCGGTGACATTGTTTGGGCAAAGATCTACGGCTTCCCATGGTGGCCTGCGCGCGTGCTCGGCATCACAGTGTCACGGCGAGGCGACACGGGGCTGGCGGTGCGGCAGGAGGCACGTGTGTCCTGGTTCGGCTCTCCCACCACCTCCTTCCTGCCGCTCAGCCAGCTCTCACCCTTCCTTGAAACCTTTCAGTTGCGTTTTGACAAGAAGAGGAAGGGGCCGTACCGCCGCGCCATCGCGGAAGCTGCCAGTGCTGCCAAGCAGCTTACACCTGAAGTCCGTGCGCTGCTCACGCAGTTTGAAACGTAACACCATGGTTGCTGTGCCCCACCCCTCTCTGCACATGAAATGCCCTTCAAGAGGTGGGAGGAGCTGATCCTCACATTGATAAATGCCTGTTGTGTTCAAGAGGCGGGGCTTACTTCTCCCAACTATCAGGTGTCAGTGACAGCATTTCAGCTGGCCACATCAGGAATGATGTCATCGGCATCCTTTGAGTATGTCATAGTGATGCCATCAGATTGGTTCTGTAGATCATTGGCTGTACAAGTGCAGCATGGGAAATGTAGGGTCTGCTCAGCACAGCATCGTTTTATCCTTTTAGTTTTTGACAAAAGAGCATGATGATGCTGATGCTGATGATGTCACACATGACATCATCAACACAAAGTCCTAATACGATAAACACTACTGACAACACTTGATCCACTGATCATGTATGATGTGGTCCACATCTGTGTTTCTGTTTGACAGCTGCAGTCCGGCTCGTCAGTCTAGTTCAGTCCATTTTGGTCCAGTTTGGTTTGGCTTGTCAGTCTGACTCCTTCTGGTTCATCAGTCCAATTCAGTCCAGTTCTTTGGTCTGACTCAAGTCACTTTTATTAGTCAGTTTTACAGGTTGGTGCTGGCTCGGTCCAGTTTGGTGCAGATCAGTGTGGTTCAGTCAGTTCATCGGCCTGGTTCAGTCCAGTTTGATCAACCAGCGACAGCCTGAAATGCTGAGTCTCACTGACATCACTTCCTGTTCTGGTTCTGCTGGGTTGTCTACTGTTTTTCAAAATTGTTCTCAAAGAATCCTGAAACTGTGAAACAAAGTGTTGTCCAAACTCAGGCCTGCGGTTCCAAACATGGTCCAGAGACAGCTGATCCATCTCTTCAGTCCTCTCTAATCAGCTTCCAGACTTGGTGATTGTGTTATTGATCAGAGCAGACCAGACTCACAGCTCTGAGGTTGCTTCTGCAGTGCTGTGGCTGATGTCTCACTCATTCCGTGTTTGAGAGACTCGAGCTTAAATCTGAGACAGATGGACAGGTAGGACAGGTAGGACACACTGACTGTTAGACAGGACAGCTGCTCTGCTCTCTGATGAAGACGTGGATGATGATGAAGGTGGATATTCCCCTCTGCTGTTCAGTTTGAGCTATTGGACTCTTTTTACCGTCTGTTTGCAGATCAGAGATTCTGAACGAGTGTAAATGTTTTTTCCTGTTTTGAATCTGTTAATAAACTGTCAAACTGCTCTCTAATCGTCATCGTCATCATTTTCACTCTTCTTCTGTGGCAGTTCCCTGTTGGCAGCACGCCAGCTGCAGACCTCAGATTTTCTCACCTGCAAACAGATGTTTGGTAAATGGGTCTGCAGATACCAATTCTATTTCTATTCTACCAAAAAAACCAGCAACAGAGCGCAGACACATGTACTTCAGTTCCTAAGATGCAACCCTAAATGATAATGAAGGTTTTTCAGGTACATCCTCTGGTCTCCAGACCGGGAAGATAAACACCAAGTTACTTCATATTAACTTGTAATGATAATCAAAGCGAAGTTGGTTGGCTTCACTAAACTATTAATGTTCAAGATGAGGTAGTTAGTTTGCTTGCTCCATAAACTTGTTAGGATTAAATTAGTCAGCTTGAGTAAACCTGTAATGTTAATCAAGATAAAGTTAGCAGGATGAAGTAAAGTAACAGTGTTAAGTTAGTTAGCTGGCTCCTGTGTGAACTAATTTCATCCCCCTTTACCTCAGTTCAACCTGTTTAAACTGGTTTCACCTGACTTTACCTCAGTTCAACTTGTTTAAACTGGGTTCACCTGACTTTACCTCAGTTCAGCTTGTTTAAACTGGATTCACCTGACTTCACCTCAGTTCAACCTGTTTCAGTTCAACCTGTTTAAACTGGTTTCACATGACTTTACCTCAGTTCAACCTGTTAAAATTGGTTTCACCTGACATCACCTCAGTTCAACCTTTTTAAACTGGGTTCACCTGGCTTTACCTCAGTTCAGCTTGTTTAAACTGGGTTCATCTGACTTAACCTCAGTTCAACCTTTTTAAACTGGGTTCACCTGGCTTTACCTCAGTTCAGCTTGTTTAAACTGGGTTCATCTGACTTAACCTTAGTTCAACCTGTTTAAACTTGGTTCACCTGACTTCACCTCAGTTCAACCTGTTTCAGTTAAACCTGTTTAAACAGGTTTCACCTGACTTCACCTCAGTTCAGCTTGTTTAAACTGGTTTCACCTGACTTCACCTCAGTTCAATCTGTTTAAACTGGTTTCACCTGACTTCACCTCAGTTCAACCTATTTAAACTGGGTTCACCTGACTTTTACCTCAGTTCAACCTGTTTAAACTTGTTTCACCTGACTTTACCTCAGTTCAACCTGTTTAAACTGGGTTCACCTGACTTCACCTCAGTTCAGCCTGTGTAAACTGGTTTCACCTGACTTGACCTCAGTTCAACCACTTAAAACTGGGTTCATCTGACTTCACCTCAGTTCAGCTTGTTTAAACTGGGTTCACCTGGCTTTACCTCAGTTCAACCTGTTTAAACTGGGTTCATCTGACTTAACCTTAGTTCAACCTGTTTAAACTTGGTTCACCTGACTTCACCTCAGTTCAACCTGTTTCAGTTAAACCTGTTTAAACAGGTTTCACCTGACTTCACCTCAGTTCCGCTTGTTTAACTGGTTTCACCTGACTTCACCTCAGTTCAATCTGTTAAACTGGTTTCACCTGACTTCACCTCAGTTCAACCTGTTTAAACTGGGTTCACCTGACTTTACCTCAGTTCAACATGTTTTAACTGGGTTCACCTGACTTGACCCTCAGTTCAGCCTGTTTAAACTGGTTTCACCTGACTTTACCTCAGTTCAACCACTTAAAACTGGGTTCATCTGACTTCACCTCAGTTCAGCCTGTTTTAAACTGGTTTTCACCTTACTTTACCTCAGTTCAACCACTTAAAAACTGGGTTCATCTGACTTCACCTCAGTTCAGCTTGTTTAAACTGGGTTCACCTGGCTTTACCCTCAGTTCAACATGTTTAAACTGGTTTCACCTGACTTCACCTCAGTTCAACCGGTTTAAACTGGTTCACCTGACTTAAACTCAGTTCAACTTTTTTAAACTGGTTTCACCTGAATTCACCTCAGTTCAACCATTTTAAACTGGATTCACCTGACTTTACCTCAGTTCGATGTGTTTAATCTGGGTTCATCTGACTTAACCTCAGTTCAACCTTTTTAAACTGGGTTCACCTGGCTTTACCTCAGTTCAACTTGTTTCAGTTAAACCTGTTTAAACTGGTTTCACCTGACTTTACCTCAGTTCAACCTGTTTAAACTGGGTTCACCTGATTTTACCTCAGTTCAACTTGTTTAAACTGGGTTCATCTGACTTTACCTCAGTTCAACCTGTTTAAACTTGTTTCACCTGACTTTACCTCAGTTCAATCTGTTTAATCTGGGTTCACCTGACTTCCCCTCAGTTCAGCTTGTTTAAACTGGGTTCACCTGGCTTTACCTCAGTTCAACTTGTTTAAACTGGTTTCACCTGACTTCACTTCAGTTCAACCTTTTTTAAACTGGTTTCACCTGACTTCACCTCAGTTCAACCTGTTTTAAACTTGTTTCACCTGACTTTACATCAGTTCAATCTGTTTAAACAGGTTTCACTGATTTTACAATAGTTCAGCTTTTTAAACTGGTTCTCACCTGACTTCACCTCAGTTCAACCTGTTTAAACAGGTTTCCACTTGACTTTACACAATCAGTTCAGCTTGTTAACACTGGTTTCACCTGACTTCACCTCAGTTCAAACTACTTAAAACTGGTGTTCATCTGAACTTCACCTGAGTTCGCTTGTTTAAACTGGGGTTCACACTGCTTTACCTCAGTTCAACCGTTTTAAACTGGTTTCACCTGACTTTACTCAGTTCAGCCTGTTTATAAAAACTGGTTTCACCTGACTTTACCTCAGTTCAGGCCTGTTTAAACTGGTTTCACCTGACTTTACCCTCAGTTCAACCACTTAAACTGGGGTTCATTCTGACTTCACCTGAGTTCAGCTTGTTTAAACTGGTTTCATCTGACTTTATACCTCAGTTCAAACCTGTGTTAAACTGGTTTCCACCTGACTTTACCTCAGTTCAAACCCCTTTTAAAACTGGGTTCATGTGACTTCACCTGAGTTCAGCTTGTTTAAACTGGGTTCACCTGGCTTTACCTCAGTTCAACTTGTTTCAGTTAAACCTGTTTAAACTGGTTTCACCTGACTTCACCTCAGTTCAACCTGTTTAAACTGGGTTCACCTTGATTTTACTCAGTTCAACCTTGTTAACTGGTTCATCTGACCTTACCTCAGTTCAACCTGTTTAAACTTGTTTCACCTGACTTTACCTCAGTTCAATCTGTTTAATCTGGGTTCACCTGACTTCCCCTCAGTTCAGCTTGTTTAAACTGGGTTCACCTGGCTTTACCTCAGTTCAATCTGTTTAAACTGGTTTCACCTGACTTTACCTCAGTCAGCTTGTGTTAACTGGGTTCACCTGGCTTTACCTCAGTTCAACTTGTTTAAACTGGTTCCCTGACTTCACTTCAGTTCAACCTTTTAAACTGGTTTCACCTGACTTTACCTCAGTTCAGGTTGTTTAAACTGGGTTTCACCTGACTTTACCTCAGTTCAACCACTTAAAACTGGGTTCATCTGACTTCACCTCAGTCTTCAGATTGTTTAAACTGGTGTCACCTGACTTTACCTCAGTTCAACTTGTTTAAACTGGTTTCACCTGACTTTACCTCAGTTCCCCCCTGTTTAAACTGTTTCACCTGACTTTACCTCAGTTCAACCTGTTTAAACTGGTTTCACCTGACTTTACCTAGTTCAGCCTGTTTAAACTGGTTTCACTTGACGTTACCTCTTTCAACCACTTAAAACTGGGTTCATCTGACTTCACTCAGTTCAGCTTGTTTAAACTGGGTTCACCTGGCTTTACCTCAGTTCAACATGTTTAAACTGGTTTCACCTGACTTCCCCTCAGTTCAGCCTGTTTTAAACTGGTTTCACTGACTTTACTCAGTTCAACCACTTAAAAACTGGGTTCATCTGACTTCACCTCAGTTCAGCCTGTTTAAACTGGTTTCACCTACTTTACCTCAGCTTCAACCACTTAAAACTGGGTTCATCTGACTTCACCTCAGTTCAGCTTGTTTTAACTGGTTTCACCTGACTTTACCTCAGTTCAACCTGTTTAAACTGGCTCACCTGACTTTACCATCAGTTCAGCCTGTTTAAATTGGGTTCACCTGACTTCACCTCAGTTCAACCTTTTTTTAACTGGGTTCACCTGACTTCACCTCAGTTCAACCTTTTTAAACTGGGTTCACCTGACTTTACCTCAGTTCAGCTTGTTTAAACTGGTTTCACCTGACTTTACCTCAGTTCAGCTTGTTTAAAACTGGTTTCACCTGACTTTACCTCACTCCAACCTTTTTAAACTGGTTTCACCTACTGCCTTGCTTCAACCTTTTTAAATTTGTTTTATCCTATATATTTGTTTAACTTAGCTTTAACTCGCTTCAACTTACTTCTACTCACATCTCCTGACTTTCACTTACTTCATCATGTTTAAAGCTTCACCTTGCTTTAGGTCGCTTAAACCTGTTTAAACTTTCTTCACCTTGCTTTAATGTGACTCATCCCTTTAACTCACTTCAACCTGTTAAAAACTCGCCTGACCTCACTTTAATTCGCTTTCAACCTGTTTAAACTGGTATACATTTCCTTAACTTGCTTCAAACCTTTTTTAAACTTGCTTCACTTCGCTTTAACTAAACTCCAACCTCCTTTTTCTTGTTTCACCTCGCTTCAGTTGCTTCAACTCGTTAAGGGCACTTTATCTGACTTTACATATCTGGAATTCAGTTGTTCAGTTGTTTTGGATAAAAGTGTCTCCTAAGTGTAATGACTCAGATTTAATGGATAAAGCGTTGGTGTCTGGTTGGTTTCAACAACCTCTTTTGAGGTAAATACCAATTAAAGTTTGTAAAAATCTACATATCATTGTTCTTCTCTGCTCAGCTGCAGGGCAGTCTCTTTCACACAGAACAGAACCAGCAGTTAAACAATAACTCTGAAAGAGGTGGCTTCAGGACATGGCAGGTTCATTTGGATCATTTCAATTAGCTGGATCACAGGTGTTTCAGAGTTGTTTACGCTCACCCAGATCACAGGTGTTTACGCTCACCCGGGTCACATGTGTTTACGCTCACCCAGGTCACAGGTGTTTACGCTCACCCGGATCACAGGTGTATAGGCTCACCTGGATCACAGGTGTTTACGCTCACCCGATCACGGGTGTTTAGGGTCACCCGGATCACAGGGGTATAGGCTCACTTGGATCACAGGTGTTTACGCTCACCCGGATCACAGGTGTTTAGGGTCACCCGGATCACAGGTGTATAGGCTCACCTGGATCACAGGTGTTTACGCTCAATCGGATCCAGGTGTTTACGCTCAACCGGATCACAGGTGTTTACGCTCACCCGGATCACAGGTGTTTAGGTTGTGCTACGCTCACCCGGATCACAGGTGTATAGGTTGTGCTACGCTCACCCGGATCACAGGTGTATAGGCTCACCTGGATCACAGGTGTTTACACTCACCCGGATCACAGGTGTTTACGCTCACCCGGATCACAGGTGTTTAGGT